>JARQOD010000001.1:692675380-692860464 GCA_033576555.1 Oophaga sylvatica | reverse complement strand
GGGACAGTGTACTGCATATAGAGCTGTGCATTCTGGGGCTGAGGACAATGACCATAGAGGTGTTTGGGCTGTGAAAATGTACTGCATATAGGTGTGCATTCGGTAGGACAATACTGCAAGGTTGCATTCTGGGGTGAGGAAATACTGCTAAGAGGCTGTGATTGGGGCAGGAGAATAAGCTCATTGTGAGTGAGAATAGTTGAGGATGGCTGAGCAATGTACTGCATATAGAGTGTCATCTGGGCTGAGGACAATGGCTGTAAGGGTGGCATTCTGGCGAGGAATGTGGCTATGAGGCTGTGCATTCAGGGGCTGAGGACATGTACTGCATATAGAGCTGTGCATTGGGGGGAATGTAGCATTATGGCATTTGGGAGGGCATACTGCATGGCTGCATTGGGGCTGAAGAATGTACTGCATATAGAGGCTTGCATGTCTGAGACTTGTAGGGCATGGACTGCATATAGAGGGTGATTCTGGGGCTGAGGAACAATATGCATGTATTGAGGGGTGGCATTCTTAGGGCTGGGACAATGTACTGCATATTAGAGGCTGTGCATTCTGGGCTGAGGAAAATGTACTGCATATAAGGCTGTGCATTTGGGGTCTGAGAGCAATGTACTGCATTAGAGGCTGTGCATCTGGGGCTGAGTGGCAATTGTATCTGGGATATATATAGAGGGCTGTGCATTCTGGGCTGTGCGAGAATGTCTGTATAGAGGGTGCATTTCTGGGAGGAGAGCAATGTATGCATATAGGGCTGGCATTCTGGGGCTGAGGACAATGTACTGCATATAGAGGCGTGCATCTGGGGCTGGGAGCAATGTACTGCATATAGAGGTGTGCTTCTGGGCTGGGAAATGTACTGTATAGGCTGTGCATCTGGGGCTGAGGAAGACAATGTACTGCATATAGAGGCTGTGCATTCTGGGCTGAGGACAATGTACTGCATATAGAGGCTGTGCATTCTGGGGCTGAGGACAATGTACTGCATATAGAGGCTGTGCATTCTGGGGCTGAGGAGCAAGTACTGCATATAGAGGCGTGCATTCTGGCTGAGGACAATGTACTGCATATAAGCGTGCATTCTGGCTGGAGCAATGTACTGCATATAAGCTGTGCATTCGGGGCTGAGACAATGTCTGCATATAGAGCTGTGCATTCTGGGCGAGACAATGTACTGCATATAGAGGCGTGCATTCGGCTGAGGACAATGTACTGCATATAGAGGCTGTGCATTCTGGCTGAGGACAATGTACTGCATATAGAGGCTGTGCATTCTGGCTGAGACAATTACTGCATATAGAGCGTGCATTCGGCTGAGGAGCATGTACTGCATATAGAGGCTGTGCATTCTGGGGCTGAGGCAATTACTGCATATAGAGGCTGTGCATTCTGGCTGAGGAGCAATTACTGCATATAGAGGCTGTGCATTCTGGCTGAGGACAATGTACTGCATATAGAGCTGTGCATTCTGGGGCTGAGGACAATGTACTGCTATAGAGGCGTGCATTCTGGCTGAGAGCAATGTACTGCATATAGAGGCTGTGCATTCTGGCTGAGGACAATGTACTGCATATAGAGGCTGTGCATTCTGGGCTGAGAGCATGTACTGCATATAGAGGCTGTGCATTCTGGCTGAGGACAATGTCTGCATATAGAGCGTGCATTCTGGCTGAGGACAATGTACGCATATAGAGCGTGCATTCTGGGGCTGAGGACAATGTACTGCATATAGAGGCTGTGCATTCTGGGCTGAGGAGCAATGTACTGCATATAGAGGCGTGCATCTGGGCTGAGGAGCAATGTACTGCATATAGAGGCTGTGCATTCTGGGCTGAGGACAATGTACTGCATATAGAGCGTGCTTCTGGGGCTGAGGACATGTACGCAATAAGCTGTCATTCTGGGCTGAGACAATGTACTGCTAAGAGGCTGTGCATTCTGGCTGAGAGCAATGTACTGCATATAGGCGTGCTTCTGGGCTGAGGAGCATGTATCTATAGCGTGCATCTGGCTGAGGACAATGTACTGCATATAGAGCGTGCATTCTGGCTGGAGCAATGTACTGCATATAAGCTGTCTTTGGTGAGACAATTACTGCATAAGAGGCTGCATTCGGCTGAGACAATGTACTGCATATAGGCTGCTTCTGGGCTGAGACAATTACTGCTATAAGGCTGTGCATTCTGCTGAGGACAATGTACTGCATATAGAGGCGTGCATCTGGCTAACAATCTCTATAGGTCATCGTGAGACATACTCTATAGACTCATCTGGCTCATGTACGCATAACTTGCCAGTCATAACTTTCGGCGAGGCAATCTAATAAGCGCATTGCTGAGACAGACCATTAGCTGCATTCCTGAGGACAATGTACTGCATATAGAGGCTGTGCATTCTGGGGCTGAGAACAATGTACTGCATATAGAGGCTGTGCATTCTGGGCTGAGGAGCAATGTACTGCATATAGAGGCTGTGCATTCTGGGCTGAGGAGCAATGTACTGCATATAGAGGCTGTGCATTCTGGGGCTGAGGACAATGTACTGCATATAGAGGCTGTGCATTCTGGGGCTGAGGACAATGTACTGCATATAGAGGCTGTGCATTCTGGGCTGAGGAGCAATGTACTGCATATAGAGGCTGTGCATTCTGGGGCTGAGGAGCAATGTACTGCATATAGAGGCTGTGCATTCTGGGCTGAGACAATGTACTGCATATAGAGGCTGTGCATTCTGGGGCTGAGGACAATGTACTGCATATAGAGGCTGTGCATTCTGGGCTGAGGAGCAATGTACTGCATATAGAGGCTGTGCATTCTGGGGCTGAGGACAATGTACTGCATATAAGGCTGTGCATTCTGGGGCGAGGACAATGTACTGCATATAGAGGCTGTGCATTCTGGGCTGAGGAACAATGTACTGCATATAGAGGCTGTGCATTCTGGGGCTGAGGACAATGTACTGCATATAGAGGCTGTGCATTCTGGGCTGAGGACAATGTACTGCATATAGAGGCTGTGCATTCTGGGCTGAGGAGCAATGTACTGCATATAGAGGCTGTGCATTCTGGGCTGAGGACATGTACTGCATATAGAGGCTGTGCATTCTGGGGCTGAGGAGCAATGTACTGCATATAGAGGCTGTGCATTCTGGGGCTGAGGAGCAATGTACTGCATATAGAGGCTGTGCATTCTGGGGCTGAGGAGCAATGTACTGCATATAGAGGCTGTGCATTCTGGGGCTGAGGACAATGTACTGCATATAGAGGCTGTGCATTCTGGGGCTGAGGAACAATGTACTGCATATAGAGGCTGTGCATTCTGGGGCTGAGGAGCAATGTACTGCATATAGAGGCTGTGCATTCTGGGCTGAGGAACAATGTACTGCATATAGAGGCTGTGCATTCTGGGGCTGAGGAGCAATGTACTGCATATAGAGGCTGTGCATTCTGGGCTGAGGAGCAATGTACTGCATATAGAGGCTGTGCATTCTGGGGCTGAGGAGCAATGTACTGCATATAGAGGCTGTGCATTCTGGGCTGAGGACAATGTACTGCATATAGAGGCTGTGCATTCTGGGGCTGAGGAGCAATGTACTGCATATAGAGGCTGTGCATTCTGGGGCTGAGGAGCAATGTACTGCATATAGAGGCTGTGCATTCTGGGGCTGAGGAGCAATGTACTGCATATAGAGGCTGTGCATTCTGGGGCTGAGGAACAATGTACTGCATATAGAGGCTGTGCATTCTGGGGCTGAGGAGCAATGTACTGCATATAGAGGCGTGCATTCTGGGGCTGAGGAACAATGTACTGCATATAGAGGCTGTGCATTCTGGGGCTGAGGACAATGTACTGCATATAGAGGCTGTGCATTCTGGGCTGAGGAGCAATGTACTGCATATAGAGGCTGTGCATTCTGGGGCTGAGGAACAATGTACTGCATATAGAGGCTGTGCATTCTGGGGCTGAGGAGCAATGTACTGCATATAGAGGCTGTGCATTCTGGGGCTGAGGAACAATGTACTGCATATAGAGGCTGTGCATTCTGGGGCTGAGGAACAATGTACTGCATATAGAGGCTGTGCATTCTAGGGCCGAGGAGCAATGTACTGCATATAGAGGCTGTGCATTCTGGGGCTGAGGAACAATGTACTGCATATAGAGGCTGTGCATTCTGGGGCTGAGGAGCAATGTACTGCATATAGAGGCTGTGCATTCTGGGGCTGAGGAACAATGTACTGCATATAGAGGCTGTGTATTCTGGGCCTGAGGAGCAATGTACTGCATATAGAGGCTGTGCATTCTGGGGCTGAGGAACAATATACTGCATATAGAGGCTGTGCATTCTGGGGCTGAGGAGCAATGTACTGCATATAGAGGCTGTGCATTCTGGGGCTGAGGAGCAATGTACTGCATATAGCTAGTTCAGTCTTTCTTCCAGTGGGGCACAGCTCTGACTAGACTAAGGTGAATTAGACCACCTGTACCAGCCTCCACGTTCTGAACTGATGACAGGCTCAAACTGGACACGTCTACTCTGTCCAAGGACAGGAAACTGACTGACTAGAAAATCACTCCCTTCCACACCCCTGCTGGGTGTGTCAGAAGTGTACATGATGTCATGAAGAGACCTTAACTGTTACCTCTCCACTCATCCTCCTGGTACTGTGTACCAGGGCTACACATTCCCCCATGGTAAACGACAGCACTCCCGGGCTGTAAAATATAAAGAGACATTTTTGTTTATGCATGAAAACATTAACAATAACATTAATTCGTCCCATCCGGGAGGTGAGGATATCTTGAACGTTGCGAACAATAACATTATAGATAGAAATACAAAAGTATTAAATAGCATTCAATAAATATACAGTAAACTTGTGAAGGACCCGCACCAAACCTTCAACGTAGGTCCTGGGTGGGCTGCAGGACATCCAAATGCAGACCTCACTCAGTGCCACACCACACTGGTTTTATGTTCAGAGGTAAGTCAAGGTTTCATGTGAAACCATTAAAAAGGCACTTTAGTGCAACTATTTACAGGATACAGTTTTTGGGCTGGCTCAGTCCTCAGCCTCTGAGTCCATTGTTAAACGAAGACATAATAGGGAAAACACATTTATATATATAGACTTTTACAATGTTCACATAAATTCGTTATAACTACTGCTGATATCTAATGGGTAATTTCCCTTTTGTGATTCTCTCTGATCTACGTGGTGTAGTTTCAGGTATATCAAGTTGCGATCTGTCTGCACTGCGTAACGGCAAACTATAGAACTGCCTTAATCTTTCTATGGATCTGGCAAGCGTACTGATGGCTGGGCGGTGTGAGTCAGCTTCACCAGGGGATCCCATAGTATGGGGCGCTGCTTCAGATGATCCATCTTGAGGTTCCACAGGTTGAGGTGTTGCTGGGATGGGTAACTCCTGAGCGGGCTCAACTGGCACCACAGGCACAACTGGAGGTAGAACTTCCTCTTGTGGCTGATAAAACTGCAACACTGGAATTATCACAGCATCTCCCAGTCTAGGCCAATCCGCAGGAAAATCTCCCAGATCTGTGTGTATGACCTCTTCCTTTCTTTCTCCTTGATTGAGGACAGGGTTCTTTTCACAACTCTTTAAGTGTTCTGGACACAACTTCAAATGATCTCTGGACACAGTGATTGTTGTTCTTCTCCGTCCTTACTGACGACACAAACTTTTCTGTTGTCATATTTAGAATCTTGTATGACGTAGGGTTCTTGCTCCCACTGATTATCCAGTTTGTGCATTTTCCTTTTTCTTTTTAATACTACCTCTCCAGGCATCAAAGGCTTGGCAGGAGCATTTCGGTTGTAAACATCTTCCTGTTTCTCCCGTGCCTTATTGAGACTTTCCTCCACACAGATTTGTACTCTTCTGTATTGCTCTTGCCGATTGACGTCCCAGTTTTCCACGGCATCGTCTGCCTCCGGTTCTACCACTCCAAGTTCTAAATCCATTGGTAGTTTTCCGGGCCTTGCTCGCATAAGATAAGCTGGAGTGCAGTTAGTTGAGCTTACAGGTATATGATTATACAAATCAACCAAATCAGGTAGTAAATCCGGCCATCGATTCCTGTCTTCCAACGGTATGGATCTCAACAAGTCAAGGACAATATGGTTCATCTTTTCACAAAGACCGTTGGTTTGAGGGTGGTATGGTGTCGTTCTAATTTTCTTGCACCCGTACATATGACAGAATTCCTTGAATAAATCGGCTTCAAAAGCAGGTCCCTGATCGGTTAAGACTTGCTCCGGATACCCATGCGGTCTGCAGAAACTTGCTTGAAAGGTCTTCGCGGCCGTCACTGCGGTCTGGTCCTTAACTGGAACAACTACCAGAAATCTGGAGTAATGGTCCACCATGGTCAGGGCGTATGAGTATCCAGATCTACTTGGCGACAATTTGACATGGTCCAGGGCCACAATCTCCAGGGGACGAGTCGTCCGGATAGGTTGCAGGGGGGCCTTCTGACTTCCGTAGTCCTTTCTTCTGAGACCACAGGGTCCACAGTTCCGACACCACCTCTCGATGGAGCTGCGCATCCCTACCCAGTAGAACCGGCATCTCAACAGGGTCTCCAGCTTTCTCCAGCCAAAGTGTCCTGCTTGATCGTGGTATGCTTCCAACACCATTGGGACGTCTGCCTTGGGGACCACGATTTGCCAGACCATTTCATGGGTTCTGGGGTTGACGTATCTTCTGCACAACTTCTCACGGTATAGGAACAACCTGCTTTTCTCGTTCCACAGGAGCTTGGCTGACATAGGTGCATCCTTTTCCAGAGAGGAGCCTTCCTGTCTTAACAACCCCTTGATGCGGCTGACCACTGGATCACTGTCCTGAGTCTCTTTCCAACTATGATGGGGTAAAGGATTTAATGTTGCACCATTCTGCTTTCTGTGGACTCGATGCTCGTGGACTACCCCATTTCGATGGAACGCGGGTAGCTCAATTTCTTCCAGGTCGTCCGATTCTTCTTCCGTATCAGAGTCATGCGGCATTCGGGACAACGCATCAGCATTAGCATTCTTTCGACCTGCCCGGTACTTGATAGTAAACTGGTAATTGGACAACCGGGCCATCCATCGCTGCTCCATGGCACCCAGCTTGGCGGTTTCCAGGTGCGTTAACGGGTTTGTCTGTGTACGCCGTGAACTTATTGGAGGCCAGATAGTGCTTAAATCTTTCAGTAATGGCCCAGACCAGCGCCAGAAACTCCAGCTTGAAGCTGCTATAATTTTCCGGATTCCTCTCCGTTGGCCTGAGTTTCCTGCTAGCATAAGCGATGACTTTTTCTTGGCCATTCTGCTTCTGACTGAGAACTGCTCCCAGCCCTTCATTACTGGCGTCGGTGTACAACAGGAACGGTTGGCTGTAATCAGGATAGGTTAAGATCTCATCACCTGTCAGGATCTCTTTCATCTTTTGGAATGCTTCAGCCTGTTCTTTACCCCAATTAAAGGGAGGGTTTCTGCTCTTTAAGGATTGTCCTACCAGGAGGTCCTGTAAAGGAGCTGCCTTCTTCGTGTAATCTTTCACGAATCTCCTGTAGTAACCCGTTAGTCCCAGGAACTGTCGCACTTCCTTAAGGTTCTTCGGCTCCGGCACTTCTGGATGGCAGTGACTTTCTCTGGGTCCGGCGCTACTCCTTCCGAACTGACGATGTGCCCCAAGTATTGTACCTTCTGTTTGAGTAGATGGCATTTGAGGGTTTCAACTTCATCCCGTACCTGGACAGGGACTCGAATACTTCTGCCAGGTGCTTCAGATGGTCCTCATATGTCTTGGAATACACGATAACGTCGTCTAGGTATAGCAGCACGGTTTCAAAATTGAGATGTCCCAGACAGTTTTCCATCACTCTCTGAAATGTTCCTGGGGCACTGCTGAGCCCAAACGGCATTCTGTCGAACTCACAGAGCCCCATTGGGGTGGTGAAAGCCGTTTTCTCACGATCCTCCTCAGCCACAGCCACTTGCCAGTAACCACTAGTCAGATCAAGGGTAGAAAAGTAGTTAGCCGTTTTCAGAGCAGCTAATGATTCCTCTATGCGTGGTAACGGGTATGCATCCTTGTGTGTTATGCGGTTCACCTGCCTGTAATCCACACACATTCTCATACTACCATCTTTCTTTTTAACCAGAACTAGAGGGGCTGCCCAGGGACTACAACTATCCCTTATCACCCCAGCTTTCTTCATATCATTCAACATTTCTTTAGCCTTCTGATAATGAGCTGGAGGTATGGGCCTATACCGCTCTTTGATGGGAGGATGACTGCCTGTAGGGATATGATGTTGTACTCCCTTAATTGTCCCAAAATCAAGTGGATTTTTGCTAAACACTTGGGCGTACTCTTGCACCACCCGTAATACCCCTTGCTTCTGGTGAGCGGGAGTGGTGTCCGTCCCAACATGGAGTTGCTGACACCATTCCGCCACCTGAGTTGCTGGGTCATTGTCCTCCTCTATTTGACAGGAGTCTAAGGACTCAGCCGGGAGAATAGAATTATTATCAACAGCATGAAGTTTAGCAATGGTTGCATAACGGGGTAAATTTACTTCATCATCTCCCCAATTGAGAAGCCGTACCGGTACTCTTCCATTCACCACCTCTACTACTCCTCTAGCAGTCATAAGTGTAGGTCTATGTTCTGAATGGTGGGGTTCTACTACAGCTTGGTAATTCTGTCCTCTCAGACCTATGGCTGCCCTGCACCAAATGATCATTTCACTCATTGGGGGTATCACAATAGGATCTGAGTCAGTGACCCGTACATTACCAATTTCGCCGTCGGTAAGCTTCGCTTGCTGCTGACACACCAGGGCCCGGATCTCTCTTTGGATTACTCCTCTCTGCCTTGGTCGGGCAATCTCAGCGAGCTGTTGGAGTAAGAACACAACTTCTCCCAAACAATTACCGATAATGTTAGTACCCAAAATGATATTTAAACCGTTCTCCTCATTTACAGTCTTTACTACCAGAAGCCCTTGGTCTTTCAACTCCTCTCTGCCCACCTTTACATCTACACATTTTGTTCCGAGTACTTCTACAGGAAGACCATTCGAAGCATACACAGTAAAGTCAAGGCTCGGAGGTTTAAGACTGTCCATTGACCAGTACTTGGTATATAGAGCATCAGGTATTAGGGTCACCTGCGACCCAGTGTCTAACAATGCTGGAACAGCAATACCATCTAGAATAATAGACAGGTAGGGTCGCCCGCCCACATACCTGCGGTTCCAGTCTAGGGGGCCTGACGGGTATTCTCCTGGGTGTTGGCCCTTGGACCCAGGTTCTGCCCGTTTAAAGGACACTGTGTAGACAGATGACCTTTCCGGTTGCAGCGATAACAGATGATCTCTCGACGAGAAGGGTGTTGATCAGAGGTTGCTCCTGGGGGTGGCGGTCCTCCTCCGGGGGGGCGACGTCTTCTTTCTTCTCCGGTGCATCCACGGTACGTCTTCTGGGCAGTCAGCTAACAAGATCTTCCCTTCCTCCTCTTTCCGCAGCTGTAGGGCACTCATCACAGCGGCCAGATTTTTAGTCAGCTGGCGCACCTCTGAGCGCAGACAGTCCAATTCACTAGGAGGTGTCACCTGCGCTTTGGCTTCAGCCACTAGCGGGGAAAAGGGGGTTACTGCCGGTTCCGGAGTGACTTCAGCCTGATGATGTTGGGTGGCCACCTCAGGTTTGCCCAGGGGCCGCAGCCCTTTTATTGCCATGTCCTTTAGGGCATCAAAGGTAGCATCCGGATGATCTAAGGACCACCAATTTACAGTTCTGCGTTCCTCTGGGGATCTCAATCCCTGTATAAATTGTTCTTTCAACATTTTATTCTCGTCGATAGCATTTAAATTGTTAATTTGCTTGAGTGCTTTCAGGGCTCCCTGTAGTCGGCAAGCGTAGTCCCGGATGCTGTCACCTGGCTGTTGTGAACAGTGATAGAAGGCCATCCGGAGATCCGTTTCTGTGCGGTCTTCAAATATGGCATGTAGCTTCAGGAAGATCGCAGGTACCGACTCCTGATCAACGGTATCCCAGGTCTCCACTTCCCTCTCAGCAGCGCCAGTTAGCTGCCCTATTAGCACAGCAGCTTTTTGTCTCTCAGGCATGGAGTACATTTCTAGGATGCTGCATAACTTCCGCTTGAAGCCTGCTAATGTGCCTGGCTCACCGCTGTATTGGGGAAGCCATTTCGCCCCAGGCATATATGGGAGCGTTAGTGGCATGATCGGACTACCGGACTGGGTGCAGGGCCTGCGCCCCCATCTGGCGCTACAATACCAGACGGTGCGGGATTGGGGCCTCCGGCTGGGGCCGCACTGTCAGCCGGTTGTTGTGACATCTTAGCGCCCCCTTGGTTAAACGGAGCCTACCGGTTTCAGACGCTGCTATTTCACAGGCACCGCAGTGGGAACAGGACCTTCGTCGCTGGCGCTCTGATGTCAGAGCGTTCACTTCCTGTTGCAGGACCTGCCGCTGAGTCAGAGCCGGGGGCGTGTCCAAGACTCTGCGCGCTCTTTCAGGTACGCCCACCTTCTTCTCCAACGCCTTAGGGCGCGAATCTGGCGGCAAATATGGCGGTATTTGGCGCCAAACAACAGCAACAGTCTTTTTCGCCAAAACACTCCACAGGCACACAGGGCTCGCAATGCTGCAAGTTTCGGATCCTGTTCGTGACGCCAAGTTTTTGTGTCGACCCGCCACCACAATTGTGGGTTTCCAGGGCAATGGGGTACTCAGAGCCGAGCCCGTAGAAGTCTATGGGGATTGTCACAGGTAGCTGTGGCTCGGTCTGTGGCCCTGGCGGTCTGGCGTTTGTTGGGGATATATTTACAGGGGATAGATTTATATACAGTTCGTGACGCCACCTGTAGTATTCTGGTAATTTGTACCAGCGCTGCTGTAGATCTCTGAGGGGATGGTGATGCAGCTAGATGTCGGGTCCCCTACAGGTGGGACTCTTCCCTCAGGTCGGTAGTTAGGTAGGGATTGTGCAGGCATGCAATAATAACTCAGTCTCACACCATCAGCGTCTTTCCATACCTTTACTTGCAAGATGATAAGGCAGGTCCCAGGGAGGCTGATGGGGTTGATGGAGGATGAGCTTTGAGGCAACAGCTAAGCAAGTTAGGGGCCTCCTTTACTGTCCAATGAAGATGAGTACGACCAGCCTGAAGCGTAGTCCCCTCTATGATTCCAGCTTATCCAAAGCTGTGCTTCCCAGTCAGGTTTGTGGTGGAGCCTTTCTGTGAGGGAGCTGATTTCTTATTTTGTCCTGCAGAGACTCAAAGTCTTCACTTCCCCTGACCCCAGTTACGTACTGACTATAAGGGGCTTGTTTGCCGCGACCTAGGGTCCGGTAAATCTCTGGTTTTCTCTTCACTATGCTTGTAGCTAATAGTGATCCTTCGGTCCCCAGTAACCGGTAGCAATGTGCAGGACTCTTCCAAGCCAAACGCACTTTTCCAATAATCTTCCTTCCACTTTGCCCTTCGATTTGCTCAACTCTTAATAGCTAGTTCAGTCTTTCTTCCAGTGGGGCACAGCTCTGACTAGACTAAGGTGAATTAGACCACCTGTACCAGCCTCCACGTTCTGAACTGATGACAGGCTCAAACTGGACACGTCTACTCTGTCCAAGGACAGGAAACTGACTGACTAGAAAATCACTCCCTTCCACACCCCTGCTGGGTGTGTCAGAAGTGTACATGATGTCATGAAGAGACCTTAACTGTTACCTCTCCACTCATCCTCCTGGTACTGTGTACCAGGGCTACACACATTCTGGGGCTGAGGAACAATGTACTGCATATAGAGGCTGTGCATTCTGGGGCTGAGGAGCAATGTACTGCATATAGAGGCTGTGCATTCTGGGGCTGAGGAACAATGTACTGCATATAGAGGCTGTGCATTCTGGGGCTGAGGAGCAATGTACTGCATATAGAGGCGGTGCATTCTGGGGCTGAGGAGCAATGTACTGCATATAGAGGCTGTGCATTCTGGGGCTGAGGAACAATGTACTGCATATAGAGGCTGTGCATTCTGGGGCTGAGGAGCAATGTACTGCATATAGAGGCTGTGCATTCTGGGGCTGAGGAGCAATGTACTGCATATAGAGGCTGTGCATTCTGGGGCTGAGGAACAATGTACTGCATATAGAGGCTGTGCATTCTAGGGCCGAGGAGCAATGTACTGCATATAGAGGCTGTGCATTCTGGGGCTGAGGAACAATGTACTGCATATAGAGGCTGTGCATTCTGGGGCTGAGGAGCAATGTACTGCATATAGAGGCTGTGCATTCTGGGGCTGAGGAACAATGTACTGCATATAGAGGCTGTGTATTCTGGGCCTGAGGAGCAATGTACTGCATATAGAGGCTGTGCATTCTGGGGCTGAGGAACAATATACTGCATATAGAGGCTGTGCATTCTGGGGCTGAGGAGCAATGTACTGCATATAGAGGCTGTGCATTCTGGGGCTGAGGAGCAATGTACTGCATATAGAGGCGGTGCATTCTGGGGCTGAGGAACAATGTACTGCATATAGAGGCTGTGCATTCTGGGGCTGAGGAGCAATGTACTGCATATAGAGGCGGTGCATTCTGGGGCTGAGGAGCAATGTACTGCATATAGAGGCTGTGCATTCTGGGGCTGAGGAGCAATGTACTGCATATAGAGGCTGTGCATTCTGGGGCTGAGGAGCAATGTACTGCATATAGAGGCTGTGCATTCTGGGGCTGAGGAACAATGTACTGCATATAGAGGCTGTGCATTCTGGGGCTGAGGAGCAATGTACTGCATATAGAGGCTGTGCATTCTGGGGCTGAGGAGCAATGTACTGCATATAGAGGCTGTGCATTTGGGCTGAGGAGCAATGTACTGCATATAGAGGCTGTGCATTCTGGGGCTGAGGAACAATGTACTGCATATAGAGGCTGTGCATTCTGGGCTGAGGACAATGTACTGCATATAGAGGCTGTGCATTCTGGGGCTGAGGACAATGTACTGCATATAGAGGCTGTGCATTCTGGGGCTGAGGAGCAATGTACTGCATAAGAGGCTGTGCATTCTGGGGCTGAGGAGCAATGTACTGCTATAGAGGCTGTGCATTCTGGGCTGAGGAGCAATGTACTGCATATAGAGGCTGTGCATTCTGGGGCTGAGGACAATGTACTGCATATAGAGGCTGTGCATTCTGGGCTGAGGAACAATGTACTGCATATAGAGGCTGTGCTTCTGGGCTGAGGAGCAATGTACTGCATATAGAGGCTGTGCATTCTGGGCTGAGGAACAATGTACTGCATATAGAGGCTGTGCATTCTGGGGCTGAGGACAATGTACTGCATATAGAGCTGTGCATTCTGGGGCTGAGGAAATGTACTGCATATAGAGGCTGTGCATTCTGGGGCTGAGGAGCAATGTACTGCATATAGAGGCTGTGCATTCTGGGGCTGAGACAATGTACTGCATATAGAGGCTGTGCATTCTGGGGCTGAGGACAATGTATGCATATAGAGGCTGTGCATTCTGGGCTGAGGACAATGTACTGCATATAGAGGCTGTGCATCTGGGCTGAGGAGCAATGTACTGCATATAGAGGCTGTGCATTTGGGTGAGGACAATGTACTGCATATAGAGGCTGTGCATTCTGGGCTGAGGACAATGTACTGCATATAGAGGCTGTGCATTCTGGGGCTGAGGACAATGTACTGCATATAGAGGCTGTGCATTCTGGGCTGAGGACAATGTACTGCATATAAGGCTGTGCATTCTGGGGCTGAGGAGCAATGTACTGCATATAGAGGCTGTGCATTCTGGGGCTGAGGACAATGTATGCATATAGAGGCTGTGCATTCTGGGGCTGAGGAGCAATGTACTGCATATAGAGGCTGTGCATTCTGGGCTGAGGAACAATGTACTGCATATAGAGGCTGTGCATTTGGGGCTGAGGACATGTACTGCATATAGAGGCTGTGCATTCTGGGCTGAGGAGCAATGTACTGCATATAGAGGCTGTGCATTCTGGGGCTGAGGAGCAATGTACTGCATATAGAGGCTGTGCATTCTGGGGCTGAGGAGCAATGTACTGCATATAGAGGCTGTGCATTCTGGGGCTGAGGAGCAATGTACTGCATATAGAGGCTGTGCATTCTGGGGCTGAGGAACAATGTACTGCATATAGAGGCTGTGCATTCTGGGGCTGAGGACAATGTACTGCATATAGAGGCTGTGCATTCTGGGGCTGAGGAGCAATGTACTGCATATAGAGGCTGTGCATTCTGGGGCTGAGGAGCAATGTACTGCATATAGAGGCTGTGCATTCTGGGGCTGAGGAGCAATGTACTGCATATAGAGGCTGTGCATTCTGGGGCTGAGGACAATGTACTGCATATAGAGGCTGTGCATTCTGGGCCTGAGGACAATGTACTGCATATAGAGCTGTGCATTCTGGGGCTGAGGAGCAATGTACTGCATATAGAGGCTGTGCATTCTGGGGCTGAGGAGCAATGTACTGCATATAGAGTGTGTCTGGTGGACAGTACTCATATGGGGTGCAGGGAGAGCATGTACTGCATATAGAGGCTGTGCATTCTGGGGCTGAGGAACAATGTACTGCATATAGAGGCTGTGCATTCTGGGGCTGAGGAGCAATGTACTGCATATAGAGGCTGTGCATTCTGGGGCTGAGGAACAATGTACTGCATATAGAGGCTGTGCATTCTGGGGCTGAGGACAATGTACTGCATATAGAGGCTGTGCATTCTGGGGCTGAGGAACAATGTACTGCATATAGAGGCTGTGCATTCTGGGGCTGAGGAGCAATGTACTGCATATAGAGGCTGTGCATTCGGGGCTGAGGAACAATGTACTGCATATAGAGGCTGTGCATTCTGGGTGAGGACAATGTACTGCATATAGAGGCTGTGCATTCTGGGGCTGAGGAGCAATGTACTGCATATAGAGGCTGTGCATTCTGGGGCTGAGGAGCAATGTACTGCATATAGAGGCTGTGCATTCTGGGGCTGAGGAGCAATGTACTGCATATAGAGGCTGTGCATTCTGGGGCTGAGGACAATGTACTGCATATAGAGGCTGTGCATTCTGGGCTGAGGAGCAATGTACTGCATATAGAGGCTGTGCATTCTGGGGCTGAGGAACAATGTACTGCATATAGAGGCTGTGCATTCTGGGGCTGAGGAACAATGTACTGCATATAGAGGCTGTGCATTCTGGGGCTGAGGAACAATGTACTGCATATAGAGGCTGTGCATTCTGGGGCTGAGGAACAATGTACTGCATATAGAGGCTGTGCATTCTGGGGCTGAGGAGCAATGTACTGCATATAGAGGCTGTGCATTCTGGGGCTGAGGAACAATGTACTGCATATAGAGGCTGTGCATTCTGGGGCTGAGGAGCAATGTACTGCATATAGAGGCTGTGCATTCTGGGGCTGAGGAACAATGTACTGCATATAGAGACTGTGCATTCTGGGGCTGAGGAACAATGTACTGCATATAGAGGCTGTGCATTCTGGGCCTGAGGAGCAATGTACTGCATATAGAGGCTGTGCATTCTGGGGCTGAGGAGCAATGTACTGCATATAGAGGCTGTGCATTCTGGGGCTGAGGAGCAATGTACTGCATATAGAGGCTGTGCATTCTGGGGCTGAGGAGCAATGTACTGCATATAGAGGCTGTGCATTCTGGGGCTGAGGAACAATGTACTGCATATAGAGGCTGTGCATTCTGGGCCTGAGGAGCAATGTACTGCATATAGAGGCTGTGCATTCTGGGGCTGAGGAGCAATGTACTGCATATAGAGGCTGTGCATTCTGGGGCTGAGGAGCAATGTACTGCATATAGAGGCTGTGCATTCTGGGGCTGAGGAGCAATGTACTGCATATAGAGGCTGTGCATTCTGGGTCTGAGGAACAATGTACTGCATATAGAGGCTGTGCATTATGGGCCTGAGGAGCAATATACTGCATATAGAGGCTGTGCATTCTGGGGCTGAGGAGCAATGTACGGCATATAGAGGCGGTGCATTCTGGGGCTGAGGAGCAATGTACTGAGGTATGATGTAATGCATATGGAAGCAGTCTATAGTGTGGGTGCAGAATGATGGTCTGCAGATAGAAGCTGTATCTAAAGGGGCTGAGGAGCGATATACTGCAGAATGAGGCTGTATCTAGAGTAGCTGAGGAGGGATAGGGCTGCATATAGAGTGTCTGAGAAGCAATGTAAATCAGGGTGAGATTGCATATATAGGTGGCTGAAAGGAGTAAATCTGCGGCTATGCTGCAGGTTGTCTCTTCAATCGCTGCATTTGTGGGCTGGGAGACATCACTGTCCATGGCTGGCTATGACACTGTGGAGCCCAGCTGTGCCTGGATTCATATCTCCCAGAAGGGTGCACAGAAGGAATTCACCACTAGAGGTCTCAATATACATGCACACACCTTCCACCCATCGCTAAGACCACCAGAGGGAGCTCCGATAGTTATATAAAAGGAGGGTGAAGACAGGAAAGAGAGCTCAGTCAGCTCAGTTAGCTCAGTCAGAGCAGTCTGAAGGAGCAGTCTGAAGAGAGAGGTCAGTCTGCAGAGCTGAGATTAGAGAGGCTGCAGAGCAGTTCAGTTCAGCAAAGTGGAGGCTAGTAAAGTGGAAGTGAATCCACTCCAGTCTAGTCAGAGCTGAAACAAGCGAGTAGTCTGCAGACAGAGCAGACGAGTGGAGTTCGCAGTAAGGGACTCCAGAGCTCAAGTTGAGAGCCGACGCTCAGAGAGCGGCGAAGAGGCGGCCCACCAACCGCCAGTGTGTGTAGTCGTGTGAGGGCCCGGGTAGGCCGAAGGCGAGTGGAAAGAGAAGTGAAAAGAGGTAGAGGAACCTTCATAGCTCACCTCAACAAGTATTTACCGGACGCCAGGGTTCAAGCCTATAGGGATCTCCACGACCCATTAGGAGAACACCGGAGTTCCTGGAGGACTACAGGTCCCAGGACCACCACAGAGCTGATACGTAACTGGGCCAGGAGAAGTCCGGAAAGCGGGACTCTGCAAGTAGGGACTGTACGTCAGGAGAAGGTCCAACCACAAGGTCAGCCAGGTGCAGGACAGAGACTAAGTTAGGCCCAGCTACATGCAGGCCAGGACTTCATTACTAAAAGGCAAGGAACAGGAGGCCACACACCTGCTCAGTGGGAGACTCTGGATGTGCACCCTTCACCCTACAGTGCTCCGGGATGTGCCTGCAACATCTTCAGTAAAGGTACCAAAGTGACTTGTGTGTGTGTCTACCTTATTACCCCTACTGCCGGGATCCCCTCTGTCCTGCATCCCTACATATCTACCTGCTCTGAAGAACTCAGCCTCACCTGTGGGAGGCTTAACACCTATAGCTGCACAACACCAACCCTTCAGTGGATCTGCACCGCAGCGCTGGTCACCCTGACTAGGTACCACAGGTGGCGTCACGAATCCCCATACCAACATTCAATTCCCCTGTAAATATTCCACATTTAACGGGTGAGCGCCAGAGCCACGGACTGAGCTGTGCTGCAGTGACATCCCCCCATAGAAGTCTATAGGCTCAGATCTGAGTTCCCATTGCTCTGGAGGGCGACTCAACACCAGATGAAATTGATCCCTCATGAAGTAGTACTTCACTTGTTGAGTGTGGTTGTCAGTCAGTCAATGGTTTGTGTGCATCTGGTTGATTTACATTGGCAGCAAAGCTCAACATGTTATGTATTTAATGCAGCAAAGTGACAGCAATGCTCTGGATCTTTTTTTGGATAGGGCATAAGGCAATTCATTTTGGTGAAATATGTATATTTATACAACACGTTACACTACATAGGTTATTATAATATGTGATGGGGGTGATTAAAGGGTTATTCACAAAAACAAAGGTATCCACTCTTCAGCAATCAAAATTCTATACTATTCTATGGAGGTCTGTCCATTGGGATTCGATCGATCCCAAAAATGGTGCTCTGCATGCCTGTTCTGAATGTAGAGGATATGCATGAGAGGACTCCACTCTATTCATTGTCTATGGGACTGTTGTAAATGCCATAGACAATCTATGCCAGACACTGTGCCCAAAGTGGTCAAACCCCCAGCGATCAGCATGTTAACCTTATTTTTCAGGACTAACCTTTTATAATAATTATTATACTACAGGAAGTATATGATTCTAATCCTACGGGTAGAGGAATAATAATTGCAGCGGTCTAGGTTACAATATGGGTGTTTGGGCATTATTATGCAAAAGGGAGTGTTTGATTATGATCTGAAAGGATTGGGTGGCTGATTACCGCATGGTGGGGATAGGTTATAACCTGCGTGGGTGAGGAAAATTATTATACTATGGGTGTTTATTGCAAAAGGCATTTGAAATTGTAATCAGGGGATGGATATGCAAGCTTTCTGCCTGAGGATGAGCCACCGGTCCTTGGGACAGAAGGTCCGGGATGTCCGGAGAAGCCAAGGGTCAGAAATCTACATCATCCTCAGCCACGAAAACCATGTCCTCTTCGGCCAAAAAGGGGGCTATTAGAGTCACCCTTGCATTGTCTTCCTGGATTTTCCTCAGGACTAAAGGGATTAAAGCTATTGATGGAAAAGCGTGAGCTAGTTGGTAGTTCCACGGTATTGTAAGGGCGTCTAATGCTACTGGGTTCACAATGGAGTCTATCGAACAGAAGTTTTGTACTTTCCGATTCAGACTGTTCGCAAAAAGGTCCATCTCCGGCCAGCCCCAGGACTCTGCAATTTGATTGAATTCCGCCTGGTTCAGCTCCCACTCCCCCTGCCTTAGTTGTGTTCGACTTAAGAAGTCCACTGTTTGGTTCTCTGTACCCTTTATGTGAAGTGCCGAAAGGGAGCTTAAATTGACCTGCTAGATGAAGGATGGATTTTGTCACTTCCACTAGGTGTTGGGATCTGGTGCCCCCCTGGTGGTTTAGGTATGCTACCACCACTCGGTTGTCTGAGAGCACCTTTACATGTTGGGATTGAAGGGAGGTTAAGTGAATGAGGGTATTTTTTACTGCTAGCAGCTCTTTCATGTTTGATGACATTGTTTTTTGTTCCTCTATCCAAGAACCCTGGGCTACCTGATCCCCCAGAGATTTTTAACTGCCCTTCCAAATTTCCCCCTAGAGATGTCTCTGCTGCTAGTACTTCCCATTGTAATACCTGGGTGTGGACTTGGGCCCACCGGACTGCTGGGATGCAAGCTGTCATTGACCCCAACAGTGACATTGCTTTTTGCAAGCTTGTGACAGGGAAGCTTCTAATGCGTGATGTCAGCTGAATCATTTTCTGAATTTTCCCCTGTGGGAGGCGGCATTCCTGTCTGTGTGAGTCCAGAACTAATCCCAAGTACTCTTGTACTTGACTCGGTATTATTCGGGATTTTTGCATATTTAATAACCAGCCCAGATTCGTTAGTGTTATGACTGTTCAGCTGTTCCTTGCAGTGTTGTGACGAGTTTCCTACTATCAGCAGGTCGTCCAAATACGGGACTATTAGGGTATTCTGTTCCCTTATGTGAGCCATTACTTCCGTCACTATTTTGGTGAATACTCTTGGAGCAATGGCCAGGCTGAAAGGGAGTGCCCTGAACTGGAAGTGCCATAACTCCCCCTGAATTATGACCGCCACCCTGAGGAACCTGCGATAACCAGTGTGGATGGGGACGTGGTAGTATGCGTCCTTTAAGTCTAATACGGTCATGAAACCACCAGTCTCCATTTTGAAGGCCGGAGTTTCCAAAAACTTGTTCAATCTTTTTAAATTCATGAGTGTTCTGAATGTCCCGTCCGTTTTTATCCTGAGAAAAAAAAGAGAGGAATAAAAGTCTTCGCCTTTTTCTTGGCTGGGGACTTCCTGAAGAACACCCTTTCTTAGTAGCTCCAAGATCTCGTTTTGCAGTGCCACTTGTTTGTCTTTTGCCGCTCTTGGCGGTGTTACTATGAAGGAAGGTGGAGGGGGGGGGGGATTTCAGTTTCAGGCCAAATTTTATTATATCCAGGATCCATGAGCTCCCGGATTTTTTTTCCCAGGCCGGGAGAAAGTAGGTCAGTCTTCCCCCAACCTGGGGACACCTTCATTGGGGTTGCCTCTTATTGCCAAAGGGTTTGTTGAACATGTAGCCTTTCCCTCTCTTTCTTTGCTCCCACGTTACTTTAACCTCTCTGAGGGTTTTTTTCTGTATAAATGTTCTGCTCTGAAAGGGCCACCTGTATGTCTGACTGGAGAGCCCTGGGAAAGACTTTTTATCTCCAGCTTTTTCCAAGATGTCGTCCAGCATAGACCCAAACAGAAATTCCCCCTCACATGGAATGGAGCATAATTTTGATTTTGTCTGAAGGTCTCCCGACCAGCACTTAAGCCATATTGCTCATCTCGCTGCATTAGAGAAGGAAGCAGACCTGGCCGCTAATCTGATAGAGTCTGCTGAAGCATCCGCTATGAATGCCGCCGCTCCTTTCATTACCGGGACTGCCTCTAAGATTGTTTCTCTGGGAACCTTTTCTTTTATTTGTTACTCCAAATGACTCAGTCATACTATTAAGGCTCTTGCAGTACAGTTAGCGGCTATAGCTGGTTTAAGCCCCCCCCGGCAGCTACCCTAGAACCTTTCAAGAATGTTTCCGCTTTCTTATCCATGGGGTCTTTCAGCGTCCCATGTCCTCAAAAGGCAGGGCAAATTTCTTGGAGGCTTTTGCTATAGCTACATCCAATTTTGGATTTTTCACCCAAAAAGAGCATACTGGGTCCTCAAAAGGGTTATTTTCTTTTCGGGGTTAACAGCCTCTTTCTGGTTTGTTCCATTCCCTCCTAATCAGGGACTGAAATTTTTTGTTTACTGGAAACGATTTCCGCTTTTTTTTGCTCTAAGCCGCTGGACATTAAATCCTCGACCGTTCTTTTGGGTCGAGGGTCTACTAGACCTATGGTCGTTCTGACTGCTTTAACCAGGGCATCAGTATCCTCTATTGGGAATCAACTACGACCTTTCTGATTAAAATGAGGACTACTGGGAAGATAACGAATTGTCTGACTCCGCCCAATCCTTGTCTTCCCCACTGTTACTTGCTTCAGGGGACCGGTGTCTGGACCTATGCCTTCTTGAACCCTGCAGGGATTTTGAAAGTATCTTCGAACCGAGTCTTGATTAGTGTTCTCAGGTCTGCTGCAAATTTTGGGGTTTCTTCGTATATAGTCTCGTCTATGCAGGAGGCACATAACCTCATTCCCATGCTATGGGTAGCTCATCCGCACCGAGCACACAAACCCTATGCTTGGATTTCCCTGTACATTTTTTTTTCCCCTAAAACAAAGGAGATAGATCCCCATTAACCGGTGGACTTCCTGGAAATTTACTCACCCTCCTGAAGAAAGAAGGATACCCGCTCTGGCTCGGGGATCATTCCCATGGATGGATCCTCCTTTTGTTTGATGGATTTGCTGGAACTTTTGCTTCGCTGCTACCCTGCCCAGCTGCCACTGCTGTGTCGCTGGGAAGAGGACTCTTCTCTTTGCTCTTCCTGTTGCAGCCACTGCTGGAGTCACTTTTGCTGCTGCAGTTGCTGCTGGGGCTCATGGTGGGGGGACAGAGCCTGCAGGACTTGCTCCTCTAATTGCTCCTGGTCACTCAATGATTGAGTGCATTGAAGCGCTGTGCTCTGGCCGACTGCCCCTTAAATCCCTTTAGGGCTGCCCCCGTATTCCTAGGCACCAGGTACTCGAATCCCCCGGGCTCCCAGTAATGCACCGTGCCTTGCTGCGTCATAGGACACCGCGCATGCGCACTACTGCTTTCCCAGCAGTGCTTTGCGCCCAGCCTGTCTCAGGTGCGCGCTTGTACGCGCGTGCAGCCTCTGTTATCGTGCCACCCGCCCAGTCTGGCGGGGTCTGTGGCACCACGGGGAGGCGACCGCTGCCGCCCGAGCAACTCCCACAGCATGTGGCCTTGCTGCGCCGCTGGTCCTGGCGTGCTTTTCTGTCTGGAGCTCAATCATACTGCGGGGGAAAGCGACAGCTGCCGCTTGATCTGCTCCCCCACCCATGCTCTGGACCTCCTCTGGTCTCTCCATGGGAAGCAGACTTGCTTCTCTTCACTGCCTTCCCCGCCGCACACCCTCAAGGCTCGCTGACCCCGGCGGTGGCGCTTCGGGCAACCACCCCAGCCGAGGTAAGGAACCCCCGCTACCTGAATCGGAATCCCACGAAGATCAATAGGTACATGCTGTAGGTTTCCCATCAGGGACAGGAAACCAACTGATGCAGGAGAGAGGTACCACCTTTTTATCTGTAGGTTTCCTGTCCCTGAGGGTGGATCCCCTCTCTCCGTGGTGCTCAGGGCCGGCGTCAGCACCCGGCACACCCGGGAAAGTGCCGGGGCCCTGAGAAGGCGGGGGGGCCCACTCGCCATCTGGCACCCCGGCGCCCGTTAGCGGTGTCAGCGCCGCCACTGGGCCCCCCCCGCTTGCTCAGGGCCCCGGCAGCAGCCGGCGCAATACTCCTCTCCCCGTGCCTCCGTTGCCGCAGCTCCGGGCTCCAAGGGGAGCCTGCAGGACGCCGGCGCTTCCTCTCAGTAGCGCCGCTGAATGACGTCATCATTCAGCGGCCGGCTGTGGCAGTGAGCGCGCGGACGCCGGACAGGTGAGATGTTTGTGTGTGTGTGTCTGTGTCTCTGTGTGTATCAGTGTGTGTGTATGTAGTGCGGTGCTTTGTGTGTGTGTGTCTGCTGTATGTGTGATGGTGGTGGGGGGAGGGCAGTGATGATGATGGGGAGGCAATGATGATTGATGATGGGCAGGCATTGATGTTGATGGGCAGGCAATGATATTGATGGGGAGGCAATGATGATTATGGGCAGGCAATGATGATTATGGGCAGGCATTGATGATGGGCAGGCAATGATATTGATGGGGAGGCAATGATGATGATGGGCAGGCAGTGATGATGATGGGCAGGCAGTGATGATGATGGGCAGGCAGTGATGATGATGGGCAGGCAGTGATGATGATGGGCAGGCAGTGATATGATGGGCAGGCAGTGATTATGATGGGCAGGCAATGATTATGATGGGCAGGCTATGATTATTATGGGCAGGCAATGATATTGATGGAGCTATGAATTATGGGCAGGCATTGATGATGATTGGGCAGGCATGATATGATGGGCAGGCAGTGATGATGATGGGAGGCATGATGATGATGGGGAGGCATGATGATGATGGGGAGGGATGATGATGATGGGGAGGCGATGATGATGATGGGGAGGCGATGATGATGATGGGGAGGCAGTGATGATGATGGGCAGGCAGTGATGATGATGGGCAGGCAATGATATTGATGGGCAGGCAGTGATGATGATGGGCAGGCAGTGATGATGATGGGCAGGCAGTGATGATGATGGGCAGGCAGTGATGATGATGGGCAGGCAGTGATGATGATGGGGAGGCGATGATGATGATGGGGAGGCGATGATGATAATGGGCAGGCAATGATGATGATGGGCAGGCAATGATGATGGGCAGGCAATGATTATGGGGAGGAGATGATGATGGGGAGGCGATGATGATGATGGGGAGGCAATGATGATGATGGGCAGGCATTGATGATGATGGGCAGGCAATGATGATGAGGAAGGCAATGATAATGGGCAGGCAATGATGATGATAATGGGCAGGCAATGATTATGGGAGTCTTTCCACGGCGCCCTTTCCTGAGCCGTAACAGTGCAGAATGCAGCACAGCGCAGAGGAGAGCTCCATATTTTGTATGGAGCTTTATATGGGGACCAGTATCCTGTATGGAGCATTATATTGGGCAGGGTCGGCGTCAGCACCCAGCACACCCGGGCAAGTGCCGGGGCCCTGAGCAGGCGGGGGGCCCACTCGCCGTCTGGCACCCCGGCGCCCGTTAACGGTGTCAGTGCCGCCACTGGGCCCCCCCGCTTGCTCACGGCCATGGCAGCAGCCGGCGCAACACTCACCTCTCCCCGTGCCTCCACTGCCGCAGCTCCGGGCTCCAGGGGGCGCCTGCAGGACGCCGGCGCTTCCTCTCACAGCAGCGCCGCTGAATGACATCATCATTCAGCGGCCGGCTGTGGCAGTGAGCGCGTGGACGCCTGACAGGTGAGATGTTTGTGTGTGTGTCTGTGTATGTGTCTCTGTGTGTATCTGTGTGTGTATGTAGTGCGGTGCTTTGTGTGTGTCTGCTGTATGTGTGATGGTGGTGGGGGGAGGGCAGTGATGATGATGATGGGGAGGCAATGATGATTGATGACGATGGGCAGGCATTGATGTTGATGGGCAGGCAATGATATTGATGGGGAGGCAATGATGATGATGGGCAGGCAGTGATGATGATGGGCAGGCAATGATATTGATGGGGAGGCAAAGATATTGATGGGGAGGAAGTGATGATGATGGGCAGGCAGTGATGATGATGGGGAGGCAATGATGATTATGGCAGGCATTGATGATGGGCAGGCAGTGATGATGATGGGCAGGCAATGATGATTATGGGCAGGCATTGATGATGATGGGCAGGCAGTGATGATGATGGGGAGGCGATGATGGGGAGGCGATGATGATGATGGGGAAGCAATGATGATGATAATGGGCAGGCAATGATGATGATGGGCAGGCATTGATGATGATGGGAAGGCAATGATGATTATAGGGAGGCGATGATGATGATGGGGAGGTGATGATGATGATGGGGAGGCAATTATGATGATGGGCAGGCATTGATGATGATGGGCAGGCAATGATGATGATAATGGGCAGGCAATGATGATGATGGGAGTCTTTCCACGGCGCCCTTTCCTGAGCCGTAACAGTGCAGAACGCAGCACAGCGCAGAGGAGAGCTCCATATTTTGTATGGAGCTTTATATGGGGACCAGTATCCTGTATGGAGCATTATATTGGGTCCAGTATTCTGTATGGAGCATTATATGGGGGATGGAGGGGTGACATCCTGCATGGGGTATTATATGGGTGATGAGGGGGAGAATATGTGGTGCCCATAATATTGTATGGAGGACTGTACTGTCCAGTCTGTACTGTGCGCTGTGAGGATTTGGCGGTTTTTGAGCTATTGTACAATTTACAATAGAGATCAGTCATGTAATGGAAGAAGTGAAGTATTTGGCATTGTACTATACCTATATTTCTCTGCAGTATCTGTGCATCATGAATCGTGGTCTGTGTTAAAGGGGCCCACTGAGACTCTTTCGCCCGGGGCCCATAAAAACCTGGAGCCGGCCCTGGTGGTGCCATCATGGGGAAAAGAGAAAAAAGCCATCATGAACTGTAGCAAGCACTTACAGTGCCTTCCGGAAGTATTCGGCCCCCTGGAACTTTCAACCTTTTCCCACATATGCTTCAAACAAAGATACCAAATGTTAATTTTTGCTGGAGAATCAACAACAAGTGGGACACAATTGTGAAGTTGAACGAAATGTATTGTTTGGTGTGCAAAATTATTCAGTCCCTTTAACTTAATTCTTTGTTGCACCACCTTTTGCTGTGATTACAGCTGCATGTTGCTTGGGGTATGTCTCTATCAGTTTTGTACATCGAGAGACTGAAATTCTTGCCCATTCTTCCTTGGCAAACAGCTCTAGCTCAGCGAGGTTGGATGGAGATAGTTTGTGAGCAGAGCAGCAGTCTTCAGCTCTTTCCACAGATTCTCGATTGGATTCAGGTCTGGACTTTGACTTGGCCATTCTAACACCTGGATACGTTATTTGTGAACCATTCCATTGTAGATTTTGCTTTATGTTTGGGATCATTGTCTTGTTGGAAGACAAATCTCCGTCCCAGTTTCATGTCTTTTGCAGACTCCAACAGGTTTTCTTCAAGAATGGTCCTGTATTTGGCTCCATCCATCTTCCCATCAATTTGAACCAGCTTCCCTGTCCCTGCTGAAGAAAAGCAGGCCCAAACCATGATGCTGCTACCACCATGTTTGACAGTGGAGATGTTGTGTTCAGGGTGATGAGCTGTGTTGCCTTTACGACAAACATATCGTTTGGCATTGTTGCCAAAAAGTTCGATTTTGGTTTCATCTGACCGGAGCACCTTCTTCCACAGGTTTGGTGTGTCTCCCAGGTGGCTTGTTGCAAACTTTAAACAATACTTTTTATGGATATCTTGAGAAATGGCTTTCTTGGTGCCACTCTTCCATAAAGACCAGATTTGTGCAGTGTACGACTGATTGTTGTCCTATGGACAGACTGTCCCACCTCAGCTGTAGATCTCTGCAGTTCATCCAGAGAGATCATGGTCCTCTTGGCTTTACCTCTGATCAGTCTTCTCCTTGTTTGAGATGAAAGTTTAGAGGGACCGCCAGGTCTTGGTAGATTTGCAGTGGTACGATACTCCTTCCATTTCAATATGACCACTTGCACAGTGCTCCTTGGGATGTTTAAAGTTTTGGAAATCATTTTGTATCCAAATCCAGCTTTAAACTTCTCCACAACAGTATCACGGACCTACCTGTTGTGTTCCTTGGTCTTCATGATGCTCTCTGTGCTTCAAACAGAACCCCGAGACTATCACAGAGCAGGTGCATTTATACGGAAACTTGATTATACACAGGTGGATTATATTTATCATCATTAGTCATTTAGGACAACATTGGATCATTCAGAGATCCACAATGAACTTCTGGAGTGAGTTTGCTGCACTGAAAGTAAAGGGGCCGAATAATATTGCACGCCCCACTTTTCAGTTTTTGTATTTCCACAAAATTTAAAATAACCAATAAATTTCGTTCAACTTCACAATTGTGTCCCACTTGTTGTTGATTCTTCACCAAAAATTTACATTTGGTATCTTTACGCTTGAAGCATGATATGTGGGAAAAGGTTGAAAAGTTTCAGGGTGCCGAATACTTTTGCAAGGCACTGTATATAGTTTTTGAGTGCACTCAAACTATAAAACCACCTTGAGAGGAGATAGATTTATTTTACACCATACTGATTTTTTTTTTTTAATTATTTACTGTGCATATGTCTTTTCATATCCTGTGATTAGGTTCTCAGGTAGTGTTTATAAATTGTGCATTATAGGTATTACTTAAAACCTTATATAAATTTTTGAGTGCACTGCCAAATTGATATACTACCTCGAGAGGAGAGGATTTTGGAGCTTGAGTAAATTATACACTGTTCAATACTATTCTTATACATACTGTAGGTGTATTTGATTTTTTCCCAATTTCTATTTTGCTCAATAATTTTAATACTTAGACCCCTAATATTTATTATTTAACTATACTAAAACTTAACCTTTTCTATCAGTGTATTGATTATACTATGGATGGGGTTGCTACAAGGGTCTATGACCGATTTAGTTTCAAACTCAAAAAACAATACACACCATAAAGTCAGAATGGCAATACAATATATGTTACTTCGTATAGAATATGGGATAATACCAAATATTATTAAATGTGTAACATTGAAATGCTCAAGGGCATATCGGCAATACACATGGAAGACGGAGGAAAAAATAGTCGAACTTGCAATCCAATTGTTAAAAAATATGTTTTTCTTTATTGGTACAATACAATATAAGAATGTGGATAGGGGTGGAAACACATACACGGGGAACAAAGAGAGAATGCATTGGGGACAGATAAAAATTATATCTTATCAAAAACGGAGTACACCATAGCAGCACTAAAAGGTTGAAAAAATTATGATAATAAAAGTCTGCTAGTTAGAATGCCATAATATGTAAATATATAAATGTTAGTCCTCAAAAAGGAAACATGAAGCAGGATTAGAGAGAGAGGGGTAAAAATGATGAAAGGAATGCAAATAAAGTGCTGTGCAAATATTATCACCTAAACATTGTAATGAGCATGGCTGGTAACTTGTTGGGTGATGCTACAGAAACGTTGTTCTATTGTTTAATATACACAAAGTGCAAGTGTCAAAAATATAAAGCCACTGTTAGAGTGCAAAAGATCAATGCTCATGGTGTCAAAATTCACATAGTGCCATATGAGGGAAGGGTTAAGTACCTGCTAGAAGCAGTGACTGAGGATCCAACTGCTGTCCCAAGGATGCATCCACCCCGACGCGCGTTTTGGCGTTTGACTTCGTCAGGTGTATTTGATTTTTTTCCCAATTTCTATTTTGCTTGTTCATGGTAATACTTACCAAAGGTTAAGTTTGAGCATAGTTAGACCCCTAATATTTATATCAGTGTATTGATTATACTATGGATGGGGTTACTACAAGGGTCTATGACTGACTGTAGGGGGCCGAAGAGAAGATACGTCAAATTACAGTGTCTTTGTAAGTGAAATTAGAAATCAGTTCTAAAATTGCTTGCTTATCGTTCGTGGTGGCAACATTTTGCAGAAAGTGTACAGCCATTAACAATAAGTAAAGCATTTGTGATTACTTTCTAACAGAGTGCGACATGAAATCCAAACATAAAAATGGGACCATAGCACTCTTGTGCTAGTGCTTTTGGCTTCTCCCCAAAACCCTCCACCCCAAGGCCAAAAATTGCGAGCAGGCTCTGCTGTAGCCACTAGATTATTT
This sequence comes from Oophaga sylvatica, assembly GCA_033576555.1. Lineage (NCBI taxonomy): Eukaryota > Metazoa > Chordata > Amphibia > Anura > Dendrobatidae > Oophaga > Oophaga sylvatica. Next base: position 692,831,837 of record JARQOD010000001.1, on the reverse strand, counting down.
CAGGAATATTTACTTTTACAGCATTGTTGATTAGGTTAAGGGAGTGCTGAAATATTTTTCCTTTTAAAAACACTCCCTTGACAGTAACTCTTCAGTTATTTAAGCAAATTTACTCAAGTTGGGTGTACATCAGATTGGACCTGGAAGTTTGGGTTCAAAGCATGAAATCAGCTGAATATGTGTATTTTGGCGCTGTAAAAATTACAGCGCCAAAATACAGGGATCAGAAGGTAGTTTTTTGTTTGAAGTCTTGCTTTCTGGCTTCGATCAAGGGATGAGAGTAACCTTAGAACCTACATGTTAACAGTCAAGATACAAATTGTGTTGCTTTAGCAAGAACCTGGATTGTGGCTAACCTTGTCGATAAATGAAAGTTTTTGTAGAAATATTGATTTCCACAATAAAAGATTATGGAGATCATTTCTGTTGATATAATAAGAGGTTTCAAGGATTAAAGATTGCAATGAAGTACTTACAATGAGGTCTGCTGGAGTCAAGAGCTAATTGGCGAATTAGATCCTTTGGGTTTTTTTAAGCCAGCTTTCCAGTGGGTTTGTGTTTTTTCCTGAAGCATGAATGTGAAGTATGGAATGCGTTTCAGAGCTAAAATGTATTTCAATGTGTGTCACAGTATGATTGCCATCCGGATCTTTTGAAATCTTGAAGTCAAATTATATGCATGCCGTGGAGCCAGGATGAAACATTCTATAGAGAGAGTATTGTTGGCGAGCTACCTGTAGGCGTATGGAAGAAAAAAATTCCGTTCTTTAAATTAGTGTGGCTTAGTGTTAACGTGTGGACAGGTGTGGTGTCATTTGTAGAAGGACACTTTTTTTTTTATAATCCTTAAAACCAATGTGGAGGACCTATAGCTTTTGCGGAAGAAAACAAACAAACAAAAAAAAAAACTACACAAAATGAGGAAAACAATCAGATTTGCTATAAATGCAGGTTTTGACTTTCACTTTAGAAGAGTGAGTGCAAAATGTGGTTAGATTTCCATCTTTGAGATCTGGCAGAATTCAGTGTGGACAAATCTAGTCTCGTCGACAAAACAGGAGAATAACTTCACACATTTCCTCCAACTTGGTAAAACTGATGTACAAAAGTGGTCACCAAAGCATCCCAAGAAGCAGTGAATTTGCAATACACCAAACGTTTTCCCAACATCCTTGAGCCTGAACTTCACTTCATGCAGATTATTATATACCAGATATGTAATAAGACTGCCAAATAAAGGCAGAAGATACAGTTGATTTTAAGAGTTCATCTACAAAGGGAGAAAATAGTTTCTAATAAAGTTTAAATCCACTAGAAGATAACCCCATGTGAGAGGTTAATATAGTATTATGGGCATAGTCCAAACGACAGCCAATACTCAACTTCTTATAAAGAATTACTTTATTCACCCAATAGTATAAAAATGCACAAAAAATGGTTGAACACTATAGTCATGGCCAAAAGTTTTGAGAATGACACAAATATTAATTTTTACAAAGTCTACTACTTCACTTTTTCTAATGGCAATTTGCATATACTCCAGAATGTTATAAAGAGTGATCAGCTTAACAGCAATTACTTGCAAAGTCAATATTTGGCTAGAAAATGAACTTTATCCCCCAAAACACATTTCAACATCACTGCAGCCCTGCCTTAAAAGAACCAGCTAACCTCTTTTCAGTGATTGCTCCATTAACACAGGTGTGGGTGTTGATGAGGACATGGCTGGAGATCAATCTGTCATGATTAAGTAAGAATGACACCACTGGACACTTTAAAAGGAGGCTGGTGCTTGGCATCATTGTTTCTCTTCTGTTAACCATGGTTATCTCTAAAGAAACACGTGCAGTCATCATTGCAATGCACAAAAATGGCCTAACAGGGAAGAGTATCGCAGCTAGAAAGATTGCACCTCAGTCAACAATCTATCGCATCATCAAGAACTTCAAGGAGAAAGGTTCCATTGTTGCCAAAAAGGCTCCAGGGCGCCCAAGAAAGACCAGCAAGCGCCAGGACCGTCTCTTAAAAGTGTTTCAGCTGCGGGATCGGGCTACCAGCAGTGCAGAGCTTGCTCAGGAATGGCAGCAGGCAGGTGTGAGTGCATCTGCACGCACTGTGAGGCGGAGACTCTTGGAGCAAGGCCTGGTCTCAAGGAGGGCAGCAAAGAAGCCACTTCTCTCCAGAAAAAACATCATGGACAGACTGATATTCTGCAAAAGGTACAGGCAATGGACTGCTGAGGGCTGGGGTAAAGTTATTTTCTCTGATGAATCCCCTTTTCGATTGTTTGGGACATCAGGAAAACGCCTCATTCGGAGAAGACAAGGTGAGCGCTACCACCAGTCTTGTCTCATGCCAACTGTTAAGCATCCTGAAACCATTCATGTGTGGGGTTGCTTCTCAGCCAAGGGAATTGGCTCTCTCACAGTCTTGCCTAAAAACACAGCCATGAATAAAGAATGGTACCAGAATGTCCTCCAAGAGCAACTTCTCCCAACCCTCCAAGAGCAGTTTGGCGATCAACAATGCCTTTTCCAGCATGATGGAGCACCTTGCCATAAAGCAAAGGTGATAACTGAATGGCTCAGGGAACAAAAGATAGAGATTTTGGGTCCATGGCCTGGAAACTCCCCAGATCTTAATCCCATTGAGAACTTGTGGTCAATCATCAAGAGACGGGTGGACAAACAAAAACCTAAAAATTCTGACAAAATGAAAGCATTGATTGTGCAAGAATGGACTGCTATCAGTCAGGATTTGGTCCAGAAGTTGATTGAGAGCATGCCAGGGAGAATTGCAGAGGTCCTGAAGAAGGGTCAACACTGCAAATATTGACTTGCTGCATTAACTCATTCTAACTGTCAATATAAGCTTTTGTTACTCATATGTTTGCAATTATTATATTTCTGTCTGTGATAAAAACATGTCAAACACATAAAAACCAGAGAACAGCAGATCATGTGAAAATATAATATTTGTGTCATTCTCAAAACTTTTGGCCATGACTGTACAGCATAAAAATTTAAAAGAGGGAGAAAACATCCATTGTGCCGCCAGGCAACATGTTTCAGACCTGCATGGTCTTTGTCAAGCCTATTGTTTGGACTGTTGCTATTACTGAAGTACAGTATTTTGCCATGCACCTGGTCAGGTGAGCGGATTGCTCCTTTTTCTATGAACATAGCAGCTTCTAAATGGATGACATAAGCACTAAATGGATTCTAAAGCTTCTAAATGGATAACAGAGCTCCTACTGCTCTGTAATACACAGGAATTCATCTTACATTACTTTATAAATCACTACATCATACATGAAAACAGCAGATATCCTGTGCACACACCATCTCCCACCAGTGTTCTCTTCCAGCAGGAAGTCTCAGGGTATGTGCAGACGATTAGTAAATATTGAACAAGTACACAGCATCCAACCCTCAGCGTCCAGATGTTACAGCATAGTGGATGGGATTTCAAGAAATTCCATGTCCACTATGCCTACAGATGCCCGCGGCTCACCGGCGGAGACTGACATGCGGCACGTCTCTCCAGACCGCAGCGTGTCAATTTCTCTTGCGGAGACTAGTCTGCAACAGAAATTTCCCCAGTACAATGTATTGGACGCGGTATATCTATACGGTTCAGTGATCACATGCAGATTCACCTGCGTTCAATAGACGGCAGCGAACGTGCGCTGCGTTTAAAGCACAGCCACTTCCAGATAGTGTGCACCCGGCCTCACACAGCTGTCAAAAGCTGAGAGCTCAACTACAACCTTCCTCCTAAAGTTCCAAGAATTTATTACTAAATTGGAGAGGAAATTCATACTTTTCCTGTTAAGTTTGTGAGAAGGTTACATTTTGGAATTTTACTAAAAGCCTTCCAAGAGGACATGGGACCTATTTAGCAACTTACATGCTACAGAAATAACACTTACGCACGGTCACTGCCACTGTGTCTTTCAAATTCTCGCTTCCCTCTTTGATTTTCATTCTCCATATATCGCGGAAAGCCTCTTCCTCCACCTCGTATTCCTCTATGGTTTGCGACCCAATTTCTCACCTGTTTTTCTTTCTCAAACTTGAAACTAAATAAAGAAAAAAAAAAAAAAAAGATTTTTAATTAGCAGGTAATCCACGAGGTAACGTTTCTCCTTGCAGAAAGTTACCTGTCAAAGCTGACACACCAAGGTGAGGAGACTTAAGCTTTGCAATGCTCCTCTATGAATTCAGATATGCAAATTGTGCTGTACTACAGAATGCCACTGACTGTCCGCAGTCTCCAACATCATGTCCGCTCTCTATCTGAAACTCAACCTCTCCAAAACTGAACTTCTGCTCCCGCCATCTACTAACCTCCCTAAATTTGACATTTCCCTCTCCGTGGGCGGCACCATAACACCCCGGCAGCAGGCTCGCTGTCTGGGTGTTATGTTTGATACCAATCCTCCTTCACCTCCCATATACAATCTCTTGCCCGCTCTTGCCGCCTACACCTAAAGAACATCTCTAGAATCTGCCCTTTTCTCACCATGGAAACAACAAAAACCCTCACTGTAGCATTGATCCACTCCCGCCTGGACTACTGTAACGCTCTATTACTTGGCCTCCCCATTACTCGACTATCCCCTCTCCAGTCCATCCTTAATGCAGCAGCCAGGGTCATCCATCTGGCTAATCGGTACTCGGACGCATCCGCTCTTTGCCAGTCCTTACACTGGCTGCCCATTCATTATAGGATCCAATTCAAAGTACTTGTTCTCACCTACAAAGCTCTCCACAGTGCAGCACCCCCCTACATCTCCTCCCTCATTTCTATCTATCAGCCTAACCGACTGCTGCGCTCTGCAAACGACTTTCAACTAACCTCTGCACTAATCCGTACCTCCCACTTCCGACTCCAAGACTTCTCCCACGCAGCGCCACTCCTCTGTAATGCTCTACCCCAAGAAATTAGGACTAGCCACAATTTGCATAGTTTCAGGCGCTCCCTCAAAACACATTTGTTCAGAGCGGCCTATCACGTTCACTAATCAAAGTCATTCTATGTGTAAGTGTGCGTGTGTAGCCCATTCACCATCTCCATCCATCCCTCATTCCCTCAAGATGGCTGGACCATCATTGTAAATGCACCATTGTATATACACACCTGTACTTTGTATCTCCCCCACCTCATTGTAGATTGTAAGCTCTCACGAGCAGGGTCGTCTTACTTTGCTTTAATTATTGTATTGTTAACGTTGTTACTTATGACTTGTGTTTTGAAACGGTTAAACTGTAAAGCACTGCGGATTATGTTGGCGCTATATAAATAAAGATTATTATTATTAAATTGTCTTTTTAAAAAGAGTCTTGTCATAAACTTAGGAAAAAAGCCAAATCAGGAATCTCTCAATTTGCAGACACTGTTTTGGGGTACTGTCCCCCATCAGTGTCAAGTATAGGATCTTGTTTGGCTGGGTGAGATGCATCTGACTGGGATCCAAGGAGTAACGTTTCTCCTGGAGGAGAGTGGCATGTCAAGCCTGCCTTACCTAGGTGAGGAGACTTAAGCCTTCCAATAGGTGCCACTAAAGGGTCAATCTGGACTCTTCCTCTCTGAAGAGGCAATTTGCATATTTAAATTTTGCAAAAGGAGCAAGCATGGCTTATAAAAGTCTCTTCACTCTGACATGCCAGGCTTCACTTTTGAAAAAGTAGTAATGGTGGCTAGGTATTTTGCAAAATGATGGCATGTGCTCAACTCTCACATGGAACTCAACTCCCAAAATGTCCAAGTTCACCACAAATTGAAGACTAGACACGTTTCCTGGGCACACACATAGCTAAATGATGATTCAATAGAAGAATGGGAGAAGGAAGAGCTAGAAAAGCTGTAGAGTAACAGGGATTAGTCCTACCGGTAATGATGTTTACAGGAGTACTTCCTGACAGCAAAATGGAGAAGAAACACATGAGAAGTTAAAAGTCCCCTCCAACCCTCACCCCTTAGTATCTTTTCCAAGTACCACACCAGGATGGATGCAATGATATTTTATTGAATTTCTCATACAAAGTTTAAATCACATGATTATTAGACATTTAAGCACTAAATTTAATTCCCATGGGAGCACCGATTTTCTCACCAAGGGTCTCAGTCTCTCCACTGCTCTGGAGTATCTAGTCACTCAAAGTTGAGAGGCTAACGGAAAGTAAAAGACAACACTCAAGGCAGATACCTGAACTTTTAACGTACTTTGTCTTAGGCCCTTATTAAACCCTGCCTGTACAAAGTCAAATTCAAGGGATATCTGGGAGAGAAATAGCCACGGAAGAACTGCCACATTCTGAACCTATTTTTTTTCCAGATTTTATTGTAAATAGCTGAGGTGACAGGCTTCCTTTTTGCCTGGATAATACATATCACCTGATCATAAAGACCCCAGGATCTTAAGATCTGCCTTTCAGATCCACACTGAAAGTTGTGATGAAGAACAGGACCCTGATGAAGCAGATCTTTCTTTAAGGGAAGGAGAGGCTCCTCTAAGGCTATTCTGTTCAACAGAGGAAATCAGCTCCTATTCGGCCAGAAGGGAACTACCAAAATCCAAAATTTCTCTTGCCTGGTCCTCAATCTCTCAGAACCCTTGAAATCAAGGGGAAAGGCAGAAAAGCGCAAGTTAGATCCTTGCTGAAATCTTGGTTTAGCGCGATGATCCATTAGGGATTGTCTAGAGAGTGAAGGAGTGGATCCTCATGACCTTCCTATTCTAACTGGTCATGAATAGGTCTATTTGAAGAAGCCCCCCCAATGCTAGCACGGCAGCCGGAATACTTCCAAATTCAATTCCTACTCTGTAGGTCAAACCTTTTGCTTCTTAGGTAATTCGCTAACTGGTTGTGAGACTCATCTGGATAGATTGCTGAAACTGACAGAACCTTCCTCTATACCCAAAGGAAGTTCTTTGAGGCTAAGCCCTGAAGGGTATGAAGTCTTGGCCCCCCTTGGTGACGTAGAAAGGATATCATTGATACACTGTCCGGCAGAACTGTTTATATGCTGGTCTTGGAATAAAGACCGGCTGTTTCAGAACCTCCATGCAGAGCAAAGCTCCCTGTAATCCGAAGTTCTGGAATGAATTTCTGCCAGCCAGAGTCCCAGTAGACACTTTCCTCTCATATGGACACCGTATCCTGACTGGCTTGTTTCGGTGGCAATTGTCAAGTAAGAGGAAACCCATGGGATACCCACTTGAAGATTTTAGGGAATGGTCCACACCAGAGATCACTTTACTGCTAGAGATACGTACACTTGTTTGTCTAGGGTTAACTGCTGATAGAATGGTCTTTTAAAGATCCCTTGAGTGGAACTGACTCCATCTAACACAGGGAATACAGGATGTCATCATACCCAGAATTTTCATCGCCAACCTGATTGAACAACGATTTTTTAAAAATAAATGAACCTTGTCCCTTAAAGACTTCTGCTTTTCCACTGGTAAGAATGAGACCCTTAGATGAGAGTCCGGGAGGACTCCCAGGAATATCTTCCTGGTTCCTGGCACCAGGTCTGAATTCATCCAATTAATAATCAAGTCTAGCTTCTGTAACATTGAATTTTATCCTTCCAGATGGTTTAGTAGCTCCCCTTTTGAGCTGGCTACTATTAGGAAGTCATCGAAATAGGGGACTATAATGATGCCCCTCTTCCTTAGGAAAGATACAATGTCTACGATCAACTTTGTGAATACTCGAGGAGCAGAGGCTAGGCCGAAGGGAAGACATTGAAATTGGAAGTAGTGAATTTGTCCCTGGGACCGTACTGCAAATCTAAAGAAATATTGATGGCAAGGATGAATAGGAACACGGTAGTAGACTTTTTTCTTAGATCTAAAGTACACATCACCACATTTTTGTCTACCAAGGGAATAGTTGACTTTATCGATTCCATCTTGAACCGCTTGTATTTTACCCATCGATTTAAAGGTCTTAAATATATTATCGTACAGGACTCACATGATGGTTTCTGATAGAGAAGAGGCTCGAATAGTGACCCCAGAATCTCTCTACCAGAGGAACTGAAATTCTTATTCCTGATTTTAATAGTTCCTCTATGCCCAACTGTCACAGTTTACAGGGTATAACCCAACTTTTGTTATCACCCTCAGCTCCGGTTAGGAGCTGGCAGCTCTCTGGCACCCCCCCCATGCCCTCTAATCAGTCAGGGAACTGCACCTAGGCTAAGTAGTCGGCGGAAAGGCTGCCTTAACCCATACTGGCTATTGAGCACTCTGCAGTGAGGGCGGTATGTATATCACCAGTCCCAAGCAAGGAATATACATATAAACCTCCAATCCGTCACTGCCAGGCTCCCCAATACCACCAGGATGCTATGCTGCCACCAGTTTCTCATTTGAAACTATAACCTATATCGGGCCAGGAACCAACCCAAAAGGTAGCGTGTTTTGGCACGGAGTACATGTCGGTTCGATCATAGAGGAAAAGAATGAAACTGGCAAATTTATATGTTTACTCCAGAAAATATAGGCAGTGTTTACAAAATACAAAAGATATTACAAAGGAAGACAAAATACAGTATGTACAGACAGTTACAAATAAAAGGGATTAAAATAAGAAACTTACTATATCTCAGTCACTGGTATGACGTGTCAATGAGGGGAGAAGATCCTTCCCTAGGGAAATGGTTCAGCGGCACAGCATCTGAGATGGTTCTCCAGGCGTCTGACCCCCCCCAAGTAAGCGTGTCAGCTTCATGCTTTTCCCTTGCTGACCTCACTTGGTGGGCTGTGTTAGAGAACGTTTGCCCTAGAAACTGTTTCCTTGGTGTCGGATAGCGGGTATCAGCTGCAAACCGTTGCCAGGCTTAGCTCTAATTATGCAGATTCGGGAAATGTATTTTTCCTGTCTCTGGGATTATCGTTGGGTTATTAAATTCGACCTGGGATAGACAAAAGAAATCTTTTGGAGTGGAAGAAGAAAGCCGCATTTAACTGGTCAGAGCAATAAAAGTTAACATCTACTGAAGTGGAGGGAGAGTGGATAGAGTTTCACAGAGGCAGAGGGGGCTGCAGCAGCAACGGAGGGATGCTTGTGAGCAGCGTGTGAAGCTCAGTGTCACACTGCACAAACCAAATGAAGGTGGGGCAGCAGGAGCTCTGTGTGGGTACTTAGGATATTTAGGAAATAACTCTTTCCTGACACTGACCACATGAGAGAAATTGCTGCTGGGGACTGAAGATCTTTAGAACAAATCTTTGAGTGAAAACTGGATAAACCATCATAACCATTTTAAATGTTTTTTTAGAACCCACTGATCCGGAGACATTTCCTGCCAGTCCCTTGTGAACCAACAGAGCCGCCCACCTATGCACATGGCGTCATTGTCTCCCCATTCTGGACCCAGGACAAAAAGGGAACCTCTACCGCTGCCTCCTTTGGGGTAACTTCATCGGCCCTATTTTTTTTTCCTCTATAATCCTGCTTTTGGGAGGGGTGGAACCTATGAAAGGGCAGAAATCAGCTGGCCCTATATTCCGGGAACCCTTTCTTGCTGTCTGATGCCTTCTCTAGATCTGATCCAGCACAGGTTCAAATACCAAAAACCCTGAGAAGGAGATGGAACAGAGCTTGTTCTTAAGATTATCCCCAAACCATGTTTTTAGCCAAATAGCAGGAGGGGCTGCAATTGAAAGGGGATTATTCCTAGCTGCAAATCTAACAGATTCCATGGAAGCATCTGCCATAAACCCATGGCTTATGTGAGTAAGGGAAAGGACTCTAAAATGACCTCCCTAGGAGTCTTATTTTGCAAATGTTCCTCTACGTCATCGATCCACAGATGTATGGACCTGGAAACTGAAGTAGCAGCTGTATGTGCTCTCAATGTAGCTGTCAACGACTCCCGAGCTCTTTTAAGCAGGTAGAAATATCTTAAAGTCTCAGGGTATAACTAGTTTTTTTTTCTGCATCCTCCCAATCCTACATAATCATGGCACAAATGTGATTATTCATTTTAAAAACACTATTCCTCTGGGATCTTTGGCCCCCAAAAATCTCATCTTGAATAGAATGAATCCTCAGATTCTTCCACCTGCATAGGATTCCTGGACCCCTGAAAGATCTTGTCTGTATGGTCAAAGGAGATGTAATAATTCTTCCCCCTCATCTTGCTCAGACCCGAGAGAGAGACAGTATATCATCTTTCAAACTTAATTTCATCTTCAATATTATTCTTTTAGCATGGCGACCAGGTTGAGATGTCTGTGGGGAAACAATATTGGAGATAAAGGCCTGAACCTAGTCTCTAATCATGGATCTCATGTCTGATAGAAAGGAGAATTGCACCTCCTTGACAATCTTAGAAGTGCAGCCTACACAGTTTCCCATATGCTTCAGGTACAGTAATTTAACGTTGCAGATGGCACATCGCCTAGGCTTCCCTGAAGCATTCCTGGTTTCCAGTTTAGGTGCTGATTCTGTTGCAGCAGAGGCTCCTCTATCCTAAAAATATATAGAATGGGGAACACTAAATATAAGAACTCTTAGGAGTAATAACCTTTTCTCCAATTACTTACATGCACCAGGGTCTGCTCTGATGGGGCGTCTGAACAACCTGAATCCTCCATGTTGTGTACAGCTTAAGCTAGCAGGCCCCATAGACAACAATAATGAAGTTATATTACCTTGTCTTCCATACAGATCTCCTCTCTCATGCATTCCATCCTATAATGCATGCTGAGCAGTGGCTTTACCGAAGGTGCACTTTTGTAAATGGTGTGTGCGCACTGGACCAATTGGAGTGGCAGAGGCAGGCACCGCAGTAGAGAGCCCCCCACAGGAGGGAAGCTGCTAGAGCACCAGGAGCCTGGCTCGACTGGTTGAGGCTCAGAACCCCCCTCCTTAGGGAGGATGTCAGTCGCGTACCGCTTGACAGGGGTGAGGAGACGATAGACCCCCCTTACCCATGAGTCTGACTACAAAGGCAACTTCGTGTTTGGAAGTCTCCTCTCGTGCCTGTTCTCATAAGGACAGGAAAAACACTAAGGAGTGAGGGGCCTTTTAAATGCTCATGCAATAAGGATAAGGAAGGAAGACCTCCATGGTGCTGTCAGGAGGCATGTCCTAGAAAGTATGATGAAAGGAATGTGGACAATGACTTGATACTACTTTGAGAATGCAGTCTGGCTACCAGAAAGATGAGTGGAAGAAGAAGGGGGTAAGAGGACAGTTTGAGCCTTGCTCACATTGTTGACCAGCTTGCCTTTTCAACATGAGCAGCATTTGAATAGTGTCCCTCATCTCCTCCAATTACAAATGCTAACTTGTTCATCTCATCCAATAAGTAAAATGTTAGATGTTGTAAAATACTTTACTTCGCTTTTCTACCCCTTGGTCCCCAAGCCACAGTATTACTGGAGGTTACAGATATTGATGGAATGGAAAGTACACAATGTCAAAAATTAACTGTTACTGTGGCAGAGGACTATGCAGAATACTGACTCCAGTTGACAGTGTTACACATTATTATGCTGTGACAAGTGATATGCCATAAATTACATAATGTCCTCATTTTCCTCCCCACTAATAAGATTGCCAGTGACAAAAGAGGCCGGTTATAACTTTGGTTTGGTACTCTTGCTGCCTGGAGGACTTTTGCCAATGCTGGCAGTAGTGCTGCATTCTTATTACTAGATTTTTCTTTTATATTACCCAGTTCATTGCCACTTTCTGATACCATACATTTAATACGCTAAATTAACTAATGCCACGGTGGCAGTCTAAAATGTATGCAAGCTCTGGATAATTGACTTTAGGGGGAAATGGCGATTTAGCATGTCCAATTTTGGATTGATGAAAATATAGTCTCCTAGTTATAAGACTTCACCAGACTTGTCTCTGGAATGCCTTCTTAGAGAACACAAGAGCCGTCGGCTGAATGAGAAGTCCTGTGTATCCGAGAGCTATCCAAAAGCCATCTAGTGAGTATGGTGGGCTGAAGTCACTGATCAAGTCAATAATACTGCTGCTGACAAATTTCCCCTCTCCGAACAAATTGAATCTCTGCATTAATCGCGGACCACTATACAACTTCACTGCTGCAGTTATACTGCAGGCAGCCGATGTTGTACTTGTCCAATTTTTAGGGCTTTCTCTATCCCTCTTTGTTGCCGAGCTTGTGAGCTCCAATGTACTCTCGCTATAATGAATCACCCTGGAATAGCTGCTGTATTCCCTTCCTTGGCTTTGATACAGGCTATGATGGTCCCTCCCGATTATCTGTGCCTTACTATGTGATTTGATAGCTGCAATGCATTATGGAGAAGCCCATGCTTGAAGACATGCGAGCCTTCTCTAGCTGATGCAATCTTTTGCTTTGTGAAAAATAGTGGTAGACATTTTGGAGATTATAATAGATTGTTTATATTTGCTGGGTCAAACTAATTTCCTAATATTCAATACAAGTTTGATTTTCATCAAATCACTCATCTCCAATAGTGGTAATGTAAAATATGTGGTACAAGAAACTAATGTAAATCTGTCTATAGAATAGCATGTCTTGTGATACTTCATGCCCGTTTCTGTAGTACATAGAAGTATACTGGCTCGAGGGACGACAATAAGATACACTGCGTGCACAATTAGGTGAGTATTTTGACCATATCATTTTTATGCAGATTTTCCAACTCAAACCTGTATAAACTTGAATGCTTATTGGATGAAGCAGATCAGGTGATGTCCATTTATGTAATGAAGCCAAAGGATATCATCACCCTTTATCAAACTGCAGAATTATTAGGCGGCTTGTTTTCCTCAAACAAAATGGGCCAAAAAAGATTTAACTGATCCTTGGGAAGCAGAATGACTAAAATTGCTAAGATATTGGGGTGCGATCACAGAACCATCACAAGTTTTGGTGCAAAACAAAAAACAAAGGTACATTAACTGGCAAAGGTTTGAGAAGGATCAAAAAGCAGCCAGGAACCATTATCCCCAGCACTGTCATACTCCAGAACTGCAACCTCACTGGAGCCCAGAAGTAGAAGGTGTACGGAAGGCCGAAACCTGACCACCACTGAACAAGACAAGTTGAAACGTCAAAACTGGGCCAAGAAATACCTGAAGACAGATTGTTCAAAGGTCTTATGAACTGATGGAAGTAGGTGACAGACTCTCGACAGACCAGATGGATGAGTCCACGGCTTTCTGGCCATATTTATTGTACATAGAAAGCTACTAATCAGTGGTGTGAGCAGGGAGATACAAAAGCACAATATACAGAAAATTGTTAGATCTGCAACAGAAAACCTATTATATAAAAATAACAGCTGAGTAACTTATACACAGCTGGAATCAAGGGCTCTGCCCCTATATTTTGCTACTGGGGTAGGATAAACCTGGTGACAGCGCTGTAGCTGATCAAAAACATCAGAAATACAAATTGCCTAATAACTGTGCACACAGTGTTCAGGACAACACCAAGAAGTACTTGGCAAATAATTTGCCAATGCCTTTAAAACACAGGTAAAGTCTATTCACAAACATAAAAATAAGCACATTCAAATACTGTGAAACATGGCACTCACTTGTCAACACTGTACTCCACTGAGTGGTCGAAGAAATTTGAACGGAATTCTCTGGCAGTGGTCCGGCGTTCCGATATCTCATCCTCGGAAACTTCAGCACTGCTGTTTTCATACCGAGTCCATTTTTGCACAGACTGTTTCGGAGCTTGGTTCGGGGCTGATGGAATGAAAAATATTTTCCCATTGGAAATCTTGACTAACAATTTATTTTTATCCATTCCATGACTACACAGTGTACAATATGAGTTTTCTTCTGCAATTGTAGGAGTATTTAAAGGGAACCTGTCACCTCGTTTCTCACTTTCTATAATGCTGTAGATAAGCCCCCGGTCCGACCTGAAAGATAAGAAAAAGAGGTTTTATTATACTCACCTGGGGGGCGGTCTGATGCGGTCCAGTCCGATGGGTGTTGCAGGTCCAGGTCTGGCGCCTCCCATCTTCTTGCGACGCGCCCTCCTGCTTGCTTCCTTGCTCCCGGCACCGCGCTTCTGCGCAGGTGCACTGATCTGCCCTGTTGAGAGCAACAGGGCAGATCAGTAGCCTGCGCAGGAGCTGCGACACGAAGCAAGGAGGATGACGACATCGTATGGAGATGGGAGGCGCCGGACCCGCGACGCCCATCGACGGACCGCCCTCGGGTGAGTATAATAAAACTTGTTTTTCTTATCTTTCAGGTTACATCGGGGGCTTATCTATAGCATTATAGAATGCTGTAGATAAGCCCCAAAAGGCAGTGGCCGCAGCTTATAGCTGAAAAACGAGCTGACAGGTTCCCTTTAATATTGTTTGTTTTGACGCTTTTCCACAAATCATTTTATAGAAAAAATTATTTTTGCATTACTTTATTCTGAGATCTACAACTTCTTTTTCCGCTGATGGAGCTGTAAAATGGCTTCTTTTTTTATTACGGTACATTTTCAGAGGTACCATGTTTATATTTGTCTTTTTGATCGTGTTTTATTCCACTTTTTGCTCGTTGGTGTGATTAACCATTCTTTTATTTTTGTGATGGTGTTCACTAAAGGGGTTAACTAGTGGAACAGTTTTAAAGGGCAGGTCGTTCCGGACGGGACGATACCAAATGTGTAATTTTTTTTTTTTTTTCTTCATACAAATATTTATTTGAACATATTTTTTTTTATATTTTTACAATTTAAAAACTTTAATTTTTATTACTTTGTCCTAGCATGGGACTATCAATTTTTGCAGGCTGATCACTTGTATAGCATAGAGATGCAGGAGCATCCCTATGCTATGCAAACTGTCAGCGCTGCTCTGACAAAATTGCTTCATCATGCTCCGTGCAAGATCAAGCAACTTTGCTAGCTCTGGTGATCCGGATAACATTGCGAGGTTTCCAATCCAAGGGCAGAGGGGCTGTCTTCCCCCTGCCAGCTCCTGAAATGCTGAGATTGAGTTCGATTGTAGCATTCAGGGGGTTAAAGTGCCAAGAACTGTGAGGGACTGCTCCTGGCACTGAGTGCCCGGTGTCAGCTGTCAATATCAGCTGACACCCAGCGGAGAACGCACCGTGCACAGCCTCTGTGTGCGCAAAACCGCAGAGACTTATCCATAAGGCACAGGTCAATAAGTCCCAGGTCACAGGAACATATGGAAACGTATCAGGTGGGAAAAGGGTTAAAGAGGAACCACAAAGTGGATTTCTTCACCAAATATATCAATGTAATCAGTATTCGAGCACCATTACAGCCATGTCTTTACATTACAAAATCGTGCCGACAATCAATCCCACGACATTAGAATTTGTCAGAAAACACTATTTTAGTTAAAGGAACTGTCACTTCATCCAACTTTTTCTATATTATATGCTTTCAATAGGATTGCTGTTCAGTGGAGGTAGGGACAGGATGAGGGGGATAACAGGTCCCCAGACTCCCACTCATCTTTAGTGAGCAGCTGCTGCATAGAAAGCTGTATGGGCTCTATAGTAAGCCTACGGTTCCCATATACAGCAGAGTGAATTTACAGACATATAGATTACAATTGAGCATGTACCTGTACATCACTCATGCAGGCATAATTACAAGTGTTTTTACTGATTGATGGACCCGGATCACTCCACAACAAAACAGAACATAGTATAGATGTATAATATATACAGTCATGGCAATAAGTTTTGGCACCCTTGAAATTGTTCCAAAAAGAAGTACTTCTCCCAGAAAATTATTGCAATTACACGTTATAATATACACGTTTATTTCCTGTGTGTGTTAGGGAACACCACAAAAAAAAAAAAAAGGCAAATTAGATTAATTTCACAATAAACCCAAAAATTGGCCAGGGAAAATTATTGGAGTGTTTCCAAAATTATTGGATTATTGCAATCATGTAATGCTCGTTCAAACTGACCTGTGGCAAGTAACAGGTGTGGGCGGTGTGTGTGTATCACTAAGCGTAGAGAAGAGAAAGAAGAGAACTGTGAGGACTTTAGAACCAAGATTATGTAGATCAAGAAGCTTTCAAGCCATGGCACTGTAGCTAATCTCCCTGGATGTGGACGGCAAAGAAAAATTGATGAAAGGTTGCAACACAGGATAGTCCAGATGGTGGATAGGCAGCCCTAATCAAGTCTCAAAGAAATTCAAACTGTCCAGCAGGCTCAGGGTGCATAAGTGTTAGTGTGAACTGTCGACATTTGAATGAAATTAAACGCTATGGCAGAAGACTCTGGAGGAGCGCACTGCTGACAGACATAAAAAAGCTAGATTGCAGTTAGCAAAATTGTATGAGTGTAAGGCAAAATCCTTTTGGGAAACAGTCTAGTGGATGAGACCAAGATAGCGCTTTTCGGTAAAGCACATCATTCTACTGTTTACCGAAAACTAAATGAGGCCTATAAAAAAAGCACACAGAACCTAAAGTCAAATATGGTGGAGGTGCAAAAGATGTTTTGGAGTTATTTCGCTGACTCTGGCACTGGGTGCCTTGACTGTGTGCAAGACATCATGAAATCTAAAGATTACCAAAGAATTTTGGGTCTCAATTTTGTGTCCAGTGTCAGAAAGCTGGGTTTATGTCCTGTCATGGATCTTCCAGCAGGACAAGGACCTCAAACAAACTTAAGAACTCCTCAGTGCTTTGTTTCTATTAATTTTTGAGTGCTTATTGAAGAGGCCGGCAATGAACATTATTAGAGAGATCTTAAAAGTGCTGTTGGGAAAAGACACCCTTCAAATATGAGAGACCTGGAGCAGTTTACAAAAGAAGAGTGCTTCAAAATTCCAGTGAAGAGGTATAAGAAGCTTGGTGATTGTTATAGAAAGCAATTGAAGTTATTTATTCTAAAGGGTGTGCAACCAAATATTAAGTGGAGAGTGCCAACAATTTTGTCTGGCCCATTTTTGGGGTTGTCTGTCAAGTTAGGTCTACTTTGACTTTATCAGTTTTTTTATAGGAAAGATGTGTATCTTCGTACCGTGTTAGCCAGTAGATAGAAAAATATTTAGACTTGAGAGTCCTCAGTGGTTGATACCTTTTAATGGCTAACTGAAAAGATGGTAACAAATTGCAAGCTTTCGAGACTACTCAGGTCTCTTCATCAGGCATAGACTAATATAACATCTGAAGAATCACATATTTATACACAAAATAGCACAGAAAAAATGCAATAGGTAGGACAAGTGACATGAAGCAGAACTGTCATTATGGCAGAAGGATTAACATAAATATGACTAGTTCATAGATAAGGAGTGAAGGTTTTATTACCCTCTGATTGGGGTCTGGTATTGTGTTGTGATGACCCTAAAAGGTCAGGGAGGCAGATTCCTTAATTGTTGTAGAACGACATAAAACTCTGGGATATATTCATCCCAGCACTAAGAGTGTCAAAGGTCATCATAAGTTTATATTCCCAGACTTTTCTATCCTTCTCAGATTTGAAGTTAGATTTTAATACAAGTAATTCCATATCTGTCATGCTATGACCGGGCCTACAAAAGTGTTTGGCCACAGGTAAATCCATTCTTTTTTCTCTTATTGTGTGGCGATGAGAATTCATCCTTGTTCTCAGTTTTTGCCCGGTCTCCCCCACATACAGACCCCCAGTTGGACATTTAGTACATATAATTAGGTACACCACATTAGATGTGATGCAGCTGAAAGTACCTGGTATCTTGTAGTCCTGATGGGAGTTGGGGATCTTTATCCTGTCCGTGGTCATTATAGGTCTATTATAGGTCTATAATGACCACGGACAGGATAAAGATCCCCAACTCCCATCAGGACTACAAGATACCAGGTACTTTCAGCTGCATCACATCTAATGTGGTGTACCTAATTATATGTACTAAATGTCCAACTGGGGGTCTGTATGTGGGGGAGACCGGGCAAAAACTGAGAACAAGGATGAATTCTCATCGCCACACAATAAGAGAAAAAAGAATGGATTTACCTGTGGCCAAACACTTTTGTAGGCCCGGTCATAGCATGACAGATATGGAATTACTTGTATTAAAATCTAACTTCAAATCTGAGAAGGATAGAAAAGTCTGGGAATATAAACTTATGATGACCTTTGACACTCTTAGTGCTGGGATGAATATATCCCAGAGTTTTATGTCGTTCTACAACAATTAAGGAATCTGCCTCCCTGACCTTTTAGGGTCATCACAACACAATACCAGACCCCAATCAGAGGGTAATAAAACCTTCACTCCTTATCTATGAACTAGTCATATTTATGTTAATCCTTCTGCCATAATGACAGTTCTGCTTCATGTCACTTGTCCTACCTATTGCATTTTTTCTGTGCTATTTTGTGTATAAATATGTGATTCTTCAGATGTTGTATTAGTCTATGCCTGATGAAGAGACCTGAGTAGTCTCGAAAGCTTGCAATTTGTTACCATCTTTTCAGTTAGCCATTAAAAGGTATCAACCACTGAGGACTCTCAAGTCTAAATATTTTTCAGTTTTTTTATGTTTTTTTTGTTTTTTTATGTTTCCATCCTAAACACATAAAAAACTCTATTGTCTACAGCCAAGCCATCAGATACAACCGTATATGTTCCAACCCCATGGATAGAGATGAACACCTTGGTCGCCTCAGAAAGACTTTTTTGAACCAGGGCTACCATCCAAGAACAATTGAAAACCAAATTACAAGAGCCACCAGAATATCAAGGAATCACCTGCTACATTACAAAGCTAAAGAAGAAAATAACCGGGTGCCTCTAGTGGTCACCTACAATCCAAGTCTGGAGATGCTAAGGGGAGCTGCACGGAAACTACAACCTTTACTACAAAAAGATGCCCGATTACAATCCATATTTCCAGACCCCCCACTACTATGTTTTAGGCAGCCCCCAAATCTAAGAAGCATCATTGTCAGAAGCTCCCTGTCCTCCCCAACAGCTGCAGGAACGTTTCCTTGCAGACAAAAGAAATGCAAGACCTGTACATCTATAATGACCACGGACAGGATAAAGATCCCCAACTCCCATCAGGACTACAAGATACCAGGTACTTTCAGCTGCATCACATCTAATGTGGTGTACCTAATTATATGTACTAAATGTCCAACTGGGGGTCTGTATGTGGGGGAGACCGGGCAAAAACTGAGAACAAGGATGAATTCTCATCGCCACACGATAAGAGAAAAAAGAATGGATTTACCTGTGGCCAAACACTTTTGTATGCCCGGTCATAGCATGACAGATATGGAATTACTTGTATTAAAATCTAACTTCAAATCTGAGAAGGATAGAAAAGTCTGGGAATATAAACTTATGATGACCTTTGACACTCTTAGTGCTGGGATGAATATATCCCAGAGTTTTATGTCGTTCTACAACAATTAAGGAATCTGCCTCCCTGACCTTTTAGGGTCATCACAACACAATACCAGACCCCAATCAGAGGGTAATAAAACCTTCACTCCTTATCTATGAACTAGTCATATTTATGTTAATCCCTCTGCCATAATGACAGTTCTGCTTCATGTCACTTGTCCTACCTATTGCATTTTTTCTGTGCTATTTTGTGTATAAATATGTGATTCTTCAGATGTTGTATTAGTCTATGCCTGATGAAGAGACCTGAGTAGTCTCGAAAGCTTGCAATTTGTTACCATCTTTTCAGTTAGCCATTAAAAGGTATCAACCACTGAGGACTCTCAAGTCTAAATATTTTTCTATCTACTGGCTAACACGGTACGAAGATACACATCTTTCCTATATCAGTTTTTTAGTGTCTTTCCAAAAACACAAAGAAAACAAACGTGTACAACACCACGTGTATTTGCAATAATTTTCTGGGAGAAATACTACATCTTCTGGAAAAATTTCAAGGATACCCACACTTTCGGAATGACTGTGTCCAAGAATATTTCGACTGTGACAAGTTGTGGCATTTTAGCAGTTTACCAAAACATATTCAAGATAGTTATATAATCAATGTGGGCTTAAAGTTCAGACACTCTGCTTTAATTTGACAGTATGCAAATACTAATTGGAGTAAGGGTATAGGAATTATATCACCAATATATAGCCACCTATTTTTAAAAGGAACAAAAGTAATCTGACAATTATCTCAAAAGCTCTTTAATAGGCCGCATTGGCTATTCCCTCATTAATCCATCATCAATTAAGCAGATAAAATGTATGGAGCAAAGTCCAGATGTGGCATTTACATCATGTGTTCAAAGGGAGAGAAACAGAGCATCATTAGGCTGAAAAAAAATCCAAGAATAGAAATGTTAAGCTTGGCCAAATCAACAGTTCTGCAAACCAAGGGGCCCACTGGTGATCTTGGGAACTCAAAAAGACCTTGGTGTCCACGGAAGACAACAGTGGTTGGTGATCGCAGAATCATTTCCATGCTGAAGCAAACTCCTTCACAACATCGAAATGAAAAACACTTTGCAGGCAGTAGGTGTTTCAGTATCTAAGTCTACCACAAAGAGAAGACTTAATGAGCGCAAATACAGAGGATACATCACAAGGTGCAAACCTTTAATCAGCCTGAAAAATACAAAAGGCCAGATTAGACTTTGCCAAAAAACCATCTAAAGAAGCCAGCCCAGTTCTGGAAAAGCTTTCCCTGGACAGATGAAACCAAGATTAACCTGCACTAGAATGATGGGAAGAAGTATGGAGAAGGCTTGGAACGGATCATGAGCCAAAGCACACCACATTCTCTGTAAAACATGGTGGAGGCAGCATTGTGACACAGCCATGCATAGCTTCCAATGATCACCAGTGTTTATTGATGATGTGACTGAAGGCAGAAGGATCCAGATGATTTCACTAGTGTACAGGGCTATGCTTGTTGCTCAGATTCACCAAAATGCAGAAAAGTCGATTGGACAGCTCTCCACAGTACAGATGGACAATGAATGACCCAAAACACACAGCGAAGGCAACCCAGGAGTTTAAGGCAAAAAATTGGAATGTTCTGCATTGCCCGAATCAGTCACAAGATCTCAACCCCATCGCATATGCATTTCACATGCTTAACCCCTTCCCGACATGCGCCATACATGTACTGCTCTGCGGGAGCTGCGTTCCTGCAAACAGAAGTACAGGTACGGTGCACCAATTGCATGGCCTCATGCTGAGCGCCGCAGCGATTGGGTGTGAGCGTAAGCTCTGTGTGAAAGCAGACACCCCGCAGCACTGCCCACGATCAGTGCTGGCACCGATCACGGACATTTAACCCCTCTGATGCCGCTGTCAGTGAGTTCCCTGCGCGCTTCCATCAGGACAACACGATGCAATCGCATTCTCCTGATGGTCTCCATGGAGACACCCAGCCACAAGAAGGCCAAGGGGTCCTTCAGTGAAGGTGGTGTGTCAGTGCCTGCTCAGAGCAGGACCCAAGACTCCTCCTTCCCTGACTGTCAGACACTGCTCTGATACCCTGCAGTTCAGATGAATTGCAGAACATCAGATCAGCGTTCTGATGATATACAGCAATGTTCCACACTGGGACAATGTAAAAAAGCGTAAAAATTTTTGTTTAAAAATCACCAAAAAAAAAAAAAAAAAAAAAAAAAACTTATTTACAGAAATGTATTTATTTGAAAAATATTAATTAAAGTACACATATTTGGTATCACTGCGTCCGTAACGACCCGCTCTATAAAACTGTCCCCTTCAGTCAACAGCATAAAAAAAAAACGAACAAGGCAAAAAACATATGTATCATACCGCCAAACAAAAAGTGCAATAAAACGCGGTCAAAAAGACGAATGTACATAAAAATAATACCGCTGAAAACGTCATCTTGTCCTGCAAGAAACAAGCTGCTGTACAGCTCCATCAGCAGAAAAATAAAAAAGTTATAGCTCTCAGAACAAAGTAATGCAAAAATTACATTTTCTTCAAATTATTTTTTGTGCAAAAGCGCCAAGACTTCAAAAAAACTATATAAACTGGGTATCACTGCAATTGTACTGACCCGAAGAATAAAGATGCCTTAACAATTTTACCACATGCGGAACAGTAAAAAAAAAAAAATTATTCCTGCATTGCTTGTTTTCGTTCATTCTGTCTCCCAAAAACCAGAATAGAAAATGATCAAAAATCTTCATGTGTCAAAAAAAGGGTACCAATAAAAAAGTCAGCTCGTCCCGCAAAAAACAAGCCATGACTGTCAGCCTAAATATGGAAAAAATTATAGCTCAAAATAGGTTGATGCAAAAACTAGTTTTCGCAATAGAAAGTGTCTTGAGTGTGTGACAGCAGCCAAACATTAAAACCTGATATAAATCTGGTATCGCTGTAATCGCAGCGACCCGAAGAATAAAGTAGCCTAATCACTTATACTACATGAAGAACGGCATAAAAAAAATAAAACCAATTCTTCACATGCTGTTGATTTATTCATTCTGCCTCCTAAAGATTGCAGTAAGGCTTGGCACATTTATTCTGTGCAGAGCGCTTATGCCAGGGTTTCCATGTAAATCTCTGAAATACGCGATTCAGACGGAACCCCCGGCAGAAGATTCCCTATAATGAGGCAGATGGAGGACAACACAGCACCTGAGATCCGGCGATGTCCGTCTTTTTAGGATTGCATAAAAGTGCCATAGGCCACAGTTTTGTGTATTTCTGAAAAGGACACCGCTGTACAGAGGCCAGATGGAGTCCAGAGTAACTCTGCTGCCTCATAGTGAATGGATCCATTGAGGGTTTCATCTGTCACATCACTCATCTTTACATGGAAACCCCAATGTAAGTTTCAGCGTAGAGAGTCAGATAAATGATCATAAAGGTTATGTAAAACGTTCCTAATAAAAGCTTTGACTCAATCCACAAAAAAGCAAGCCCTCACTCAGGTCCATCATCTATTAACGGAAATACTGGAAGCACAAAGGCTCTAGAAAAGTGAAGTCGCCCCCAAAAAGAAATTCAGCAAGTTCTCCGCTCTCAAATCCAAATGCCCCCGTCCCTTCTGAGCCCCAGTGTGCCTAAAGAATATTTAGCATCCACATGTTTGGCATTTCTGTAGTGATGAGAGCCCACCTAATTTACAGGTGCGTGTCTCCAGAAGCATGAGCTGGGCATAACGCACTGGTCACTACAACGGCAGTTTGCAATTTTCACTCACAACATCCACTGCTGTTTCTGGAAAACACCCATGGAGTCACTACACCTGCAGTTAAATTCCCAAAAGGGTTATAATTTCCTAAATGGGATCCCTTGAGGGGGGATTCTGCTTTTCTAGCACTTAGGGGCTCTTTATGTGGAATGCATAAACTATTCTAGGAAAATCTGCGTTCCAGGAGGCAAATAGCGCTCCGTCCCTCCCAAGTCTCTCCGTATGGCTAAGTAGTTCTGTATAGCCACATATGGGGTATTAGCCACGTTCAGTAGAACTTGTGGGTAAAAAGGTCACCAAAATTTGTCCAATTTCCTAGTGTGAAAATATAAAACGTGGTGCAAACACAATCTTGGTGGCAAAAATGTAAAGTTATTTTATCTTCATTGCTCAATGTTATGAAAGTCTGTAACACACCTGTGGTGTCAATATAATCACTGCACCCCTAGATGAATTCATTGAGGTTTAATTGGTAAAATTGGGTTACTTATGGGGGGGTTCTGCTATTTTGGCACCTCAGGGGCGCTGTCAATGTAGCATGGCACCCTCAAACAATTGCAGCAAAATCAGCACTGTAATATGGCGTTTCTTCTCTTCTGAGCTTTGAACTGTGCCTCAAAAGTAGTTTTCGACCACATATAAGCCATCAGTGAACTCACTAGAAAATGGACCCCAAAATTTGTTGCGCAATTTCTCCTGTTACCCTTGTGAAAATTCAAAATTTGGAGATAAAGATTTTTGCAGGAAAAATTAGATTTTTTTATTTTCACAGCTTAAGTTATAAACTTCTGTGAAGCACCTGTGGGTTCAACGTGCTGAATATACATGTAGTTAAGTTCCCTAAGGGGTCTAGTTTCAAAAATGGTGTCAATTGTGGGGGGTTTCCACTGTTTAGGCACATCAGGGCCTCTCCACAAGCGACATGGCATCCGCTAATTATTCCAGCATATTTTACAATGAAAAAGTAAAATGGCACTCCTTCCCTTCTAAGCCCTGCCGAGTGCCTAAACAGTAGATTTCAGCATGCTTGGAGAAATTGCACAACAAATTGTATGGTGCATTTTTTCCTGTTACCCATGTGAAAGTAAAAAAATTAGGTCTAAAGGAAAAATTTTGTTAAAGAAAAGTAAATGTTTATTGTTTTCCTTCTACATTCCAAATTCCTGTGATGCACCTAAAGAGTTAATAAAGTTTATGAATGTGGTTTTGAGTACGTTGAAGTGTGCAATTTTTAGAATGGTGTAACTTTTTGGTATTTTCTGTTATATAGGCCCCTCAAAGTCACTTCAAATGTGAGGTGGTCCCATAAAAAAAAAAAAAAAAAAAGTTTTACAAATTTCGCTGGAAAAAATGAGAAATCGCTGGTCAACTTTAAACCCTTAAAACTTTATAACAAAAAAAATAGGCTTAAAAAATTATGTTGATGTTAAGTAGATGTGGGAAATGTTATTTATTATTTTGTGCGATATGACTGATTTAAGGGCATTAAAATTAAAAGTTTAAAAACTGAAATTTGCCAAATTTCCATTTTTTTCATAAATAAACAGAAGTCATGACAAAGAAATTTTACCACTACCATGCAGTACAATATGTCACAAGAAAACAAGGTCAGAATCAGTGGGATCCATTGAAGCGTTCCAGAGTTATGATTTCATAAAGTGACAGTGGTCAGAATTGTAAAAATTGGCCGGTCAGCAAGGTGAAAACAGGGTTAAGACAAAAACTTAAGGCAGAAATCCCTACAAATAAGCAAAAACTGAAGTCAGCTGCAGTAAAGACATGAGAAAGCATCACACATCCTACAAAATATGCTCTACAAAACATTAAAAATGAACATTTTACATATGGTAAAGTTAATTTGTCAATATACTTTTGAGCCCCTGAAATGAGGAGGCTTTGTAGAAAAACGGTTGCAATTCCTAAACATGCCACAGAATAATTGTTCAACTTCTTTAATTAAACCTGAATGTCTACACTTCAGTTAAGTCTCAGATGTTTCACTTTAAATCAGAAAGTGGCATGCAGAGCCCAAATCACAGAAATGTTTTCACAATCCAAATACTTCTGGACCCAACTGTATTTTAATATCTACATATACACGATATAGATATCTATATAATATATATCTATATATTATTATTATATATATATATATTAAAGTTGAATGTGTGTATGTGTGTATTACCAACCAATCACGGAGTATCTTACATTTACCAGCCACAACCATCCGGTATCTATGTACCAGCACCAACCAATCACGGAGTATCTTACATTTAACCAGAGCTGTATTTATCAAGCCATCTCTAGCTCTCTGCTGACATCAAGTGGACAATTTGTGTAGCCACATCTTTATTTCCAACTATAACTGATTAGAGCTTCACAAACTGTGACAAAACAGTTCACTCTTCACCTAGAGGCGTGATGGGAAAATGAGAAGTGAGGTGCTGCAGTATGAGGCTGTGTATATTGAAGAGTGAGGCGCTGCAGGTGGACGCTGTGTATAAGGCCACATTCACACATTCAGCATTTGGTCAGTATTTCACAATACACAGGGGGGTCTCACATATCCTCCCCCTCTCACCCAGCACACTCCCCCGTGTCCCCATATGACTCAGCTGCCCTCATCCTGTCACAGCCCTGTCATGGCTAGCACTCAAGCTGGGCTCACACTGCACAGGGAGGGCTCACAATATACAGGGAGTTTCACACTGCAAGGTGACAGGGGCTCACAACTAACCATAGTTAGTTACTATGCCCGGGCAACGCCGGGCTCTTCGGCTAGTCTATATATAAAATGAGTGAGTGAGTGTATGTATGTATGTATGTATGTATGTATCAAGCCACGCCCCCACTCCACAAAGCCACACTCACAGCCCCGTATAATATATCTATATCTATCTACTGCTCAAAAAAATAAAGGGAACACTCAAATAACAAATCCTAGATTAGAATGAATGAAATATTCTCATTGAATACTTTGTTCTGTACAAAGTTGAATGTGCTGACAAAATCACAAAAAAATCATCAATGGAAATCAAATTTATTGACCAATGGAGGCCTGGATTTGGAGTCACCCACAAAATTGAAGTGTAATGTAATGTCCTTAAAACAAGTCAAAATGATGCTCAGTTGTGTGTGTGGCCTCCACGTGCCTGTATGACCTCCCTACTGTTTAACGCCTGGGCATGCTCCTGATGGGGCAGCAGATAGTCTTCTGAGGGATTTCCTCCCAGACCTGGACTAAAGCATCCGCCAACTCCTGGACAGTCTGTGGTGCAACGTGATGTTGGTGGATGGAGCGAGACAATGTCCCAGATGTGCGCAATCAAATTATGGTCTGGGGAACGGGCGAGCCCGTCCATAGCTTCAATTCCTTCATCTTGCAGGAACTGCTGACACACTCCAGCCACATGAGGTCTGGCATTGTCCTGCATTAGGAGGAGCCCAGGGCCAACCGCACCAGCATATGGTCTCACAAGGGGTCTGAGGATCGCATCTCGGTACCTAATGGCAGTCAGGCTACCTCTGGTGAGCACATGGAGGGCTGTGCGGCCCTCCAAAGAAATGCCACCCCACACCATTACTGTCCCACTGCCAAACCGGTCATGCTGAAGGATGTTTCAGGCAGCAGGTCACTCTCCAAGGCATCTCCAGACTCTGTCACATGTGCTCAGCATGAACCTGCTTTCATCTGTGAAGAGCACAGCGCGCCAGTGGCAAATTTGCCAATCCTGGTGTTCTGTGGCAAATACCAAGCGTCCTGCACGGTGTTGGGCTGTGAGCACAACCCCCATCTGTGGATATCAGGTACTCAGACTATCCTCATGGGGTCTGTTTCTAACAGTTTGTGCAGACACATGCACATATGTGGCCTGCTTGAGGTCATTTTGCAGGGCTCTGGCAGTGCTCCTCCTGTTCGTCCTTGCACAAAGGCGGAGGTAGCGGTACTGCTGCTGGGTTGATGCCCTCCTAGGGGCCCCTCCATGTCTCCTGGTGTACTGGTCTGTCTCCTGGTAGCGCCTCCAGCCTCTGGACACTACGCTGACAGACACAGCAAGCCTCTTGTTGCTCTCCATGGCGTCTCCAGACTGTCACATGTGCTGAGTGTGAACCTGCTGCCTGAAGCATCCTTCAGCATGACCAGTTTGGCAGTGGGTCAGTAATGGTGTGGGGTGGCATTTCTTTGGAGGGCTACACAGCCCTCCATGTGCTCGCCAGCGGTAGCCTGAATGCAATTAGGTACTGAGATGAGATCCTCAGACCCCTTGTGAGACCATATGCTGGTGCGGATGGCCCTGGGTTCCTCCTAATGCAGGATAATGCCAGACTTCATGTGGTTGGAGTGTGTCAGCAGTTCCTGCAAGATGAAGGCATTGAAGCTATGGACTGGCCCGCCTGTTCCCCGGACCTGAATCTGATTGAGCACATCTGGGACAGCATGTATCGCTCCATCCACCAATGTCACGTTGCACCACAGACTGTCCAGGAGTTGAAGGATGCTTTAGTCCAGGTCTGTGAGGAGATCCATCAGAACATCCACAACCTCATCAGGAGTGTGCCCAGGCGTTGTAGGGAGGTCATACAGGCACGTGGAGGCCACACACAATACCGAGCATCATTTTGGGGTCTCTCCAAATCCAGGCCTCCATTGGTTCAAAAATTTGATTTACATTGATGATTTGTGTGTGATTATGTTGACAGCACTTTCAACTTTGTAAACAAAGTATTCAATGAGAATACTCCAAAGACTGAAAACATCACAAAACATTACCAGACCCCAATCAGAGTGCAATAAAACTTTCACACCTTATCTATGAACTGTTCCAATATTTATGTTCATCTCTATCTCCATAATGACAGTTCTGCTTTATGTCACTTGTCTTACCTATTGCATTTTTTCTGTGCTGTGTGGTGTATAAATATGTGATTCTTCAGATTTTGTATTAGTTTAGCCTGATGAAGAGACCTGAGTAGTCTCGAAAGCTTGCAATTTGTTACCATCTTTTCAGTTAGCCATTAAAAGGTATCAACCACTGAGGACTCTCAACTCTAAATATTTTTCAAGGAGAATATTTCATTCATTTAGATCTGGGATGTGTTATTTGAGTGTTTCATTTATTTTTTTTGAGATAGATATAGAATTATATATATATATATAGTGGTGGCCAAAAGTATTGGCACCCCTGCAATTCTGTCAGATAATACTCGGTTTCTTCCTGAAAATGATTGCAATCACAAATTATTTCCTATTTTTATCTTCATTTAATTTGCTTGCAAGGAAAAAAACACAAAAGAGAATGACGCAAAAATCAAATCCTTGATCATTTCACACAAAACTCCAAAAATGGGCCAGACAAAAGCATTGGCACCCTCAGCCTAATACTTGGTTGCACAACCTTTAGCCAAAATAACTGCGAACAACCGCTTCCGGTAAGCATCAATGAGTTTCTTACAATGCTCTGCTGGAACAGTAGACCATTCTTCTTTGGCAAACTGCTCCAGGTCCCTGATATTTGAAGGGTGAATTCTCCAAACTGCCATTTTGAGATCTCTGAGACACTGTTGTACCCTCGGACTGCAGGGCAGCTTGAACTTGTTTGGATGTTAGTCGAGGTTCTTTATCCACCATCCGCACAATCTTGCGTTGAAATCTCTAAATTTTTCTTTTCCTTCCACATCAAGGGAGGCTAGCCACAGTGCCTTGGGCTTTAAACTTCTTGATGACACTGCGCATGGAAGACACAGGAACATTCAGGTCTTTGGAGATGGACTCGTAGCCTTGAGATTGCTCATGCTTCCTCACAATTTGGTTTCTCAAGTCCTCAGACAGTTAACAGTTCTTTGGTCTTTCTTTTCTCCATGCTCAATGTGGTACACACAAGGACACAGGACAGAGGTTGAGTCAACTTTAATCCATGTTAACTGGCTGCAAGTGTGATTTAGTTATTGCCAGCACCTGTTAGGTGCCACAGGTAAGTTACAGGTGCTGGTGATTACACGAATTTAAGAAGCATCACATGATTTTTCAAACAGTGCCAATACTTTTGTCCACCCCCTTTTTTAGGTTTGGTGTGGAATTATATTTAATTTGGCTTTAGGTCAATTCTTTTTGTGTTTTTTCATTGAAGACAAATTAAATGAAGATAATAATACCAAAGAATTTGTGTTTGCAATCATTTTCAGGAAGAAACTGAGTATTATCTGACAGAATTGCAGGGGTGCCAATACTTTTGGCCACCACTGTACTATATACAGGGGAGATGACATACAGGTATATACTATATACAGGGGAGATGACATACAGGTATATATTATATACAGGGGAGAAGACATACAGGTATATACTATATACAGGAGGAGATGACAAGTATATACTATACACAGAAGATGACAGGTATATACTATATACAGGAGGAGATGACCGGTATATACTATATACAGAAGATGAAAGGTATATACTGTATACAGGAGATGACTCACAGATATACACTATATACAGGAGGAGATGACATACATCAACATTTTTTGTGCAATATAATCATTATAATTAGTTATAACTAACCACAGTTAGTTACTGTACCCAGGCAACGCCGGGCTCTTCAGCTAGGATATATAATCACAAAGCAAGTTACAATTTAACATCAGAACGCAAAGTAGAACTTAAAATATCTAAATACAGTAATGAGTGATTAGCGGCCGAGGGCTCAGAAGTAGAGATGGGCAAACCCAAACAGTAAAGTTTGGCGTCCATACCGAACACCTACTGTTTGCGCACAGACACTGACTTCAACAGGAAGTCTGTGTTACTGTTCGGATTCGGCCCCCCGATCATCGGGTGTTTGTCACGTACGTGACAGCACGTCAAACATTGCTTCTGATCGATGGTAAAATCATTACCGCCGGTCAGACAGCCACGGTTCCCACACTGTCAAATTACAGCGTGAGCCCGCAGCTGTGATCGGAGGTAAAAAGTTTACCTCTGGTCACAGGCATCGGCTGATGTGACTTCCGCCTCTGTCAGCCTGCTGCCGCTAATAACAGCGAAAGCAGGCAGCGGCTGATTGGAGTATTCATCAAAAAACAAAAATTAAATAAAAAATATGGCATGGGTTCCCCTGTATTTCTGATAACTAACCAAGCAAAACTGACAGCTGTGGCCTGCAATGCTCTAAATTAAACCATACCATTCAAGTCATTGTCTTTTGTAATAAAACAAAATTAATAAGCAACCATATCCCTCACCTGTCCGTCGTTCTGTCCCATACCAAGATGCGACCGTCCAGGCTGAGAACCACTGGAAGAATGAACTGTTGCAATTCAGCATCAGTGACTAGCGGTGACTTCAGAGGTTACCGCCAGTCACTGAAGCAGCGTTCCCAGTCGGGCCCCTGAACTGCAGTACCTCTGAGCTCCCACTAGCACTGTGATAAAGCCTCACAGTGCAGCAGTGAGTTCCCCAAAATAAATTTCTCACAGTTAACTGCGGTGAACTCCTGAGCTCAGCGCTGCACCATTAGACTGTTCAGGGACCCCGCTGGGAATGCAGCCTCAGTGACCTGTGGTAACCTTGATGATGTCACCGCTGCTCACTGATTCTGCACTCGCAGCAGCTCATTAATTTGTGGTTCTCAGCCTGGATGGTCTCATTTTTGCACCGTCCAGCCTGAAAACTGTTTATCCCTCAGACATGGATTACGGCATCGGACAGAACGACGGACAGGTGAGTTATATTGTTGTTTATTAAGTTTGTTTTATTACAGAAAATGAGTGCTTCAACTAAATGGGCGAAGATGTAGGTATGGTTTAATTTAGAATCATTAAAAGGAGTGTCAGCCAGACTCAAGTCCTTTAATTGAAAGAATGTGTGTTTATTAACAATATAACTATAGAATTAGTAAAGGAGAGACACCTATCCATTTACTAAGTCGTGGGCTTGATGTCACTGCACACAATACAATGGCGACATCAACACCACAAATATGAACCCCGCTTGCCACCGCTAGAGAGCAAGTGGGAAAAGCTGAGCCAAGTGCCAGAATTGGTGCATCTAATAGATGTGCCTTTTCTGGGCAGCTGCGGGCTGAAATTTTTAGGCTGGGGGGGGTCAATATCCATGGCCCCTTACCAGCCTGAGAATACCAGCCCCCAAGCTGTCTGCTTTAGCAAGGCTGGTTGTCAAAAATGGGGAGACCCCACACGTTTTTTTTTTTAAATTATTTAAATTAAAAACAAACAGAGTGGGGATCCTTCTATTTTTGATAACCAACCTTCCTAAACCTGACAGCTGAGGGTTGGAGCCCCCAGCTTTCAATTTTGCCTAGCTGGTTTTCAAAAATACAGGTGAACCCACACTTTTTTTTAAAATTTATTTGGAGTGCAGGCACCAGCTGATGAATACTTTCATCAGCCAACGCCTGCTCTCACTGTTATTAACGGCAACAGGCGTCGGCTGATGGGAGTAGTAGTCCCATCAGCTTATGCGAGTTATCGGAGGTAAACTTTCTACCTCCAATCACAGTTGTGGTGAGAACCGCGGCTGTGACAGGCGGCAATGATTTTACCGCCAATGAGAAGCAGTGTTTGCAGCGCTGTCATGCATATACAATACAAGCCGTGACTTGTATTGTTTAAGATTATTGTACTGTTTTTATTATGTATACCCCTATTCACATGTAAAGTGAGGTAAATGGCGCCATAATTAATAACATCCACAGCAGATTTCAGCTGTTATATGCAACTTGCATTGGCATCAACAGGTGAGAATAGACAAGTCAAAAGCAATCAATCGCAGCATCTAAGTGTTAGTGTACACGGGCAGAAACGTTTAAATGAATGGTGTGATCGTAACTCATGACCAACAAATTACGTTAGACAAGTTTTTATACAGAGCAAAAATTGAGAAAATTGCTGAATAGCGATTGTAACATTGAACACCGTGGACCATATGTTAACACAGACCAACAACCTTAAATGGAACCTGTTACATCCTCTTTTGCCATTAAACTGCCTCCAATGTCATTAGTGATGCACTGGTGACAGAGTGCACATTGCATGACAGATGTTTATCTCAAGCAAAAGGTCCCAGTATTTATAAAAAGCGATTTTTGTGATACTTTGATGATTGCCCCACATACCTTCTATTATAGTCATAGGTGTGTGGATTTCTAGCTTTTCAATCATGGTCAGTCAAATGCCTTTTTCAAATTCTCCATGCCCATCACATTAGAATATCTTCCCTTCACTGCTCCCTACGTCACCACAATCTTCCAGTAGATCCCGCGCTTACGCAATGACCCTCAGCTTTCCGGGCATGTGTACTAAATCTGGGTGTACGTCAGCCTCATTTTTTATGTGCGCATGTGAAATCATCAGCGTGTGTGCGCACAAGCCATCATGTGGTCACTGACTTAGTGGCTTCGGAGCATGCGCACTAAAGAATATGAAGCTGGGACATACACCCAGATTCACCGCACATGTCCAGAAAGCTGAGTCATTGCACAAGTGCAAGATCTGCTGGAAGACTGTGGTGACATAGGGAGCAGTGAAGGGAAGATATTATAATTCGATGGGTGTGGAGAATCTGAAAATTCTCAGCCAGTGTAAATGGGCCGCAAGAGTCAAAATGAGAGAGGGGGTTACCTATGTCTCCTATTACACCTACTAGGGGAAGAAGCCAGCGACAGAATGCGTGTTGGGGTGAGAAGACGCCACCACGATTCATGCCACTGGGTTATGGTATCATTATATATTTGTAAAGGCAGGCCAGGGCAGTAGTTGTGGCTGAGTATTGTGGGCATTTTATACCCTGGCCTCCCTCTACAGGAAAACGTTACCTCGTATCTTGCATGGTGCGGTCAGTACTCACTGTGCGGTCAGCGTCTCCTTTGCTGTGCTGGCATGATGCTGTTTCTGGATCCCAATGAAGAGACAGTCCAGGGCAACTCTTAACTGAACAGATTTATTTACTTCAGGATACAGCACATCCACGCAGTTTCCAGCATTTCCATAACAGTAAAGACAGCATATCACTTCACCTTTCCCTTCACTATTCCTTGAGTCACCAAGTGTTTCTGCAGGACGAGGCGTATCAGTCGGACCCTCAGTGTCCTCCCTGTAAAGCATCACCACGGTGAAGCGCTCTCCTGCCCGTTTCGCCCTGGACATCAAGATTCAGCCCACGCAGCTATCCACCACATTCTGGAGTGACCTGCCCATACACTTTACGGTAACCTTCAATCTTCCTTCTCATCTCTACTACTGGTTCTACTGTACTTTGATTTTCCCTGTATACCCCCTGGATGGCTAAGCATCAGCTTTAACGTTGCAGGGTAGTTAGGCATCTCGGGCATATAGCTCACCCGAGCACAAAGAGGTCAGGCCCCTGACTTGGCTCTCAGCTCCCCAGCCTGACAAACTCAAAGCAGTAAACTTTCCTATCTTACTCCCCAGCTAACCCCTCCTATGTGGTTAACTATTTACAGGGTGACTTATACTAAAGAACTCTACGCCTCCATCTAGTGTCTAAACTATATACTGCACTTTCCCTATTAGATACAGTGTGCGGCACAATCACAACATCACACTGGACTATATATATTTACACAGTTACATGGACATACTTAAGTGGTTAGGGGAACACAACATCCTTTGTAACGCCTTACATATTCATGATTTAAATTGAGTTCTTTATATCTGTTTTCTTTCCTTTTGTGGACTCCATTAAGGGTATGTCTATTTAGTAATCTGCTAATTCCACAGTGTGTTTGTTCTAAGAGTGTGTGTCAATTAATGAATATTGACGCACACTGAAGTAACTATAGTGACCTTAAAGTATATATAATAGAGCTACAGTGCCTTATGAAAGTATTCAGCCCCCTGGAACTTTTCAACCTTTTCCCACATATCATTCTTCAAACAAAGATATCAAATATTAATTTTTGGTGAAGAATCAACAAGTGGGACACAATTGTAAAGTTGAATGAAATGTATTGGTTATTTAAAATTTTTGTGGAAATACAAAAACTGAAAAGTGGGGCGTGCAATATTATTTGGCCTCTTTAACTTAATACTTTGTTGCACCACCTTTTGCTGCGATTAGAGTTGCAAGTCGCTTGGGGTATGTCTCTATCAGTTTTGTACATAAGAGAGACAAATTCTTGCCCATTCTTCCTTGGCAAACAGCTCGAGCTCAGTGAGGTTGGATGGAGATAGGTTGTGAACAGCAGTTTTCAGCTCTTTCCACAGATTTTCGATTGGATTCAGGTCTGGACTTGGACTTGGCCATTCTAACACCTGGATTTTGCTTTATGTTTGGGATCATTGTCTTGTTGGAAGACAAATCTCCATCCCAGTCTCAGGTATTTTGCAGACTCAAACAGGTTTTCTTCAAGAATGGTCCTGTATTTGGCTCCATCCATTTTCCCATCAATTTTAACCATCTTCTCTGTCCCTGTTGAAGAAAAGCAGGCCCAAACCATGATGCTGCCACCACCATGTTTGACAGTGGGGATGGTGTGTTCAGGGTGATACGCTGTGTTGCCTTTACGCCAAACATATCATTTGGCATTGTTGCCAAAAAGTTCGATTTTGGTTTCATCTGACCAGAGCACCTTCTTCCACATGTTTGGTGTGTCTCCCAGGTGGCTTGTTGCAAACTTTAAACACTTTTTATGGATATCTTTGAGAAATGGCTTTCTTCTTGCCACTCTTCCATAAAGGCCTGATTTGTGTAGTGTACGATTGTTGTCCTATGGACAGACTGTCACATCTCAGCTGTAGATCTCTGCAGTTCATCCAGAGTGATCATGGGCCTCTTGGCTACATCTCTGATCAGTCTTCTCCTTGTTTGAGAGGAAAGTTTAGAGGGACGGCCGGGTCTTGGTAGATTTTCAGAGGTATGATACTTCTTTCCATTTCAATATGATCACTTGCACAGTGCTCCTTGGGATGTTTAAAGTTTTGGAAAATCATTTTGTATCCAAATCCGGTTTTAAACTTCTCCACAACAGTATCACGGACCTGCCTGTTGTGTTCCTTGGTCTTCATGATGCCTTCTGTGCTTCAAACAGAACCCTGAGACTATCACAGAGCAGGTGCATTTATACGGGGACTTGATTACACACAGGTTGATTATATTTATCATCATTAGTCATTATTATTATTATTATTATTTAGGACAACATTGGACCATTCAGAGTTCCACAATGAACTTCTGGAGTGAGTTTGCTGCACTGAAAGTAAAGGGGCCGAATAATATTGCACGCCCCACTTTTCAGTTTTGTATTTCCACAAAAATTTAAAATAACCAATAAATTTCGTTCAACTTCACAAGTGTGTCCCACTTGTTGTTGATTCTTCACCAAAAATTACATTTGGTATCTTTATGTTTGAAGCATGATATGTGGGAAAAGATTGAAATGTTCCAGGGGGCCGAATACGTTCGCAAGGCACTTTAGGATTAGGGCTTTCTTTTGCCCTTTGATAACTATTAGATAGAAATTACTTGAAAAGCACTGTGCACTTTATTATAAATGGATATCCAAGTTACATATATCCTTCTGATAGTGACTAAATGCCATTATAATTGAAGGTTATTGGAAATACATAATGTATGTCATTTCTGTAAATTTAGTATTAAGCCTGATATTGGTAATTATGAATATTGACATCCACCCTTAAGGATTAATTGTGTTGGTGGTGTCTCTTCATTTGTTGAGACAGCTTGCTTTTTTATTCTTACACATTTCATTTTTAAATATGTTGAAATAAACATTTTATTCATGGATCTCTTCTTTACCTCAGATAGACTGACATCCGGGCTGTTGATTTTTAGTTTATTAATTGAGAACAGCATATAGTTACATTTCTAAATACAACCAGAGAGGTGGTTTTCATTATAGTGGTATAGACCATAGTGACTGTCAAAAGGTTTAAAAAAAAATATCACGTTAATATGTTAATGTCAATTCACATATCAGAATACCTCCTTTTTAAAGAAAAGTATGACATTAACAAATTGTTCATTAACTTCTTGCAATCAAGTTGGGCTTTGTCAAGCCTGACAAATGAAAGAAAAGAACTTTTAGTAGAAAATTATAACAAAATAGAAAAGTCAAGAAGAGCTCCTAAGGGGAGAGGAAGAGATGAGCAAGGTTTATGAATCCACCCAGATTCAGGTATGTACAAGTACAATATATGGGGTCTTCTTCACGACAGAAGGATTGAAGACTCCGGGGAATCTCTGAATAAAATCCATCCTTGCCAAGTACAAAAAAGTTGTCTGAGCTAATTTTATCATGAGCAGAGAGTCTTTCCATTCTACACAAAAATCCATTTCAAGAGACCATTCTTGGATAGATGGAGTGATTCTAGAAAGCCAGTGTCTGGGAATGACTTTTCTAGTGACGGGTAAACAGTCTCAGCAATCTTCTTTTGATAGATTTAAAAGACCCTGGTATCATAGAAAGAAGTCCGATCTGGGGAAGTTCTAGATTATGATTCCCCTGTAATGTGTTTGTGAACATCAAATTCTTTGCTCCAGAGGCCACTTATTTGAGAGCTTTCCCACCAGATATGAAACATTGTGCCTTCAGAATTTTCACATCTCCAGAATTTATTGGAGACAGAGGGAAACATCTTATGAAGAACTGCTGGGCAGTGATACAATCTAGTTATGATTTTGTAATTTTTTTTCTTGAGCTCTGCAAGCCAATGAAAATCTGTGTGCAAAAGAAAGTTTTGCACCATTGCTCCTCCGAGAAGGTCATCTCAATCTCTCTCTCCCACTCTTTCTTGAACCATAAGATCCCTGTATTAGTCTGAGATGACAAAATATAATATATTGGGAGATTGTATGCTTGGGTGCAACTTCTCCAATCAGCAATAAATCAAACTGAGAAGGGTCAGACGAGCCCCAAAAATGGCTGAAGGGAATCAATGAATGAACGGAACAGGAGGCATGAAAACCAAGGTATGGTTTGATCGTGGTAGAGAGCTTTAAGCTCGTTAAGCGATGGTATATTTCTGTATTTCTGAAAATTGCAAGGACATGATGGAGTTTAGTTTTATAGTTGAAGACCGCGTCCTCCTGCTTTGATTGATGTGATACGTCATCCACATAACGAACTGAGAGCTTGCGCAGTAGACTCACAGGAGAGCGCAAGCGCACTCTGCTCTGCCCTACTGTGAGCAGAGCATTAAACAGCACTGAGCAAGCGCATTGCGACGTCATTTGAATGAGGCTAAAGCACAGGCTTGAGATCTCGGTTCGCCACTCACATCAATACATCAATCACAACTTTGCACTTGCACATTGCTATTTTATGCTGTTCACAGTAGGGCAGAGCAGAGTGTGGCTGCGCGATCCTGTGAGACTACTGCGCAGGTCCAAGCTCTAGGTTTGCTATGTGGAGGACGCATCACATCAATCAAAGCAAGAGGACGCGATTAGTAGCAGAGAGGAGGGACGTACGCAGCAGCAAAGACGCCCATCAGACCGGACCACTCTTATTTTCATCAGAGCGGGAGCATATCAAATGGTATTTTTGGGGGTATACAGGGGGAGTCAGGAGCTGGCAGACACATTTGTGGAATGCAACACAGGAGCAGTTAAAGGTGGGGGCATTTGTTCATAAGCTCAAAAACTGGTGACTGGTTCCCTTTAATGGTGTTAATTGCGTAGCAAATGTTTTATAAAAGTTTGGCAGAGTAACCATCTGGACCTGGGCACTTATTAGATGGGGAGCTTTTGATGACCTGAAGTACCTCCTCTTCTTCAAATGATTGCTCTAGGGATGCCTTTGTGTCATCTGGTATTGAGGGAAAAGCAGTGTCTTTCATGTATTGATTTTCAAATGAAGCTGGGTTGGTGACATATCTACATATTGGCCCTCAATATTGGACAGAGCTATAATATCCTTTAAATGCCTCAGCAATTTGTTTGGATTCATTGATTTCGGATCCTGTAGCATCCTGTATAGATTGGATAAATGTCGTTGGGGCTTTAGGATGGATGCTTCTAGCTACATGGCCACTAAATTTTTCTGCAAATTCATAAAAGAACTGCTGCAACCTTTCCCTATGTTTTGAGTAACTTTCGTCTAGAAGTCCCTTCAGGTCATCTTTTTGTTCAAGTTAATCAAGATATCAGCAGATGGATTTTTTATGGGATTGTTAAATTGAATGTATTTGCTTAAAAAAATGATAATAACTTATCGGTAATTTGATTTTCCAGATCCATGACAGCACTGTTACGTGAGAAATGGCATTCACCCCCGGGAACAGGAAACCTGCAGAGGAGATAAAAGGGGGCGGTACCTCTCTGCTCAGTTTGTTTTCAGAGTATGCAAGTATGCATTTTCCACAATGTCATATTCCGTAACAAAAATTTTTTTTTTCCCGTGAATCACACAACCATCACCAAGATAGGGCGGGAATTAATGCGGTGCCGTCATGGATCTGGAAAATCAAATTACTGGTAATTATAATTTTTTCCCTTCCCATGACAGCACCGTTACGTGAGAGAAATAGAAAAGACTCCTAGGGTGGGACAACAGCAGATAACACCTTTCTCCCAAAGGCAAGATTTGAAAGTCCTATATCTAGCCTATAGTGACAGAAGAAAGTGGAAGGTGAAGACCACACTGCTGCATTGCAGATCTGTTCCACAGATGCATTCGTCCTTTCTGCCCAGGATGTGGCGATGACCCTTGTAGAGTGAGCCGTTACCCCAGTGGAGGAGCTTTCCCTGAAGAATATGAAAGTGAAAAAGCCATTTGAAGCCACCATGCAATAGTTGATTTTGAGGCCTTTTTTCCCCGTTTGTCCCCTGGAAGGAGACAAAAAGGGCTGATGACTGTCGCCAAGGTTCTGTTACTTCTAGATATTGAAGTAGGCAACGTCTGACATCTAGGCAATGGAAGGTCTCTTCTCCCTGGGATTTTGGATTGGCACAAAAAGATGGCAGAATTATCTCCTGGTCCCTGTGAAATTTTGAATTTACCTTCGCAAGGAAGGCCAGGTCAGTTTTTATAATTACTCCATCTAGAACAGTAGTATACGGAGGGTTTGCTGAGAAGGCTTGCAACTCACTAATACGTCGTGCTGACGTTAGGGCAACCAGGAGAACTGTCTTTAGAGTCAGGGCCTTTATTGAAATGGAAGTAAGAGGCTCGAAAGGAGGAGAAGTTAGGGCGTTAAATACTAAATTTAGATCCCAGGGAGCTACATTCGGACATGATTTCAAAGGTTTGTTCGTAAAAGGAGGCTCGAATGAACCTACAGTATAAACCCAGGGGTGATCAGCAAGTTTTTGATCAAACAATGCACCTAGGGCTGCGACCACAGGGGCGTATCTAGGGGGGGCAGCCGGGGCATGTGCCAAGGGCGCAGCCGGCAGAGGGGGCGCAGTCGGGCCGCCTAATGCGGCGCTTCGCAGTGTCTCCCTGCGGCTGCGTTCTGCCGCCCCCGGCCTGGGAGTCGGCGGTTCCCTGTGCCGGCTGTCAAGCTGAAAGCCGGCGCAGAGGAGCTGCCGCGTGCCGGCTCCTGGGGACCAATTGTACTGGCGTCTATACAGACACCAGTACAATTGAAGCTCTGACCCCTGTGTCAGAGCGACGTCAGCAGCGTGATCAGGTCATGTGATCACGCTGCTGACGTCACTCGCCGGCGGCGCCCAGAAGGGTGAAGACTGGTGGTGAGTGTGCTCCACTATAGAGCTGAAGAAACCACAGAAGATTAAGGGGGGACATACTGTGTGAGTGTGTGTATGGGGGGTTATTTTTATATGTGGGTGGATTTGGAGTGGGGATGGGGGGTTATTTTATGTGTGGAGGGATTTGGAGTGGGGATGGGGGGATACATTTTGGGAATTGTTGGGATGGGGGGTATTTTGTGGGGGATTGGTGGCATGGGGGGTTATTTTATGTGTGGGGGATTTGGAGTGGGGATGGGGGTTTATTTATGTGTGGGGGGGATTTGGAGTGAGGATGGAGGCATTTAATGTGTGGGGGGATTTGAGGGTACTGAAAAGTATGTATGTATGAGGGCATGTATGAGGAAACCGTATGGGGGATGGTTGCAGACAGTATGAGGAGCGAACGGGTGAATGTATGTGGACACAGTATGGGGCGTCAGGGTGATGGGATGTGTGCAGACAGTATGGGGAGTGAGGGGTATGTGAGCAGACAGTATAGAGAGTAAGGGGGTAAATATATGAGGAGACAGTATGGTGAACAGGGGGTATGTAAGAGGAGACAGTGTGAGGAGGGAGGGGAATAGTGTGAGGTGACAGTATATTGCAGATATTTTTATTTAGGAGCATTATAATTACTCTTCTGTCTTTAAGGGCATCGTGTGGAGAGTTGGTGCAGAAGAGCGGAGAAGATGGAAAACTGCAGAGACGGCTGTGGATGAGAAAACTCATCATGGGATCTGGACAAGATGAAGAAAAGGAGAACGACTCCAGAGTTGACGTCATCTATAAGGTACCTGGATGTAAATATTAATTG
The DNA here is from genome assembly GCA_033576555.1 of Oophaga sylvatica. NCBI lineage: Eukaryota > Metazoa > Chordata > Amphibia > Anura > Dendrobatidae > Oophaga > Oophaga sylvatica. The sequence continues at coordinate 692,791,193 of JARQOD010000001.1, read as the reverse complement.
TGATACTGACTAATTCTCATGTTATTTGTTAGGAGCATTAAAGGGGTTCTCCAGGTCTATGCTGAAGTCTGCAGTCACATAGAATGACTACAGACGCAGCACAAACCTGGACAACCCCTTTAATGCTCCTAACAAATAAAAACATGAGAATTAGTCAATTTCAGAATTCTCACAGTGCGCACTGCACGCTGTTAGGATTCTCTCGTGCGGGTAATTTATATACATGCGGTTACATGCTGACTAGACATGTGTGGCCTCACTCAATGAAAATGAACAGAGCGAGGCCGGGCACGTCTAGTCGGAAAGTGACCAGAAGTATATAAATCACATGCTTGTGCTGACATGACCGTGTACTCTTGCCACCGGTAAGGGAGAACCCTAAAAGTGTGCAGTGCATTCGTTGTGAGAATTCAGAAGCTGCAATGTCAGGATTCAGCTCTGCAGGTTCCAGTAGTCATCACATGGACACTTCACTCATGCGATTTTCATACTTATGGTCCAGTGACAACGAGCTTCTCTTCCTGCTGCTCTCAATTTTTCACTGAACATTGAGAGCATTAGGGAGAGCAGCTCGTCGGTACATGACTAAGCGTGCAAATCGCATGTGTGCTTGGGGGGGGGGGGGGGGCCCGAACAAAATTCTTTCCCCGGGTGCCAGAAAGCCTAGATACACCTCTGGCGACCAGCACTTTTAGGGTGCTGGTAGATAATACTCTTTCTAGCCCTTTTTGGAGGAAGTCTAGAACCTCAGTTATTGGACTTCTTGGATTGTATTAGACAGCTGTCGTCCTGAAAATTCTAGGAATTTTTCCCAGACTTTCTGGCATTTGTCCGTTGTGATTTTCTTTCTGCTCAAGAGCAAGGTGGTAATTTAAGCTTCTGAGAATCCTTTCGCTAGTAGGAGTCCCCTCTCAAGTTCTAGGTGGTTAGATGAAGTCTGTGTACCTGAGGATGTATTACTGGGCTCTGGTGTAGAGATTTGGGAAATCCAAAGGATCCAAGTGTCCGAGATGGAGATGCGTCTGAGCCGCGTGAACCACGCCCTCTTTGGCCCGAAGGGCGCAACAAGGATTATTCATGTTCCGCCTTCCCGGATTTTCTTCAGGACTATTGGGATTAGCGGGACCGGAGGAAATGCGTAAACAAGTTGAAACTTTCATTGGTGTAAGAGCGCATCCACTCCTTCTGGGTTTTCCTTTGGATTTAGGGAGTATAATCTGTCTACTTTCCGATTTTGTTTTGTGGCAAACAGATCTACCTCTGGAGTACCCCAGATGGCACAGATTTCTTCAAATACTTACTGATTTAAGAACCACTCCCCCTGGTGCAATACGTAACGGCTTAAAAAATCCGCCACAAGATGTCTGCTCCTTTCAGGTGTGCACTTGACAAGGACAAGATATTGTTTTCTGCCCATATGAACAGTTTCTTGGCCTCTTCCATTAGAGACTCTGATCTTGTGCCACCTTGTCAGTTTATGTATGACACTGTCGTGCTGTTGTCGGACAACACTACCAGATGTTTTCCCTTGATGTCTTTTCCTGCTTGGAGGATTGCCTGTCTTACCGCCGCTAACTCCTTTAGGTTGGAGGATACTCCTCTCATCGAGGGTCCCCACCGACCCTGTAGGATCTGATCTGACAGATGTGCTCCCCAGCCTAAAGGGACCTGCCTCCGTGGTCAGCATCACTGGGTTCTGGACTGAACAAGGCACGCCATTTTTTAGATTTTCGGCTTTCAGCCACCACTTTAGAGAGTCCCGCACTTGTGGCGATAAGATAATCTTTCTATTTAAGTTGTAAGGGTTTTTTGCCTGCTTGGACAGGATTTGCCACTGTAATTGTCTCGTGTGTATTTGCGCCCATTGGACCACTGGGATTGTTGCTGTTAGCATACCCAGAAGAGACATTGTTTCCCTTACTGAGGTGAATTGGCCAGCTTGTGTGTGGTTTATCTTTTGTTGTATAGTCAGAATTTTCCTGTCTGGAAGTACACTCTCTCGTCTGACCGAATTTAACTGGATGCCGAGGAATTCCTGTATCTGAATTGGAACCATCCATGATTTTTTTAAATTTATCACCCGCCCAGCCTGGTCAGCACCTCCCGTACTCTCGTGACTTCTCTTACAGTCGTCTTTGCTGTCTGCTACAATGAGAAAGTCGTCTAAATAGGGTACAGCGGTATGTTCTCTTTCTTCAAGAAGGATGCTATTTCAGAGATTATCTTCGTGAAGATACGCGGGGCTACCGACACCCTGAAGGGCAGACATCGGTATTGCAAGATGAGTGGAAACTTGCGTAATTACACTACCAATCTTGGGTACTGCTGATGTCCTCCACAAATTGGTACATGGTAGTAAGCATCTGATAGGTCTACCACTACCATGTAACAACTTGGATACAGTAGTCTTACTGCTGACTTTAGGGTTTCCATTTTGAATTTCTCTATCCGGATACAACGGTTTAGTTCCTTTAGGTTGAAGATTGCTCTTACCGACCCATCTGGTTTTGGTGTGAGGAATAAGGTGCTGTAGAAACCTTTCCCTATTTCGTGGTCTGGTACCTTTATGAGCACTTCCTTTTCCATGAGATGAACTTCCCTCTCTAATGTGGCCTGATTTTCCTTGGTAACATGAGTAACTACCATCCGCTGAGGGGGGGTGATGAAATTTAACCGTAGGCCCTCAGCTAACAGGTTGGTTATCCATTGTGAGGTTGGTAACACTGCCCACCGATGGATAAAGAACCGAAGTCTTCCCCCCCACCGAGCATCATTGGTGTTTTGGATCTGGTTTATGGGGAGGCTTACTGAAGAGGAATCCTCTATCTTTCCTATCTCTCCAGGCTTTCCCTTGCATGGACCTGTCATCTGAGCGGCCTCCTCTTCCTGACCCCCGGAAAGGACAATCGAGTCACCCCAACGGCGTCTAGATAAGGGAGAGGTGGAAACCGTTTTTTCTTGTCCGCCGCTATCTCCAAAATTTCGTCTAAGGCCTTGCCAAAGAGATATTACCCTTCTCAGGGGACAGCACAGAGCTTCACTTTTGATTGAAAATCTGCAGCCTAATTTTTCAACCACAGTGTTCTGCGACCTGAATTGGACAGGGCACATGCACGGGCGGCACAACAGACAGTCAACCGCAGCATCTGCTAGGAACCCTGCCGCTTTTTGCAAGGAAGGTATCACTTCGAGAAGTCTTTCTCTTGGACATTTGTCCCTTATCTGCTCACTTAATGCCTCTAACTACTTCACCATAGCATGAGCTGTACAAGTGGCGGCCACCCCAGGTTTAAATGACCATGCTGATGCTTCCCAGGCTGCTTTTAGGTAGGCATCAGCTTTTTTGTCGAGGGGATCTTTAAGGCACCCATGTCTTCAAATGGAAGCACTATTCCCCTGGAGGTACTGGCAATAGCAGCATCCAATCTAGGAGCTTTTTCCCATTTCTCACAGATCTCTTCATCAAACGGGTATTTGTGTTTCAGGGTATTTGTGTTTCAGGGGCTGTGGAACTGACATTTTTGTTTGTTTTTTCCATTCCCTCTTAATCAGATTTAATAAGTTATCATGGAAGGGGAAGATCCTACGTTTTTTCCCCTCCAGGTTAATAAACATGGAGTCCTGGATTGATCGCTACTCTCTAGGCGTTTCAACCGCCATAGTAGATCTGACAAGTTTAAGTAGTTTTCCGATCCTCAGATAGAAAATAAGGGTGACCATATTCCTCATCTGAAGATTCGAAATCTGAGTCCTCAGAGGCCACTAATTCCCCCGGTTCGTCTTCCGACTCCATATCAGAGACCTGGGCAGGGGTAGGGTTCCCAGCACTACTTGTAATATGCTGTTTTATTTGCTCCTTTACTGTGGTTTTTACGTCATCCCTAATAATGGATTTTATGTTTTGGAGCAAAGATGGTGACTCCTCAGCCACAGTTTTGTCGATACATGCACGACAAATTCGTTTTTCGCATGCTCTAGGGAGGGCTTTTTGACATAGTGCACATGTTCTATTTTTCTGCTTGGATGTGGTTTTCTTCCCATAAATAAACATGACACAGAAAATACCCATTACCAGCATGTTTTTTGCCTTACAAAGGCACTCACCCACCAGAGCCCCGGGGTTCTCTTGTACTGGCCTCGGCGTTTCCACTGTAGGGTCTGCCATATCTCCTGAGAGGCTGCTGCCACTGCTTCCATGTGCACTGCCCCTTTAAATATCATTAGGTGCAAGCGGTGTGCGCACCTCTGAACCATCTTCCTGCAGGAAGAGTTCAGCACACCGCTCTCCCCCAGCGTGTGACGTCACTTTCGGTGTAACCCGGTAGCCGTCCCATCCACTCGGCGCCAGCATCATGATGGACACACCTCCTCCGGCTCTGCCTCTGGCCAGGAGCAGCCGCTGGGGAGTCCAGCAGTGGGATGAGGCGCGATCCATGGCAGCTCCCCTAGACACCAGGATAACAGGCCCGCGCCACTGTGCCCAGCTGCCTCCCACGCCCGGATCTTGGTCTCCCGACCAGCATCATCAAGGGGGGTTCCCTCTGGAGGTATACTGCACACCGCAGGCTCCAGCCCCAGTAACAGGAAACCAAAAACTGCCTCCGCTGCAGGTTTTCTGTTCCTGGTGGCGGATGCCATCTCATGTAACGGTGCTGTCATGGGGAAGAGAAAAAATTTCTATCACATGGGTTTTTGCATTCTTAAAATTTTGTCTAGTGCCTTCTTTGATTAGGACACATGGTCTGACCAGGTCATAGTGCCCACAGAATCAGAGGGACCCCAGCAAATCAAATTATGACAAACCAAAAAGTAGTTTATTCTACTATACGATTTGTGAACTGATGAGTAGTGAGTGTAATCTCTATCTTTAGGATGCAAGACATGCCACATCCACTGCCAGCAATTTGAAGAGATTGTTTTTCCAGGAGGATAATTGCATAGGGGGAATCGTAGATTTACCCACTGAGGAGTCTCACATCTTGTCCATCGTCAGGTGGAGGTCTCTTCCCAAAACCAAAAATCCTTCCATAAAACCCTCCAGTCGCTGCAGGTATCTCAGCCCTGTTCTCACCTGCTCTTTGTTTGGAAGATAAAAGTTAGCTAGTGCGTAGATCTGATAAAAAAAAAAAAAATCTCCAATGACAAAAAACATTCATCAGTTTCAAGCCCTAGTAGGGTGAAGGGGAAATTTATGAATAGCAATGCTGACCCCTTTAGATTTAGCAATCAGATTTGATCTATGATACCAGGTTATGTAGTACCAGTTCTTCATTTCTGGGAAGTGATTACTTTTAATATAGGTCACCTGTAAGAAAAGAATTTGCACTCACATTTTATGCATCCCATATAGAATTTGAGAACGTTTTTGCGGGACATTAACCACTTTACCCCGAGGGTGGTTTGCACGTTAAAGACGAGGCCAATTTTTACAATCCTGACCACTGTCCCTTTATGAGGTTATAACTCTGGAATGCTTCAACGGATCTTGGCGATTGAAAATGTTTTTTCGTGACATATTGTACTTCACGATCGTGGTAAAATTTCTTCTATATAACTTGTGCTTATTTGAGAAAAAATGGAAATTTGGCAAAAATTATTAATTTCGCATTTTTCAAACTTAATTTTCATGCCCTTAAATCAGAGTTATATCACACAAAATAGTTAAAAAGTAACATTTTCCACATGTCTACTTTACATCAACAACATTTTGGAACCAAAATTTTTTTTGTTAGGAAGTTATAAGGGTTAAAAGTTGACCAGCGATTTCTCATTTTTACAACACCATTTTTTTTTTTTGGGGACCACATCACATTTGAAGTCACTTTGAGTGATCTATGGGATAGAAAATACCTGGAAGTGACACCATTCTAAAAACTTAACCCCTGAAGGTGCTCAAAACCACATTCAAGAAGTTTATTAACCCTTCAGGTGCTTCACAGGAATTTTTGGAATGCTTAAAAAAAAAGTGAACATTTAACTTTTTTTCAGGTCCAATTTTTTTTTATTTTACCAAGGGTAACAGGAGAAATTGGACCCCAAAAGTTGTTGTGCAATTTGTCCCGAGTACGCTGATACCCCATATGTGGGGGGGGACCACTGTTTGGGCACATCGCAGAGCTCGGAAGGGAAGGAGCGCCATTTGACTTTTTCAATGCAGAATTGGCTGGAACTGAGATCAGACACCATGTCGCGTTTGGAGAACCCCTGATGTGCCTAAACAGTGGAAACCCCCCAATTCTAACTCCAACCCTAACCCCAACACACCCGTAACCCTAATCCCAACTCTAACCGTAATTCAAACCAACTTTAGCCCCAACCCTAACTTTAGCCCCAACACTGAGAAAATGGAAATAGATACCCAAACTAAGGGAATGATAAAGGGGGGGGGGTTAATTTACTATTTATAGCGGGTTTTTGTTTGGCAGCCGTCACACACTAAAAGACGCTTTTTATTCCAAAAAATATTTTTTGCATCACCACATTTTGAGAGCTGTAATTTTTGCATATTTTGGCCCTCAGTCATGTGAGGTCTTGTTTTTTGCGGGACGACTTGACGTTTTTATTGGTACCATTTTCTGGCACATGACATTTTTTCATCGCTTTCTATTCTGATTATTGGGAGAAAGAACGAGCATAAACCAGTAGTTCATGAATTTCTTTTTTTTGGGGGGGGCGTTTACATTGTTCCGCGTGTGATAAAATTGATAAGGCAGTTTTATTCTTTGGGTCAGTACGATTACAGTGATACCTCATTTATATAACTTTATGTTTTGGCGCTTTAATATAATAAACTTTTATAGAAAAATAATTGTTTTTGCATCACTTTATTCTGACAGTTATAACTTTTTTTGCTGATGACGCTGTATGGTGGCTCGTTTTTTGCGGGACAAGACGTTTTCAGCCGTACCATGTTTATTTATATCCGTCTTTTTGAGCGCGTTATTCCACTTTTTGTTCGGTGGTATGATGATAAAGCATTGTTTTTTGCCTTTTTTATGGTGTTCATTAAAGGGGTTAACTAGTGGGACAGTTTTATAGGTCTTATCGTTACGGACGCGGAGATACCAAATGTGTATTTTTATTGTTTAGATTTTTTTTTTAATTCAAATATTTTTTTAGTGATGGAATAAATATTGATTTTTTTATTATTTTTTTAAATGTTTTTACAATTTAAATTTTTTTAAAATTTAACTCTTACTTTTACACTTTGTCCCTCTATGGGACAATCATTTTGTGCAGGCTGATCGCTTCTATAGCATGCAGATGAAGCAGCATCTGCATGCTACAGAAGCTTTCAGCGCTGCAGTTTCTGTACACTGACTGTTGTGTCCCACGAATGGGAACAACCTGTAATCTATTTTCTCTGTGTTGAGTTTTTACCTCCAATCAGCAAAATTCCCTGCTGTTGCTAGTTAGAATTAGACTGTGTGAAGATTGTCCCTATGTCCCTCCCGTAGTTGAGCTCTGTATTAGGTTGCTCCTCCATTCTTGTTCAGTTTAGCCTACAGCAGCCATTACTCAAGACGCATATGTACTCTCCTGTACAGATTACTCATTTTTACCTACTGTTCATTGTAACGAATACAAGATTTTGAAGAAAACAGCATCGTTTCTCCTGGTCTTTCTACAGTTTCATTGCCAATGGAGTTAAACTATCTGCAGACGCCTGGTGGTGTGAGTACGGGTTACACAATTATGTAAGAAGCTGATCATTAGAACACTTGGGATTTGCAGCCAGTAGAAATAGGCAGAATACTGACCTATGAGACTTCCTGACATGCACTGCGCATGACAAAAAGTTTCATGACAACATCGGGCCTCCATAGCAGCGATCGAAAGACAGAGGGGCTGTCATGTTTGATCGCAGTGTTCTGGGGTTAAAGTGCCCGGAGCGGTCTGTGACGATCGCACATGACGTACTATCCTGTCCATGGGAATTAAGGCCCAGGTCACATGAACAGAACACTACGTACAATGGCAGAAAGGGGTTAAACCCCCTAACATTTAGAGAAGCTACCTAAATTGATGCCATGTCTGATATTACCAGTTTCAACTTAGTCTAGGTGGATTGACAAGGAAGAAAGGACAGAGAAGATATAGGTAAAGAATACAGATAGAAGAGGTTGGAATAAGCCTATATAGAGAATAGGCCAAATCCTCGATCCTAGGCCGAGGATGTAAAGAAGGGGAAAAGTAAACCCTGCGGTAGCGGAGTCCTTCCCAAGTAAACTTGTATAAAACAAGTCACCCTAATTGGAGAGTGTCTTTCAAGGCAACATTGAATAACTACCGGGGATCTTGGCCCGGACAAAATAAAGATTGTATGAAGCATGTAAAAACGCTAACAAAAAACAAGAACCCTATGTTCCAACTATGACAAGGATCATGCCCATTTAACGATGCATAACACTAGGCAGCCTGTAAGGAAAGGAAAACGCAGTAATTAACTCTATTAGAACATATCCCAGTGTTGATTCTAGACCGTTAGACTAACAAAACTTTCAGAAACACCTATCATACTAACTACAGGTATCTACTTGTATGTTCATAAATCTCACATTCACACGATGTAGATCGCATATTTGTGTCTAAATTATTAGTCTAAGGGACCAGTAGAATCTCCTTCAAAGGCAAGATAGATCGAATAATGTCACCCTCGGATATCCACAGTACAGATCACGTTATATAAAATAAAGTGTCTTATGATTCTAACAGGTCCACAATATAAACACTAAAAAATAGAACTTTGTGAGTGATATATAAAATTCAATAGACAAGCTTTCATTGAATCTCCTAGAATGAAACAGAAACAAACAGATATCATTGTTCAACTGGACGATAACGAGAGGATGGTCGTCTTCTGGGTCTTTGGGATTGTTGTACTTATTGACCATTCACGTAGGAGTCTGAAGAAGTCAATGGGTTTGTGGGCCAATCAGAGATAGAAATTCCTGACAGATCCAGGTTTTCTAGGAATGACCAAAATCCGTGTGGCTTCCTCAGAGAGAAAGTTCCATGCTGGTTGTGCACTTGTAATTGGAAGGAAAAACCCCATGAGTAGGGGACATTTCTTTCTCTGAGAACTTCCAACAGTGGGCACAGAGTCCTACGTTTTTGTTAAGGTTGACCTAGATAAGTCCGCCATAAAATGTAAATGGGCCCCATCAAAATCCATAAGTCCTTTGGACCGAGCCGGTCTCATAATTTCTTCTTTGGTTTTGAAATAATGAAGATTACAAGACACACTTTTTTCTCCCCAAATTTGGGGGGAAAATGGGGGTGCGTCTTAGAATGCTAATATACCTTACCGGCCACGGTGGAGCAGGGTCGCTGCTGGAGGAGGCAAGAGTGGCGCGTTGCAGCAGGCCACAGGCTAGGATAAGGGGGTGTTCTGATGTGCACCGCTGTGTGTGAAAATGGCTACGGTGTTCTGTGGTGAGGGGGGGCTCCGCCGGCATATTGTGAAAGCCCAGAGGCCCCCCGCATTATCCAGACCCCGCTTCACCGCAGCCACTACCCCGGTAAGCAATAAGACGCATGGATTCTAAGAGGCACCACCATTTTGTTAAAAAAAAGGAAAAAAAAAAAAAAAGTTTTCCCTCAAAATTTGGGGTGCGTCTTGTAATCATGCGCATATTATAATCCGCAAAATACGGTACATCTCTGGGGATGCCTGAGTCATTGTTGCGGGGGTCTTCAAGCTCGATGTGCTCTGTCAATAAGTATTTCTTTAGTAGGTGGCCTTTCCAGGAGCTTGTTAAAGATGCCGTAAAGAGGGGGAATAAGATCGGCTGTGCCAGTTGCTTCAGGTAAACCCCATATGCGAATATTATTGCGGCGGTTTCAATTCTCGAGGTCCTCTATCATACCAAATAATAAGTCAGTGTAGAATGGTGTTCTTTTATTTGACTTTGCATCTTTTGTCCTGCGACAGCTGTGGCAAAAGAAGGTTCCAACTGGGTCACGCATTTATGTCTTGTATCGCAGACTTATATTACCTGCTTGGAAAATCTATACAACCTTCCATATCGGTTTTGGTCAGAATATTCCCCATTTAAGAACGGAGATCTTTGATTTCTTCCATCATCAATGCTAGATCTCGAGATTGTGTCACCGCAGGGACATTAGCAGAGCTTGGTGAAGGTATAGAAGAGGTGTTGGAGTGGATGTCTGTTTACTGCGTCTTCTTGCATATTTTCTCTGGAGATATCCTCTTGTGAGGAAGGGGAGATTGTGCGAGAGCATCAGACGCCATTTTAGAATCTTGATCTGGGGAAGAGCCTGGCTTGTCTGCCCAGGACCCACACACACTGGTCTTCCAGACTGAGAAGCCTTAAGGGTATGCCACACTAAACAATATCGCTAACGGGATCGCTAAAAACGTCACTATTTAGCGATCCCGTTAGCGATATTGTTCAGTGCGGCAGCTTCCAGCGACGAGCTTCCTGCTGTGATCTCGCTCGTCGCTGGAATCGCTCCGGACCCTATTTCATCGCTGGCGCTCCCGCTGGGTAAGTATCTAATCGCTGTGTGGCACCTTTTCTTAGCGATTTAGCGGTATTTGTACCGCTAAAGTCGTTAAGAAGATCGCTAACGGCGATAGCGTCGTTAACTATATCGCTAAATGCGGCAGCATTTAGCGATATAGAAACAATCCCGCTAGCGATCTCATTAGTATGCAACGCTAACGAGATCGCTAGCGGGATTGCTTAGTGTGCAGTACCTTAACAGTGTCTTTAGGCACAATGTTTGGTTTCACTTCTTAACCTTTCAGTGACACAGATGCAGTTAACTCTAAAGAGCCAGCAGATTTTACATATACACTTCCCTCAGTTCATACAGAGGGGCTCTGCCAGAGTTCAGCAAATGTAGAAACAATCAGCTCTCTTTTGCCCCCTGGTCTTCCTGCCTGCCATGCACTTTTCTCAGAGTCCCAGAATCTATGTGGCAGCTAGAGCGTTCTGATAAGCACTGACAGGAGGGGGGGGGCTTGGGACTGCTGTCCAGCACTATTCACAGTGTCCCAAGACTTGATGTGGCCAGCCAGAGAGTACAGCGCCCTCTTAAGTGCTGACAGAGGGAGGGTAAACTTTCACAGATTCTGTATTGGAGTCCAGGTGTCAGCTCTGATAAGCACTGCCAGGAGGGAACACACCAGGAACTGAAGCACAGACACAGTTTCCCTACCTGCTTATCTCTACACCGTAGGCTGCAGTGTATCTCTCCCAAGGGGACCAAGACAGATTCAGCAGGAGGGATCTTGCTCTGCTGCAAACTTGAAGACACAGCTTTCTTCTCTCAAGGTACTGCCACACTTAGCGATCTCGTTAGCGATCACGATAACGACGCAAGCTAACAGATCGTTGGTGTGATCTCTTTTAGGTCGCTAGTAGCTGCCAAACAGGAGATCTCATAAACGACTCATCAGCGATCTCTTTAACGACTTTAGCGGTCGTTAGGATCTGTCATTAGCATGTACTAATTCATAGGAATTTCCAGCATCGCTCCTGCTCTCTGCGTCCTGCTAGTCTACTTTGCAACTTCTGCGATCCTCTCTGACGCAAAAGAGAACTTACATATATTGCAATCCACTCCGTGACGCTAAAAAACAGTACCGCCTGCGCCGCTGTCATATGCGTCACAAACGAGGTCGCTCGTCGTTCGCAAAAGGTGCCAAACACAGCAATATAGGCTCACCAGCGGGACGCCAACGATCAAAAAACGGTCCAGAACGCTAGTGAACGATCAGCGACATCACAGCAGGGGCCACATCGTTGCTACATGCCACACACAACGAGGTCGCTAATGAGATCCCTAAATAGTGACGTTTTAGCGATCTCGTTAGCGATCTCGCTTAGTGTGGCATACCCTTTAGGCTTCTCCATCACCGCAAATACACAGCTGCTCATCCTCCTCACCTCTCCTTTGCTGATACTTGATGTCTGATGTCCTAAAGAAAGCTTTTTGCAGCGTTTAGCTTTGTCCATGACCCTTTAACCCCCAGTAACAGCAGGAGCTTTAGTGAACACATCCACTTGGAGCCATTGCCAGGCCACGCCCCCAATTTAGTTTTTTTTTTTCCCTTCCCCCAAAAGCCATAACTTATTTTTCCGCCAATATAACTGCAGAATGGCTTGATTTTTGAGCACGAATTGTAGTTATGAATAACTACATTCATTTTACTAAGCAATGTACTGAAATACAGGAAAAAATCAAATCGTGCTAAATTTTGAAACCGCAATTCCACCAGCGTTAGAGCGTACATTCTATGGTAAAATTTACTTTCAATCATGACTCCATGGTGATGGCAATACCAATAATTTTTTTCTATATTTAAGTGGAAAAAAAATTGAGTTTGTGTTGTCATTTTCCACCGATTGAGCTGGGAGAGTTTTTGCATGACGAGTTGTCCGTTTTATTGATAAATTTTTGATTACATACAGCGTATGATTAAAAAAACATTTGGAATTATTTAAAAAATTTAATTTTTAGAATTTGATTGATCAGACTTATGAACATGGCAATACTACACATATGCATTTTTTACATTTAATTGTAATGGGGGAGAGGGCATTTTGAACCTTTTTTTTAACAGATAAAAGTTGTTTTTTATTTTTTTACTTTCTTAGGTCTCCTTAGATCTTAACCTGTGTTCACCCGATCGTTTATACTAATTTACTGCAACATAATGCAGAGTATGAACTAAATCTTGGTCTCCCTTGAAGCTCAGCATATACAGTAGATAAGCTTCAAAAGAAGGACCAAGATGGTAGTGAGGAGGGTTTTCAACAGGCGACAGGCTGCCATTGTAATTCATCGCATCACAGGACGCTTATGAAGACCAGAAAGTGCGAAAAATGGCACTCACTCCATTTAAATGCAGTGGTCAGAGGTTTAAATGGGTAAAAGCTGTGGATGGAGTTCACCTCCGGTCGGTCGTGGCTGTTAGAGACAGATGCTGGCTATTTAATATAGCCGGTATCTGTTGCATATGGAGAGAGCTCAGCTGCTAAGCCCCCTACAGATACAATAACCAACGCAATGACGTACACATACGTGATGTTGCATTGAGGGATTAAACAGATTCAAGTCATCTAAAAGGACTAACAAATCAGTGTTAACTGTAACAATACCCTGCGCAACAGCTATCTCTAGATGAAAGTTTGATACTTGCTTAAAGGGGTGGTCCATAGGTCTATCAAATTTAAATCTTAATCTTTATTTAGTTCCATAATTTAAAACTAATTTCTAATGTGCTTGCATTAAAAATTCCCTACAGTTCCCTAACTACACTAACAGCTGCTTCATTTTTTCCCCCTACTCCTTGTGTGACGATGCTTCTTTTGAGAATCCCAGTGTATTCTGGGATACTCAAAACAAAATCGGGTCAAAGGCTATGGTAACTGCAGCAGCCCCTGCTCCCTCACTGAAAAGAAGAGTCATCAGTGCTGTTCGTTTTGGGGCAGGGCTAGTCCCTGCACGCTGTTATTGTAGATGTGCACAATCATAGCGCACTCTGTGTTGCTGGATCAATTTAGTGGTTACAACCTAGTACCAGAGCATCGCACACTGGCAGGATACCCAGAGTTTAGAGATTAGCGCCGCCGCTGCAAGCGACGCCACTGGTCTCTAAACGCTGGGTATAATGACACCATTCAACAGAGCGCACTGTGATGTGCACAACAGCACGCAAGGACTAGCCCATCCCCTGAAACGAGTGTCACTGATGATGCTTTGTTTCAGGGAGGAGACAGGGGATACCGCAGTAAAAACAGCCTTTGCCCCTGATGGCGCTTTGTTTAAGGCTGGGGTCACACACACCGTCAACTAAATCTGACTGTTTTAGTGGGACGATTCTCGCAGAAAAGTTTCATGAACATTGATGCGTCTACCATCCGATTTTCCCTACCCATAGACTTGCATTGGCGATTGTCGACCCACAATCGGTGACAATCGCAGCATGCTGCGATTGCACTCGCATGTTTAAAACGGACCACAAAAAATCTGATACTGGGAGCTACTCCATAGATTACCATTGGTCCGACTGCAATGCGATAATTCATCGCTTTGCAGTGGTACGATTTTGTTGCCAGTGTGACCCCAGCCTAAGTATTTCACTGGGATTCTGAAACAAAGTTATTAAACAGGAAGGATGAGACAAAAAATACAGCAAATGGATACAGTGCAGTAAGGTATCATTAGGGAATTTTTAATGCAAGCATATTACAAATTAGATTACGACACTAAATAAATAGGGATTTAGATTAAAATGTATTTGACCTTCAGACCCTTTTACCCCATAAGATATTGTGGCATTAAAGGGAGTGGAATTCCATGGGGACAATATAGATGTTGCAGATATTAGCAGATGCTTCATCTTCTCTTTCTCCCATGATGTCTGAATGCTGATGAATTTCGCTTCGGACATGCAGCAACCATTATCTTTTTCAAAATAAAGAAGATTACAAAAAAAGTACAAGGGCATAAATGCGAGAATTCTATAGTACAATATTAAACACAGTGCCATTTGCTGTCTGTGTCACAGTCCTAAACAAACCTGCAGATGTTGTATACTCCAAAAGGTTCCGAGTCCACTCTGTTCAGAAGCCAAAACACAAAAGGAAAAAAAGTTATCAAAAAAAGGAATTTGTCATATTTTAATTGAGCTATTTTGGAGTGCAAAGTTCCATAAATAAGCCTCCATACAGCTTTTGACAAAAACAAAATTATAATATAACTATATATATAGCTAGCATGTGTCTACAGCCACTGAATTTCTTTCTTTTCCACTGAACTAGCCTTATGAGGGCTTAAGTGTTTTTTTTGTAGAACTGATTATTTTATATGATATATATATAATATTAATATTATATATATATATATTATATAGTTGGGGATGCGTTTTTTTTTACGTGGTTTATTCAAAAGTAGAAGAACTAAAACTAATATAAACATAGTATTAACCCAATTAATTCATTTATTTTATTATTTCAATATGACTGGACAGTGGAAGAGAAATAAGTAAAAGCTCTTGTTCTCAGCTTCTGTTAATTAAAAAAAAAATAGTTGCTTCTCACCAAGACCCAGAATATATAAACCAATATGGGGACACTTACAGTTTGCATATGTTAAAAAGTACATATAAAAATAATCCGTTCTACAAAAAAACCTACAAGCCCTCATAAGGCTAATTCAGTGCGAATTCAATGGACAAGAAACAAAAATTCAGTGGCTGTAAATACATGCCCAGTCCCAACACCTTGGACAAAATATAAGAAATATGAAGTTTGTGCACAATATTAAAAAAAAAAAAAAAAACAAGAATGATGAGTAGACTGTTATGTTTTGGTAGCTGAGGAGAGCAGGCAAAAAAGGCAATACACCAGAGAGGTTGGGATCTACTGGATTGCAGTACCCTGACTAACCACCACAACTAAAGGCAGCCGTGGCGCGTCCCTATGTTGGTCCTAGACGCCTGGTCACAGCCTGAGAGGTTAACTACACCTAAAGATAGAAAGAGGAAAGCTATCTGCCCGGAGCAGATCCCCAAAAAATAGGAAGCCCCAAACATGTAATGGCGGTTAGACAAGAGGAAATACCTGTACAGACACAGACAGAAAATAGTATGAGCAAACGCTGGGGCCCAATCTACCTGGACAGAAAAGGATAGGAAGGATACTTACTGCAATCCAAAAAAACCCTAAAAAAAGCCAACGCTACTAATTGCAAAAACACCTGAGATCACACAACCTCTACCACCTAAATTAGTTCTCTGGTGTAACAAAACTAAGCCACAGCCACAGAAAAAAATGGAAAAGGTAAATGAACAAACAGTAGCTCCAGAGGAACCGAGAGGCGCCCAAGCCCCCCGAGGAGGGGAACCTGGCCAACCTCACAGAAATGCAGAGAAAATTGCAAATGGCAAGCACAAAAACAAAAAACAGAAAATATCTTATCTGAGAGCAGGAGAAGAGGCAAGACTCAGCAAGCTTCCAAGTGAACCAGGAAACAACGTTGAGACAAGAACAATTGAGCACCGGCAACCATGATGGGGGGAAACCTCCCTTATATCCAGCCAGTCCGTGATTCCTGATTGCCAATCCTCATTGAATGGTTCAGTACCGTTTGTAACCACCAGAGGGAGCTTCTGCTCAGAATTCATTTCTAAAACATTCATAACAGTACCCCCCCTGTCATGGAAATATATATGTATTCCATATATTCAAAGTATATTCATATATATGCATTCACAGTTAGATAGATCTCACTTGCTAAAAATCCTGTGCCCACACATATCTATGCAAAAAGCTGATGCCAGCTATAATCAGTCGTTAAAGACGACCCTGGCCTTCATAAGGAACAAGTACAGAGAGTCTTAGTAGATATCTATTGTTTTCTTTACTAGTCATGCAAGAAAGCTAGGGCAAAGAACACAAAACAATAAATCTGCAACTTTAGCCCTTTTATCATAATTATCATACTTACACTAGAACAGCCAATAACCTAGCAGCTTTTAATTGTATGTTAATTGACTAAACAGCCCCTTTTTGTAAACGTATAAAACCTTGAATGAATAATAAATAAGTAGTCTTGATGAACTGCTATACTGACAAAAAAAAAAAAATCTTGAGGAGGGGTCACCGAACCCTCATTTGTGCAACCAGGTCGGTCAGGATGAGCTCTGTGATGCGCACGGATCAGTCTCCTAGCATGGATGTCCGAAGCAAACACCCAAGAATTGTCTTCCTGACCATAACCTCTCCACTTAACCAAATACTGGAGTTTCCGTCTAGAAAAACGAGAATCCAATATTTTCTCAACCACATACTCCAGATTGCCCTCAACTCAACCAAAACAGGGTCAGGGGGCGCAGCTATAGGAACCACTGGCTCGACAAACCTCTTCAATAAGGACTTGTGGAACACGTTATGGATCTTAAATGTCCCTGGAAGAAGTAAACGAAAGGAAACAGGATTAAGAATCTCCATGATCTTATAAGGTCCAATGAACCTAGGCTTAAACTTAGGAGATGCAACTCTCATAGGGATATTTCTTGAGGACAACCAGATCAAGTCCCCCACTTTAAACCGAGGACCATCAGTCCTATTCCGGTTGGCAAACCGCTGGGCCTTCCCTGAGAGAGGGACAACCTCTCCACTACCTGGTCCCAAATCTGCTGCATACGCTCCACAACAGAGTCAACACCCGGACAGACAGAAGCCTCTGTCTGTGCCGAAGAAAATCGAGGGTGAAACCCAAAATTGCAGAAAAATGGAGACATCAAAGTGGCAGAGCTTGCCCTATTATTAAGAGCAAACTCAGCCAAAGGCAAAAAAGAGACCCAGTCATCTTGATCAGCAGACACAAAGCATCTCAGATAAGTCTCCAATGTCTGGTTTGTTCTCTCAGTTTGTCCATTGGTCTGAGGATGAAAAGCAGAGGAGAAAGACAATTGAACACCAAGTTTAGAACAAAAAGCCCTCCAAAATCTGGAAACAAACTGGACTCCTCTGTCAGACACAATGTTCTCAGGAATGCCGTGTAACCGAACCACGTGCTGAAGGAACAAAGGCACCAATTCGGAGGAGGAAGGCAACTTAGGTAATGGCACAAGATGTATTATCTTGGAAAACCTATCACATCACAAATCACCCAGATAACGGTCATTCTCTGAGAAACAGGGAGGTCGGAAATAAAATCCATAGAGATATGGGTCCATGGTCTCTTGGGCACAGGCAATGGCATCAACAAACCACTAGAGCGATAAAAAGGCTTGGAGCGAGAGCAAGTCCCACAGGACTGAACAAACTCCCTGACGTCACGAGACAAAGTAGGCCACCAAAAGGACCGACTCACCAAGTCTCTGGTACCAAAAATTCCGGGATGACCAGCCAACGCGGAACAATGAATCTCAGACATCACACTCTTCTTCCACTGGTCTGGGACAAACAATTTCCCAACAGGGCAGCGCTCGGGTTAATTCCTCCTGACACCCCTCCAGAGCCAGTCTCAAATTGGGCGAGATGGCAGAAAGAACTACACCCTCTTTCAAAATAACAGCAGGATCAGATAACTCAGGAGAGTCCGCAAGGAAACTCCTCAAGAGGGCATCCGCCTTAACATTCTTAGTGCCAGGAAGAAAGGAAACCACAAAATTAAAACGTGTGAAAAACAAGGCCCACCTGGCCTGTCTAGGATTAAGTCGCTTGGCTGATTCCAGATAAACCAGATTCTTATGGTCCGTGAGGACCACCACCTGATGTTTGGCTCCCTCCAGCCAATGTCTCCACTCTTCAAAAGCCCACTTCATGGCCAATAACTCCCGATTACCCACGTCATAATTACGTTCAGTTGGAGAAAATTTTCAAGAGAAAAAAGCACAAGGGTTACTTTTAGAGGTCTCAGGATCTCTTTGGGACAAAACGGCACCTGCCCCAATTTCAGAGGCATCAACCTCCACCTGAAATGGCAGACAAACATCAGGCTGCCGTAGAACAGGAGCAGAAGTGAATCTCTGCTTAAGTTCCTGAAACGCAGAGACTGCCTCAGGAGGCCAATTCACCACATCAGAACCCTTTTTGGTCAAATCAGTCAATGGTTTAACAATAACAGAGAAATTACCAATAAATTTACGATAAAAATTGGCAAAACCCAAGAATCTCTGAAGAGCCTTTAATGAAGTAGGTTGGACCCAATCACAGATGGCCTGAACCTTGACCGGGTCCATTTCAATAACAGATGGAGACAAAATGAATCCCAGAAATGAGATCCTCTGTACGCCAAAAAGACACTTTGATCCTTTCACATACAGAGCATTCTCTCTCAAAATCTGGAACACAGTCCGAACATGTTTCACATGAGAGTCCCAGTCATTGGAAAAAATCAAGATATCATCCAAATAAACAATCAGAAATGTATCCACAAAATCCCTGAAAATGTCATTCATGAAGGACTGGAAGACGGAAGGAGCATTAGTGAGCCCAAAGGGCATCACTAGGTACTCAAAATGCCCCTCTGGGGTATTAAACGCCGTCTTCCATTCATCCCCATGCTTAATGCGAATAAGGTTATACGCCCCCTGAGGTCAAGCTTGGTAAACCACGTAGCACTTTTCACCCTGGAAAACAGGTCAGAAATCAAGGGTAACGGATATTGATATTTCACAGTGATATTGTTCAAGAGACGATAATCAATACACGGCCTTAATGACCCATCCTTTTTGGCCACAAAGAAAAAACCGGCACCCAAGGGTGAAGAGGATGGTCTTATATACCCTTCTCCAATGACTCCTTGATATAAGACCGAATAGCGTCATGTTCAGGTACAGACAAGTTAAAAAGGCGACCTTTAGGGAATTTACTACCAGGCACTAATTCAATAGAGCAGTCATAGCTCCTATGGGGGGGGGGGCAAGGATGCAGATTTACTTTCGCTAAACACATCAGAAAAATCAGTCAAAAAGTCAGGCACATCTTGAGCCTGGGGAGAGGCAGAAAAAACAGGAGTGTTGGCATTAACACATTGGCAGCCCCAACTGGTTACAGACACAGATTTCCAATCCAAAACAGGATTATGAGACTGCAACCAAGGGAAACCTAGTACAATAATCTCATGCAGATTATACAGCACCAAAAATGTGCAACTCTCCTGATGATCAGGTTCAACCCTCATTATCACCTGAGTAGAGAACTGGGGTTTATTCTCAGCCAAAGGGGTAGAATCAATCCCCAGTAGGGGAATAGACTTCCGTAGGGGTATCAAGGGAAACCCACAACGTTTAGCAAAATCAAAATCCATCAAGTTAATAGCTGCTCCCGAATCAACAAAAGCCTGAGCAGAAAATGTGGACAGGGAGCAAATCAGGGTAACAGTCAACAGAAATTTAGTCTGAACACTACCCAAGACAACTGAGCGTGCAAAACGTCTTCCCCGCTTAGGGCAAACTGAAATAGCATGAGAGGCATCACCACAGTAGAAACATAATCCATTGCGTTTTCGAAACTCATGACGCTGTGCCCCAGAAGCCACTCTATCACACTGCATGGGTTCAGAAGCTGGTTCACAAGGCAACACTATTCCACGCATACCTCTAAGCTCACACAAACGTCTGTCAATTTGAATCGCCAATGACAGAATCATTGAGACCAGAGGGAGCAGGGAAACCCACCATAACATCTTTTACATTCTCTGTCAGAGCCCTTTCGGAATTTCTGACAGTACAACTCAGCATCCTCAAGCCCCTGATTTAATGCCAACAAGGTTTTTTCAGCTTGATCAGTGACATTAGGTTCATCGTACAATAACCCCAGAGCCAGAAAAAATGCATCAACATTACTCAAAACAGGGTCCCCAGGTGTCAGGGAAAAAGCCCAATCCTGAGGATCGCCGCGCAGGAGAGAGATGACAATTTGAACCTGCTGTGCTGCATTCCCTGAGGACTTAGGTTTTAAGGCAAAAAACAACTTAGTTATTTTTGAAATTCAGAAATTTAGCTTGATCCCCCAAAAACAAATCTGGCATGGGGATCCTAGGTTCCACAACCGGCAACCCTGCAAGATAGGTAGCAATACTCCGAACTTCAGTGGCAAGCTAATCCAAGGCCAGACAACTGTGCAAACTCCATTGAGAGAAAAAAAAATCCTCCTCAGCACCCAGAGAAAAAGAGGGATAAAAAAAATGCAACAAACAGAAAAAAAATATATATCTCTGACAACTTTTTTCTTTCCACACTATTTTTCCCTTCTGTGAGTACCATATAATTTTCAGTTTGGCCGGTGATACTGTTATGTTTTGGTAGCTGAGGAGAGCAGGCAAAAAAGGCAATACACCAGAGAGGTTGGGATCTACTGGATTGCAGTACCCTGACTAACCACCACAACTAAAGGCAGCCGTGGAGCGTTCCTAAGTTGGTCCTAGACGCCTCGTCACAGCCTGAGAGGCTAACTACACCTAAAGATAGAAAGAGGAAAGCTATCTGCCCCGGAGCAGATCCCCAAAGAACATAGGAAGCCCCCAAACATGTAATGGCAGTTATACAAGAGGAAATACAGACAGACAAAAAATAGTATGAGCAAACGCTGGGGCCCAATCTACCTGGACAGAAAAGGATAGGAAGGATACTTACTGCAATCCAAAAAAAAACCCTAAAAAAAAGCCAACGCTACTAATTGCAAAAACACCTGAGATCACACAACCTCTACCACCTAAATTAGTTCTCTGGTGTAACAAAACTAAGCCGCAGCCACAGAAAAAACTGGAAAAGGCAAATGAACAAACAGTTACTCCAGAGGAACCGAGAGGCACCCAAACCCCCCGAGGAGGGGAACCTGGCCAACCTCACAGAAATGCAGAGAAAATTGCAAATGGCAAGCACAAAAACAAAAAACAGAAAATATCTTATCTGAGAGCAGGAGAAGAGGCAAGACTCAGCAAGCTTCCAAGTGAACCAGGAAACAACATTGAGACAAGAACAATTGATCACCGGCAACCATGATGGGGGGAAACCTCCCTTATATCCAGCCAGTCCGTGATTCCTGATTGCCAATCCTCATTGAATGGTTCAGTACCGTTTGTAACCACCAGAGGGAGCTTCTGCTCAAATTTCTTTCTAAAACATTCATAACAGTAGACCTATGCTCATAAAATAAGACGCTTTAGTAAACACTAGGAAACCATTCAGGAGCATAGTTCCTTAGAACTCTATTGTGCCATTCTCCTTTACTCCTCCTAGATCAGGCATGCACAACCTTTTAGGTCCAAAGGCCATTTTGCCATACTGGACATTTCATGATTACATCACCGAACCAATGTTAGTGCATTAATATAGCAACAGAAGAGAGTTGAGGAGTATTTAAGAAAGATTTGGAGAGTTTCTGCCAAAAAAAAAAAAAAAAAGGAAGTGTGGACGAAACGCGCGTCGGGGTTGAGAAACTACAACTGCGGACATGGCACATGTAAGTCTCCTAATATATCTTTTTGGTGTGCTACTTATTGGCTAATTGTCATCCTCTTTCTGCGGTGAGAGCGCAGACTTTAATTTAAGTAACTATTTGTTAGTTTCCCTATTTAACTTAAAGGAGAGTGATATTAACGCCAGTATTTTTTGGTCTCTCAGCACTTTGGCTTGAGAAATATTTAGTTGAATTGAGGGAGGAGGTTAATAAAGGTCAGTTGCACTTTGTTATTTATTGTATTTTCCTCCAGCAATTTATTATGAATTAAGCAGCACCAATTAATGAATTTCTACTGTGTATAATGATGTCTCTAAATATGTAGTTTCTCTTTATTGTTATTAATTTTTAATAGCTATTGCCATTTTTAATAGAATATTCTAATAAATATATGTAATAAACATTTTTAAATCTATATTTATTATTTGGTTCTTGTGTTTTTGCGATTCACTCATTCTCTATTTTTAGAGTTTTTTGGGTGACAGCTTTTTGATTATATCTATCAATTGTAGCAAGTCTGTCACCCATCCAGTGGCGAGAAATTGCTTCCCTAGCCGAGAATAAAATTTCCTGAGAAAGATTCAAGTATGATGTTGCCAGTGTTTTTTCATCCAACAACCCAAATACCACCAGTCTAGGTTCACACAATATAGGGATTAACAATAGAGAGGACAACAACCTAAAAACATTGAACAAAAAGAGGAAAATTGGGGACAGACCATAAGATATGCCAAAAGCCGACAATTGGAGAAAGGCAACGACTGCATTCTATGTAAGGGGTCCTGCCCATCTGGTGTATACGAACAGGAGTCAGATAGGCTTAATAGATAATAGAAAGCTGGATCAGCTTATTGTTAAATCATTGGCAAGGCCACAAGATGCGAAAAAATCCCATCATGCCAGTCCTCTGCCGTCAAGGAGGCAATTAGGTTCTTCTATCTCTTCTCCACTGACATTCACAAAGCTGTTAATAGAGAGCAGAGTTAAGCCCTTTAAGGCATTGGGATCCAAGAATAATAATGCCCTTCATACAATGAGATACAGAGGGTGGGTGTATTCAACTGTGCGTGGAGAGAAAATACACCTGTCCAATATGGACTTCAACACAGTAATCACATGATAACTACTGGAGCCCAACTGCAATAGGCATCCAGGCAGGGAGCCAAATGAAAATGCTCCACTCCACCAGCAGGTTGCACTCTAGAGGAGTGCCAAGAAAACGAGAGAAACCACAATGGATTCTGTATGGCGAAAAACTGCCAACTGGGAAAGGCCCCTCGAGATCAGTTAGGCCTCAGATCCTGAGTCAGGTAGCAGACAATGGATGCTGGTCCTTTTTGACCATAACACCAGCACTCCTTGCTGAAGGGAGAAAACTGTTCTGGTGGCCTATGGCACCTCCAAGACAATAAACGCATTTTTTAACACCAAGGTTGACAAGTTTACTGAACCCCAGTTTCCAGGATCGCCCATAATTTTCGCCTTCAGTAGACACAGTCTCCTTCCGTTAGCACCTTGGTTAGACTTATGGAGAGAACTGCATCCTTCAGTCAAAGATTACACCTATTTTTTCCTGCATCACTTAGTTTTCACTAGAATAGTCCACATAGTCGCTCATCCAGTATTAATACCCAATTTAACAAACATTTCTCTCCTCACCATCCCATGATCAGACCACTTTCCAATCCAGTTGACCTGTGGCTCACTGCATCTATGCCCGTGCTTATTTAACTTTGCTCTAAATGACTCCGTGCTTTCCTACCCAGAAATCTTCCAAAGACTGAGTAACCAATGAGGTCCTGCACCTTCTCATTCACGGGGAAGGTCCTGCGTTTCCTTTGTTTGAGGATCCTGAACATCATGTCCTGAACGGACTTCTTGGGTTTTTGGTCTACGAGACCCACTGTAGATCTTATGGATTTTACAAATTTATCCGTTTAGTCTAAGGGAAAACAATGTCAAACATCTGTGTCACTGTCAGATGAGGTGGATCCATTGAAGTGTTCCAGACTCCAGAGTTATTACGTCGGAAAATGACACTGGTCAGATTTAAAAAAAATTGGCTTGGCCAATTGGCAGCTTTGTTTTTGATACTTGCTGCCATTTGGCTTTGAAAAAACTTTATTTCCACAGCACGTGTTTTTTTTACCTGCAGATTGTACATCTCATGCAATTTTATGCAGAATATGCTCACAAAACTCAGCATACACAAGACAAATGGACATGTGGATTTCAAAAACTCAATGCAGAATTTTTTTGTAGACAAAGAAAAAGCCTAATGAGCATGAGATTCCTATAAATCCCATTCACTTTACTGGAATTAGAACACATGGCATTTTTTGCACAGCAAAAATACAAAGTTTCAAAAACTCATTGTGTTAACTTAAACTATTAACCCAGCTACATGGCATCACAAGACCCAATTGCGCATAAATAAAGGCATCAGACACAAGCATTGGAATAAAATGGCCGCGATGTTTATTTTGGGTTACTCAAAGATAAGTTAAAACCATTAGTAATCCACCACATTACTTTTAATCAATCACCAATTAACCAATCCACCCTGTTATAGGGCGATTTTCCCACAAATAACACATCACGACAAGGAGAACACATTAAAAAGGGGAGGGAAAGTGGGATCTTCTTTCTTCATAGAAACTCCGGAATGACCAGATACCACAGCAGCAGGGGTTTAAATAATTCGCCCGCCAAAACCCAAAAACACCAATGAAAATACTTTAAAATTGGGCGCCAAGAACCGGTCAAATCTGGATAAAACTGCCACAGCTGACTGATCTTTATTTGACCCTGTAACTCCTGACAGGATTCAGACATAATAAAAACAAATCCTCAGGGTCTGTGAGGCCATGAGACCCCCCCTCTATCTCTCTGATTTGAGGGGGGCTCACATGGCATTACAAGACCCAATCGCGCATAAATAAAGGCATCAGACACAAGCATTGGAATAAAATGGCCACGATGTTTATTTTGGGTTTCTCAAAGATAAGTTAAAACCATTAGTAATCCATCACATTACTTTTCATCAATCACCAATTAACCAATCCACCGTTATAGGGCGATTTTCCCAAAAGCCAAGTCTTTCTAAGGCATGGCCCCCCAACCACATCGCAGCCATTACTCCACCATGGATTGTAAACCCAAATTAAAAATTTCCAAACCGATGTCTGATAGATGCACCCAATCATTCCTGTAAATTCCTGGAACAAATCCTTCCAGGTCTTATGTCTAAACGAAAAACCGTTTACTAGAGGTAAAAATTTCTCCATGCTCCTATTTGCTCTTCTTCACATTTTCTCCATAAACGCCAACTTATTATCTTTCCAAATTAACCTGGGAACCATTTCGGGAAAAAAAAAACTAGTATGAGGAAAAATTTGCTTTAGTTTGGAAATATCCATCCTCATGAAAGCTAGTAGGTTTAACGTTTTTATTTTCCCAATATCGTTCCCTCCTAAATGAAATATAATCAAATCGTGATGAGGCAAATACATACCAATTTTCGTACACTCTTTCACAAAGTTACCCCACTTCATACTATGCCAAAATACTTGTACATGAAAAGATTGAAGGACAGATTCTCTGAATAACCTCGCTGACTAGCTCTCTTCTGCTAACAGAATATAAAAGAATGTCTAACTATCCAGACAATAAAGGGACCTAAAATTGAAATAAACAGTTAATATTCATACAAGTCATGCCTTACATAAAATTTAAATCTTGAAGAGTCCCATCTACATAGCTCTTTAATTCTATCAATTGGTAACCCTGATCTAGCTGCTTCCGTAGCTGCACCAATGCGAAAAGAGTGAGAATTTATTTTTAGGTCCTGCTTTCCCAAAATGATCAGACATTTTTTTTTAACATAGCAATGAATTGAAACACAGTAGCAGGAGAGCCATCCTTGTGCACAAATAAAGGGCCAGGTAACTTGGACCTAATCATAAGTCATGTCCTGATATTTGATACAGGGCAAATGACAGGGTCATGAGAGGCACTCAGCTTCAGATTAGTCCCCCTATCAAACTGATCAGTCTTAGATCTTCTAACAAATATTGTGGCATAAGAACGATGCAACGAAACATCCCTCAGCATAAGGCCAGAAGGTTCCGATTTCTTTGAAGAAACCAGTTCATCTATCCTAAGTGCTCCGAAAAATGCAATGGAAAAAGCGGCAGAAAATAAAGATGTCTCTTCCGAGTTAAAACAAACCCTGCTCAACATTAAACAAAGATCCTTTAATAGGTGGATAGATATAGGACGTCTCCAGTCTGGTTTAGAAGTATTACGCTTAAAACCTTTCAACAATTGTTTAACGGGAAATAAACTCGTTAATGGATTCTTTCCTAACAATTTAAAAAAGGAAGAAACCCCAGCAAATATTTTGGAAACAGCTGAGAACGAGAGCCCTTCGACTATTAAAAACTCGGCGAATTTTAGCCCAGAAATAGGGCTAGAAGTTAAAAAATTGAAGTTATTTGCCTGACAAAATTTTATCCATCTCATCCATGCGGTCAAATAGTCGGCCCATGATCGATCAGCCAATGAATGTTCGATAAAATAAGGGATTATACTAGAATTACATCCCAAAGCGTTTGAGGGCAGGGTGTTGGTTCTTCATCTGCGTCTGGAATGTAACGCCGAAATGTGGACAACTGCCGGTGACAAAGAATTAGTTAAAATGAATCGACTTTCTCCTACCCTAGCTTTCAAGCAAATGTTAAATTTAAGACAAACCAAAACAATCTGCCTCAAAATCTTACCAGAGCATAAATTCTTAGAAGATAATGTATTAATAGAAAATATAGTACCCTGGTTGAGAGACAAAATAATCAGCTTAGAGTTAGAGATGCAAGAACCCCATAAATGTAAACTCAATAAGATACAGAACAATTCCAAGACCACGATGTATGACACGTGGTTAAGCTGCCAACATTCTGGCCATTGCTGACCTGACCAATGTGTTGAGAAAATAACACCGTAGCCTTCTGCACTATCTACTGAGAAAGCAAAAGGGAGAGAATCTGAGATAATAAAGGGAGATTGCAAGCATGACCTACCGTTAAAAATCGGAAAGAAATCTCAAACAAATTTTAGCATCTTCCTTCAAATCAGAGCCCACACGGATATGTGAACCCACACTTGAAAGGCCTTTAGTTGAATCGTAGAGCAGTCTTGAAAAAGGATGCCCTATAGGAATAATGCGCAAAGCAAAATTTAAAAGACCTAAAAGGGATTGCAATTCTTTCAAAGTCACCTTTTTCCGAGATAAAAAATCCGACAGGGCATTGCAAAGCTTAGAGATTTTATCCGGAGGAAGTTTGCACTCCATCCTAGAAGAATCCAGAGTTATGCCAAAAAATTCGATGGTATTAGTTGGGAAAACTGTCTTAGTGATTGTAAACAGTCGTCAGAATCAGAAGGACCAATTAAAAGAAAATCGTCGAGGTAATGGAGAATTCCGATGTTACCAGAATTAAACTCCAATACCCAATGTAAAAAGGAAGAAAAGGTCTCTAAGTAAAAACAAGGAAAGTGAAAAGCCCATAGGCAGACAACGGTCGAAAAAGAATTATTTGTCAAAACAAAAACCCAAAGAATTGAAACTATCCGGGGTACCGGGAGCAATCTAAATGCAGACTTAATGTCCGATTTAGACATAAGCGCATTTTTTCCGAACCTCCTTAAAAATTCTATTGCCCGATCAAAAGACGAGTAGCTTACTGAGCAAATGGATTTGTCAATTTCATCATTCAAGGACGAGCCGTGCGGATAAGAAAGATGATGTATCAAACTATAAGATCCAGGCTCTTTCTTTGGTACAATACCCAAAGGTGAAATTCTAAAATTAGGGAAAGGAGGGGAGGCAAATGGGTCTGCCACCCTGCCTAATTCAATTTCTTTAAAAATCTTCTCCCTCGCTACATCTGGAAATCTTAAAAAGAAGGTAAATTCTTTACAATTCGGCAGCCCGTCCCTTTAAACGAAGGAATTGAAAAACCATAGCAAAACCATTCAATAGCTCACTACTCGCTCGATCGGGGTATTTGTCTAGCCACAAAATTAGTTTTCCCAATTTCACTGGTGTCTGAGCTTTTACCGTTAGCATCCCTAGGAGATGATTGCTGTAAAGATTGTTTTTTTTAAAGCATTTTGCCATAGAATGCAATCCTCCACAAAAGGAGCATTCATGGTGAAACTTGCAGTTACTAGACCACTTACAGATTGATTCATTAAATGTGAAACAAAAGCCTTTTTTAGGAAAATTAGAGGGATTCTGCCTACTTAAAGAATTCCTTTGAGGAAGCATGAGGTTGATCCATGGGCCCACGTCCTTCACCCCCCAATGGACCTCTGGATGAACCGCCAATTTCTGCCTAAAAGCCTCATCGTAATTCAGCCATGCTGTGCCCCCGAAATTACAATAAGCCTCCAA
Organism: Oophaga sylvatica; assembly: GCA_033576555.1. NCBI lineage: Eukaryota > Metazoa > Chordata > Amphibia > Anura > Dendrobatidae > Oophaga > Oophaga sylvatica. The sequence goes on along the minus strand of JARQOD010000001.1, from coordinate 692,762,789 downwards.
AATAATGTCTATGTGTTAGAAAAGCTTACTGCATAAATTAGGGAATTTCTCCCCTAAAACAGCTGAATAGAGAAGGCTTGTATCCAGCTGTTAAAGGATTTATAAGGTCCACGCTTCCTATCATCCGCATCAGCCTTCTCGTCCTTCACTCATATTTAAACAGCTGCTCTTTTTGCGGGAGCAGAGAAAAAAGGTCAATATATTGATTACCCCATATACATTCCTTCACGGAGGCACTCAGATGAAAACCAAGTAGAGACAGCTCGCACGTAAGCGCCTCCTTAAAGGGATTCTGTTTAGGGCAACAATATTATGCTTAGAAGCCTTAGCCCTAGAAATATCTTGGGCTAAAGGGGGAGCCTTAGACAGGGCTTCCCCCAAGGCTTTAGACAATACTTCCTTGATTAAAAATTTGAAATGAGTATGATGGACAGACAGGGGCACATTGAGAATCTCACCCCTGTCAGGCTCTCCAGGGTCCAGGTCCTGTGAAGCGTGGCAGCCAGAACTCAAGCCTTGAGAAGGCGAGCACAGCTGATCCGAGGGGGGAGGAGTGCCGACATCTTCATCAGATGCCGAATCCAGGCCAGCTGAAGGACGAGCCCGGTCATCCAGCACCCCCTCAAGAAGAGACGGGGCGGATCCATCCGGAAGAGAAATGGCCAGTGCGCTTTTACGGCTGCGGTGAGTGCAGGCTTTGCCAGCAGTCGCTGATGACGTTGCCGGCAATGAAGACAGACGTCGCCGAGAGTCTCACACCGGGCTGCGAGACTTCCTTGTTCCGGATCGGCGGGGCTTCTCGCGCACTTTCTGTGCGCGGCTTCCGACACAGAGAAAAGACAACGGAGGTGAGTATGTTGAACGCAGTCTCTTCACCCGAGCGGGGAGACTTGTGCTCGCCTTCGGAGAGGGATCTTGACACACTGGCTGTAACGCAGGGCAGGGAAACTGAGGAGGGAAGGCATCCGAAGCTGCCGCTGAAGGTTTCATAGCTAGGCAGCTCTTTAGCCATTCCGCTCCGTCCTCCTCGCCGGCCCTGGACAGAATCTGTTGAAGAAGGGCTTTCATCCTGGTGAGTTCAATCTTCTTTCTTCATAGAAACTCCGAAATGACCAGATACCACAGCAGCAGGAGTTTAAATAATAATACGCCCGCCAAAAACCAAATCCACCAATGAAAATACTTTAAAATTGGGAGCCAAGATCCGGTTAAATCTGGATAAAACTGCTTATGGCAAACTGCCACAGCTGACTGTGACCTTTATTTGACCCTGTAACTCCTGACAGGATTCAAACATAATAAAAACAAACCCTCTGTGTCTGTGAGGCCATGAGACCCCCCCCCTCTATCTCTCTGCTTTGAGGGGGGCTCACATTACTTACAATAAGTCCAAAAGGAGGGCAGTATGTGCAAAATACAGAAACAGACCTACAAACACTGGACCTGTCTCATAATTTTGCCTAGAACTTAAGTGTGAAAAGTAAGGTTTTAGAAAATGTCACCAAGGATTGGACTCCTTTTGCACATTGAGTTTTTGAAGATAGATCCAGATATCACCAAGGACAGGACATGCTGTTTCATCCAGTGAGGCAATAACTCAACCACTATTCCCTTCTGGACAATCAAAATATTAAGTGGAGCCGATGGCACTCGATGTTTGTAAGCTGTCTGAAGACTTCCAATGTGTACATGGACTCCAAGCAAGCTTTTGGGTTGCCCAAAACTATGGGCCTATTTGAAGTAGCAAAGACTTTCTGGGTTCCTCAGAAAAATCAAGTAAAAATGAAGACAAAGCCTCTTTTTTCTTTAAGTTATTTTTTTTTATTGTTTTTTCAGACTTTTTTGTGTTAAAGTTTTAAGTTGGGGTTCACTCCTCTTTACTCCGTTACATTCCAGGAAAGGCGTTAACCACTTGCATACCTGTCACCTCCCTCCTGCTCATCTATTTTATAGGGCAGTTAGATGCTCACCCTACCCCCCCCCTTCCTTTAGCTCCAGATGAGATGCTCCTATCAGTCTGGTAGAAAATACTGAAGTCTAAGAACACCTGTTCAAAACACATTCAGTCTCTCACTAGCAACCTCTCCTCCGGGTGTTCCGGTCGGGTAGTTTTCTCATTGTTATTTGGATCTTGAATAAAGAATTTTGGATTTTATCTTCTTGAGCTGGATCGTTTTATTTCAAGGCATTCATCTATCACTGTCTTACAGGGACGTGATCCGTGTCTCGAAGAATTATTGGCACTCAAAGGGTGAGCTGGAATTTTCTCCTTGCATGCAAGATGAAAAGATGCAGCCCTTTGGTTGTTCTGGTGTGACCCATGGACCAGGGCAGCCAAAGTGCTGGCTACAGGAACATCCCGCATTGCTCGGCATCTCACTTTCACTGGTATCTGCATCCTCAGGGGCGGACGCGCGCACTTAGGTGTCGGGATTGCCGCTTCCTCTGACATACCCACTGGTAAATATCCCATATGGCAGTGTCCATTAGTATTATGACAATTTGAGTATGGCCAGTTATATGTGGTGTGTATATGACAACTGGATTCTTGGCAATAATTGCTGCGGTATATAGACATATATGCATGATAGCCATTGACAGCTTAGGGCGTCATTTAAGTTTTAGAGAGGCTGGAGGATATGTTATATAAATACTGGCAGCAATATTATGTATTTCATTGATAGTTATATCTGCATACATTTGATAAATAATATCCCAAACCTATGTGGGCGCGTTGCTACATGATTCTGCACGGTGCAGATTTATTTTCTTTTTCCCCATTTTTTCTGCAAATATTTGGTATGTGAATTTTAACAATGGTTCAATAAAATTTATATATTTGATAAATAGCTTTATGATCGTTTTTTTTCATTTATCAGTGTTTCTAGTATTGATGATAAGCCGTATAATCCATATGGACACATGTAAAGTTTAGCTCTTATCCATCTATATCATGTGTCCATGTCATACTGTGCGTATCTATATCCTCAGTGAATCTGTACGCAACTTGATCCCTTCGTTCTATGTGACACATCAGGCTCCTTTCATGAAAACTCAGGCATACGCAGGCAGTCATTGTCCCTGCTTCTGCTGTTTTTTCTTTGTATGGACACTGGCTTCAACCTTTTCCTGCACAGGCGCCACTCAGGAAAGTGTTGAGGCTAGTGCCCATAATACAGCACAACACGGTGCAGAAGGACATTGATCTGCGCACGCCTGAGCCTTCATGAATTGATGTCACATGCAGCGAGAGGATCGATTTACATACAGAGGCATTGCTAACCAACAAAATAAGCATTGGAAGCAGACTCTAGAGAACATATCTGTCTCGCCCAAAGATCTTAGCACCTCATTTACATTTTAAGTAAAAGGTGGATTTCTCTAGAATAAGACATCAGATTGAGGATATCAAAGCATCAGTTTATTCAACTTTCTTTGACCTGAATGCGCCGACTTCAATGCAAGGACTGGCCAGTAGGTCTCCAGACCAGAGTGCGACAGCTTCATATATATTTCTATGCTCGGGTCATGAGATCCACCGGCCAGTCTGTGCATTGTGGTTGTCTAACTGTGCTCTTACTCTGATATCGCAGAAATGTCATTTCTCTTCCATCTAATGTGTAGAATATGTATAAAAACTTATAAAAAATGCTCCAAGGTTACTTTGAGGCTGGGTGATGTGGTCAGCATTATACTTGAAGCTCCACTTTCAATACCAACCTGGGGCTTCTGTGTTTGCAGCAATCGCCTTTCTATCCTTTTGAGATTCCTTTCTGTTTCCCTTTGGTTTGTCAGCCTTTTTAGCTGCTGCCTCCTCTTTCTTCTTCTTACGACCAAGTTCAGATGAGGTCTGATGTAGAAAATCTAAGGGATCAGACTCATCATCCAGAAGTTGGAAAAAGCGGTTTTCCACCACGCAGCCAAAAGCATCCTGCATGGTGGAAGAGACTAGGCTCTTTTCTGGCTTCATGCCTCCTGTAAAAAAAATAAATAAAAATTCAACAGTATAAAGCTTAGGTACACAGGTCAAATACAAATCCATGTTGTAAAAATCCATAAAACAGCACACAGACTACTACAACCCTATACTGCCATCTCTGGCTGGTTTACAATCTACAGAGAAACAGATTTACAATACTGAGATGGCATTCACTCATCCGTGCGAGTCCTTCTCACCATGAGCGAACAGGACTGATTTTTTTTCTGGTGTCATCCTAGTTGTTTCCGTATTTTTTTTTCTATTTCACTGGAGTGACTGAACTTTATTTATTGGCTACACAATGGATCAGTTCATGGATGAAACTCTGAAGTACAAAGTATCCGTGTTTAATCTGTTTTACACAGCTCCTCAGTCTTTAAATAGCACTGCCTGATGCAGATGAGGATAGCACATTCTCAGTCTCAGGCCACAGAACTCTTCTCTTATGTTACATAATAATTACAGTATTAATAGGAAAGTTTAGAGTGCGTCAATTTTTTTTCCCATTTGGAATCACCATTGTTGTCAGCCATCTAAGTCAAGGCACACATTGAGTGCACACCTAGCCTACAGTTTATGTTGGGAGCTCTTCTAGACATACCATAACACCGCCATAGGTGACCATTCAGACAGAAGCTAGTATGAGCAGATGAAAAATTATCAGTTTCATCCAGAAAAAAAATTTCATCCAGGGTTTTTTTTTTTTTTTTACACATCCTAAAATATATATTATATACAGTATACACACACAATCAAATACTTAGGCTTATAATAGAAACGTACCTAAAAAGACAGATTCCACGTGGATGTTCCATACGTTTTTTTTTCTACCCCCACACCCATAAACTTGAATGGGTGAGTCTAACCCAAGACTTATTAATGAAGTAATGCATGATATATATATATATATATATATATATATATCTGTAGATATCTATATCTATAGATAGATCTATCTATCTATAGATATCTATATATAGATCTATCTATCTATCTAGATAGATAGATAGATCTATATATAATATATATATATATATATATATATATATAATAATATATATATATAATAATATATATACACAAACACTTATATGCACATACTGCGGGGCTGGCAATCTGGCGCCTGCGCAGTCTACATGTTTAGCCGCACCTGCCCCCAGCCGACACCGCACAGGGTATGAAAATGAAAGTGGAGGGACTGGGAGAAGGGGGCAGGCGCAGCTAAACATGTAGACTGCGCAGGCGCCAGATTGCCAGCCCCGCAATGTGAATACATGATAACACACTGCGGGAGGGATCCGGGAAAGAGAAAGATGCAGGCGCAATAGTCTTCTGACAGTTCCCGGGCAGCCCGCACTGCACTTGCCCGAGGACTGTTACAACAGCGCAGGCGCCACACAGAACCGAACTGAAAGAAAAAACTCTGGAGGAGGCGCGGTGACGCTGAAGGGGTTTGATGGACGGCTGGGGGGAAGACGAGTCAGGGGAAGAGGCCATACCTCAGGGATGCAATTAAGGTATGGGGACCTAGTTTTAAAACTCGATATTTCAGCATTGAAGGGACCAGAAAAAAAAGCCACCTTCAGACTGCTGCATTAGTGCTGCTGAAGGTGGCTTTTACTTAAAAATGGCTGGGGGGGGGGGGGGGGGGGGAGGGAGGGAGGTTTGGGTGGGGGTGGCTGACAAGTTCCCTTTAAGCGCCAGCACTTTTTGTGAAATGTTGCCATCTAGTGGCCATGTTGAGTAGCTTCGTAACAGTTTTTTTTATACAACTAGTGAATAATTTTTTTTATCTGGTTGCACTTACCTGATTAAGACAGCATGCACTTTATTATCTAGAAACATTTCTCATCAGCCAAGTTAATATCTTTATTGTTTCAGCTCCTTTTGCCTCCACATTCCTTTCAGCACCTTAACCTATTTAATTTTTTTTTTTTTAATACTTCTGAAATAAAATTCATTTTTAATTCTGAATCGTTGTTCACTTCTATTTTATACCACTTATAATGAGGTTTTGATCTGGTATAAGTTTTGTTTAAACATATGTACTCTTTCATGAAGTGCAGCCCAATGACATCGGGCATTATAACATTGTGCAGAAAAGAAGTAAATCCAGCTCCAGGAATAAAATCAGTAAAGCTTTATTGCAAATTTTAAAATGAGTCAAAAAAGGCTGCTAGCATAGCAGCCTTTTTTGACTTTTTAAAATTTGCAATTAAGCTTTACTAATTTTATTCCTGGAGCTGGATTTACTTCTTTTCTTGATATTTTCTACATTTGGGGGAGACAAATCCATGCTCGGATTGATCGTTTTTCAAGAAAAAACATGAGGGTGAAACCATCCTTTTTATACATTATAACATTGTGGACAAACATTGTGCTTAATAAGACATATGAAAGTGGTAATTATACAGAAGATTTATGTGCCCTTCAAATAATGTGCTTAACATATATGAAAAATAAAAAAAACACATGTAAAACTAAGATATTATAGTCCACATGGAAAAATGTATAGGAAGTGGTGCAGAACGGTGTGAAAAGCATAATGGAACAATTCTGCACCTCCTACATCTCTGTCTACTAACAGATCGATGCCCTCCGTTCCACTAGTGTTCCAAAACAAAAATCCTCTAATATGACCAAGACTTTTCTGCACCAGTTCTCTGGAATAGACTATCCCAGCCAATCTCGCTAATTCCAAGTATCCACAGTTTTAAGTGTGCTGCAAAAACACATTTCTTTAGACTGGCCCATCACCTCACTAACTATTCCCCGTTTTCCGTTCCTAACTTTCTTAGAATCTGGTCCCTTCTATACTCCATTTTCTGCACCCTCTGTGCACTTAATTACTCTTTGAATTACTCTACCTGAATAACCCTATTACTGATGGCTGAGTCATACACTAGAAGCACTTTTTACCTTGTGTCACCCCTAATTTATAGTTCCTTGAAAAAGTATTCATAACCCATAATCTTCACTTTTTTCAAGTTAGACCCACAAACAAACTTGTTTTATTGGAAATTAATATGATACACCAACACAAATTCGCACATATTTGTGAAGTGTAAATGAAATTATACATGGCTTTCTACTGATTTTAAAAGTATAAATCTGAAAATTGTGACTTGCATTTTTATTCCGCTCCCCTCCAATACTTTGTAGGACCACTTTTTGGTGCAATTACTGCTGCAAGTGTTTTTGAGGTATGCCTCTACCTGCTTTGCATATCTAGGAGGCAAAAACTGTTGCCCGTTCTTTGCCAACTAGTCCTGCGAGATAGGATGGAGAGCATCTGAACAGAAATTTTTAAGTTCTGACACAGATTCTCAATGGGATTTAGGTCTGGACTTTGTGCCATTCACATAAAAGCATATTCATGTATCTAAACCATTACATTGTAGCTCTGGTAGTATGTTTAGTCATTGTCCTTCAGGAAGTTAAACCTACGCCCCAGTCTCTTTTTTGCAGCATGCAACAGGTTTTCCTTCAGGATTGCCCTGTATTTAGCTCCATCCATTTTCCCATTATCTCTGCAAAGCTTCCCTATCTCTTACTGAAGAAAAGCATCCCTTCAGCAGGATACTACCACCATTATGTTTGACTGTGGGGATGGGGTTTTCATGGTGATGTGCAGTATTAATTTTCTGCCACACATAGCTTTTTACATTTAGCCCAAAAAGTTCGACTTTGGACTCATCCGACCAGAGCGCCTACTTGCACATGCTAGCCATGTCCGCTACATGGCTTTTTGCAAGCTACAAACAGGACTTGCAGCTTGTTTTCAAAAATGGCTCTTCCATAAAGATGAAAATTTATGGAGTGTACGACTAATCATTGTCCTGTGGATCTCCGTAGTGCCTCCAGAGTGACAATGGGTCTTTTTGCTGCTTCTCTAATTAATTAGTGTTCTCCATGCTTAGGACATCAGTTTAGGTGGACAGCCATGTCTTGGTAGGTTTCCGTTTGTGCCATATTCCTTTCATTTTTGGATGATTTATTGAACAATGATCTATGAGATGTTGATCCTTTTTTTTTTTTTTCACCCCCCATTACTCCCATCAGCCTACATCTGCTGCCGCTAATAACTGTGTGCATGCGGCGGCTGATGAATACTCCTGCGCTTTAATAAAAAAATAGACCCCCCAGCCTAAAAATAGCAGCCTGCAGCCGCCCAGAAAAGACATCTATTTGATGCACCAATTCTGGCCTTTGCCCAGTTCTTCCCACTTGCCCTATAGCAGTGGTAAATGTTCATATTTGCGGGGTTGATGTCACCTTTGTATTGTATTGACATCAAGCACACAGCTTAGTAATGGATAGTTATATGGTAAATAAAGACAGCAAGTACAACACTCTTTCTTTGAAATAAAACAAAACACTTTTCCATTTTATTTAAAAATAAACACAGTTATACTCACCTAATGCCTAATTCCACTTAATCCCTCATCACCTGTAATAAAACAAAGACACAACAATATCCCTCACCTGTCAGTCATTCTGTCCCACATCATAATCCATGCCTGGGGATAAATAGTCTTCAACCTGTACGGTGCCAAGTGCAATCGTCCAGGCTCAGAACCACTGGTGAATGAGCTGGTGCGAGCGCATCATCACTGACCTGCAGAGACATCATCGAGGTTACCGCCTGTCAGTGAGGCTGCGGTCCCAGCCAGGCTGAACTGCGGTGACCTCAGCAGTGGGAAAAAGTCAGTAATGAGGTCACGACAGTTCAGCTCCGAGTTCACAGCAGATCACCGCGAGAACCCACACTGGATATTTTATTTATTTATAGTGCAGACGGCAGGTGATGAATACTCATCAGCTGCCGCCTGCTCTCATTATCATTTTAATATAACTCATCATTCTATCCTGCTCACACTGATCACCGGCAGAGCAGTGGAGAATATATTGAGTGCTCTTCAGCACCCGGTGCTGGGGAACTGCGCTTACTGTACAGCTGCTTCTCAGGCGCTGGTATGTGTCACATGGATGACATCTCAGTGTTTCGCGGCCCATGCTGCAGGTAAAAAAAAAAAATGAAAAGGTCAGCATGTTTTACCCACAGACACACGGTCCTTGTAAACACAATGACATGTGCACAGACCCATTCACTAACTGTGTCTGGTACATGTGAAAACTGTCACCACACATACCAAGACAGGGACGTGTGAAACGAGCCTTAACCGGTGCTCTACACTGAGCACTTACATCAGGTTTACATCTAAATCTCCGAGTAGAAAAAAAAACACAGATGATGTCAGCTTACCCCAATGTTCATGATGCACATAAATATCCTCACTCCTCGCACGGATGTGGCAGAGCAACCATAGCAAGCAAAGAAAAAGAAGAAAAATCCAGCGTGGAGCAGAGATGATTAAAAATAAAAAGTCTTGAGAAAGACACATGTCGAAACGCGTAGATCGTTCTGCCATATTTCTGTGGGTCTGTACTGCGTGATATTGCTGTTCATTTTTAGTCAACTTTATTAAAGACTTTTTATTTTTAATCATCTCTGCTCCACGCTGGATTTTTCTTTTTCTAAATCTCCGAGTGACCCATTCACTAATGCGGCAGCAGAGTTAATCTAGACTCAGTATGGCCTTTGTTCAGCATTGTCCTTTTCAGAGGTGCACAAAACTGGTCGACCGCGCTTTTATGCATGCCTAAAGAGACAAACAGTGTCCACAGTGCCTCGATCTGTCTCATCATAGGGAATCTTCCGCCTGGCGTCTCGTCTGAATCACGTTTTTCACGGAAACTCCAGTGTAAGCCCTCAACGTAGAGCGCAGGATAAATGTGAGCCGAGCCTTACTGCAATATTTGGGAAGCAGTATGAAAAGAAAAAAAGTGATTAGACGAGTTTATTCTTTGGGTCGGTGCAATTACAGTGAAACCAGATTTATAGCTTTCTTTTATGTTTGGCTGTTGTCACAATAGAAGACGCTTTTTATATCAAAACTAGTTTTTGCATCACTATATTTTGATAACTAATATTTCCATATTTCGGCTGACAGTCTTGTTTTTTTGCAGGGTGAGTTGACGTTTTTATTGGTACCATATTTTGGTCATGTCTTTTTGATTGCTTTCTAATCCAATTTTTGGGAGGCAGAATGAACAAAAAGCAAATTCAGGGATTATTTTATGCAGTTCCACGTGTGGTAAAATTGATATGGCAGCTTTATTCTTCGGGTCAGTAGGCTTACAGAAATACCACATTTGCATTTTTTTAGGTTTTGGCACTTTTACACAATAATAAAAAAAAATTAATATTGCATCACTGTATTCTAAGAGCTTTGACTTATTTTTCCGCTGACTGAGCTGTATGGCGGTTTGTTTTTTGTTAGACAAGATAACATTTTCAGAGATACCATTTTTATTTAGATTGGTCTTTTTGATCTCGTTTTATTCCACCTTGGTCGGCGGTATGATAAAGCATAGTTTTTTGCCTTGATTTTTATTTGTTTTTATTTTTTCTAACGGTGTTCACTGAAAGGGTTAACTAGTGAGACAGTTTTATAGGTTGGGTCGTTCCGGACGCGGCAATACTAAATGAGCACTTTTTTTTTACATAAATGTATTAATTGAATTATTTTTTATTTTGTGATTTTTTTTAAATATTTTTAGGGTCTAAGGGGTAAGGTTTCTCCTTGTGGAGAGTGACATACCAGCTCTGGCGTGTCGAGGTAAGGAGGCTTATTCGCCGTGCAATGCTCCTCTGGGAAATTTAATATGCAAATTGCCTCTTCAAAAAAAGAGGACTTGTACTCTATAGCGCCACCTATTGGAAGTAGTGATCCTACACGTCACAATCAACCCTTTAACGAGTCTTGTAATATGACTTAGGATAAAAGCCAAATCAATCTCCATTTGCAGACACGGTGTTTTGGACTATTGGTCCTCGTCGGTGCAAAGTAGGAGAGATCTGATCTGGCTAGTCCAGAGCCTCTCATCCAGCCAGATCAGATCTCTCCTACTTTGCACCGACGAGGACCAATAGTCCAAAACACCGTGTCTGCAAATGGAGATACTGATTTGGCTTTTATCCTAAGTCATATTACAAGACTCGTTAAAGGGTTGATTGTGACTTGTAGGATCGCTACTTCCAATAGGTGGCGCTATAGAGTACAAGTCCTCTTTTTTTGAAGAGGCAATTTGCATATTAAATATTTTTCTTAACTTTTTTTTTTTTTACATTGTCTCAGGATGTGACATCCACGTCAAAAAGATCACCGATCTAATACTCTGCAATGCTTCTGCATTGTAGAGCATTAGACCAATGTCTGGCATGCAGGGAGGAGGTGTGTCAGCTCTTGCTCTCAGCATGAGCTGACAGGCCACCGTCCCTGGGTGACCCCACGGCCATCATTCAGGGATGGTTCACCATGGAGACCATAGGCATAACACGATCACATAACGCGAGCTCCCTCCCCTCTATGATACCCCACTCTCAAAGAACTGACACTCGCACTCGATCACAGAGCTCAGCGTGAGCCCGCGCAATCACGGCGCTGTATATATATGGCAGTTTGTGGGAATGAAGCTTGTCGGGAAGGGGTTAAAAAGATGCACAAAACTGTGGATGAGTTTTATGCAGTTTATTATATAGCTTGGACTTTTAACAGTGGAGAGGAACGACTGCATTTCAGCATAAATTTATATATGATAAATTAGAATTTGGTAAGGTTTATTTTACTGTTCGTACCAAAACAGAAAACCCAACAGACCTCATTTTAGAAACTAGACTCAAAGAATTCATCTAAGTGACTTTTGTACCAATAGGTGCTTCACACAACTTTATAACATTTAGAAAGTAAAAAAGTTATGTTTTTTTCTAGTATAATGTTTTAGGCCCTAATTTGACATTTTCACAAGTGGCACTAGGAGAAACCCCCAAAAATTTTTATGTAGTGATACTGCATATGTGGTCAACAACTAATGTGTGCACATGGCAGTGCACTATTTTTAGTGCATATTTGGACCAATTGTTACATTTACACAGCCTTCAACGTGCCAGAAGGTAGAAACCCACACCCAGCCATGTGTGAAACTAAACCCATGAAGGAATTTATCTAGTGGCGTGGGGAGCATTTTTAAGCCACAAACTACATCACAGAATTTTATTAGATTGGGCCGACAATGAAAACTTTTTTCCACCAAAATGTTACCTTCGCCTCAAACTTTTAATTCACACGAGGGGCAATAAGAGAAAATGGACTCCACAATTTGTTATTTTTACCAAATGTAGCAACACCACATATGTTGCACAATACTGTTTGAACACACAGCATGGATTGGATGGGAAGGAGTGCTATTTGGCTTTTGGAACAGATTTTTTTGTTATCATTAGATTGTTGGTGCCATTAGCAAAGCCCCTGAGGTGCCAAAACTAACAGAAACCCAACACAAATGACACCATTTTGGAAACTTCATTGCTCAAGGAATTCATCCAGTGACTATATTGAACTCAAAAAAAATATTTAGACTTGAGAGTCCTCAGTGGTTGATACCTTTTAATGGCTAACTGAAAAGATGGTAACAAATTGCAAGCTTTCGAGACTACTCCGGTCTCTTCATCAGGCAAAGACTAAAACAAAAACTGAAGAATCACATATATATATATATAACACAAGAGGACACAGGAATAGTGCAATAGGTAAGACAAGTGACGTGAAGCAGAACTGTCATTATGGCAGAGGAATGAACATAAATATTGGAACAGATCATAGATAAGGAGAGAGTTTTATTACCCTCTGATTGGGGTCTGGTGTTGTGTTTTGATGCCCCTAGAAGGTCAGAGACGCAGATTCCTTAATTGATATAGAATGACATGAATCCATGTGACACGTTCATTCCAGCACTAAGAGTGTCAAAGGTCATCATAAGTTTGTATTCCCAAACCTTTCTATCTTTCTCAGATTTGAAGTTAGATTTTAATACCAGTAATTCCATATCCATTATGCTATGACCGGGCATACAAAAGTGTTTTGCCACAGGTAAATCCATTCTTTTTTCTCTTATCGTGTGGCGATGAGAATTCATCCTTGTTCTCAGTTTTTGCCCGGTCTCCCCCACATACAGACCCCCAGTTGGACATTTAGTACATATAATTAGGTACACCACATTAGATGTGATGCAGCTGAAAGTACCTGGGATCTTGTAGTCCTGATGGGAGTTGGGTATCTTTATCTTGTCCGTGGTCATTATAGATGCACATGTTTTACACTTCTTCTGTTTGCAAGGAAAGGTTCCTGCAGCTGTTGGGGAGGACAGGGAGCTTCTGACAATGATGCTTCTTAGATTTGGGGGCTGTCTAAAACATAGTAGTGGGGGTCTGGAAATATGGATTGTAATCGGGCATCTTTTTGTAGTAAAGGTTGTAGTTTCCGTGCAGCTCCCCTTAGCATCTCCAGATTTGGATTGTTGGTGACCACTAGAGGCACCCGGTTATTTTCTTCTTTAGTTTTGTAATGTAGCAGGTGATTCCTTGATATTCTGGTGGCTCTTGTAATTTGGTTTTCAATTGTTCTTGGATGGTAGCCCTGGTTCAAAAAAGTCTTTCTGAGGCGACCAAGGTGTTCATCTCTATCCATGGGGTTGGAACATATACGGTTGTATCTGATGGCTTGGCTGTAGACTATAGAGTTTTTTATGTGTTTTGGATGGAAACTGTCCCATTTAAGGTATGTTGGACGGTCGATTGGCTTCTGATACAGGGATGTCTCTATTTCATTGTTCTTTAGCTTAATGGTGGTGTCTAAAAAGTTAATTTCAGTGCTGGAGTAGTTGAGTGTTAAGTTGATGGTTGGATGAAATTGGTTGAACTGTTCATGGAACGTCTTTAGCTGTTGTTCAGACTCCGTCCAGATGATTAAAATGTCATCAATGTAGCGGTAGTAGGCCCGAGGCCTGATGGGACATGAGGACAAAAAGTCGCTTTCAAGCTTGGCCATGAAAAGATTTGCATACTGTGGAGCCATTTTACTTCCCATAGCTGTGCCAGTCTCCTGAAGATAGATCTTGTTGTCAAATTCAAAGTAATTGTGGGTGAGGATAAATTTTGTGAGTTTCACCACAGAATCAGCATCATTCCCGGTGTTTCCCATGAAGACTTTGCAGGCATTTAATCCATCCTGGTGTGGGATATTAGAGTACAAAGATTCCACGTCCATGGTGGCCAGGATGGTTCCTTCTGGTAGGGGACCTATTGCTGCTAGTTTATTCAGTAGGTCAGTTGTGTCCTGAATATGCCCGGTCATAGCATAATGGATATGGAATTACTGGTATTAAAATCTAACTTCAAATCTGAGATAGAAAGGTTTGGGAATACAAACTTATGATGACCTTTGACACTCTTAGTGCTGGAATGAACGTGTCACATGGATTCATGTCATTCTATATCAATTAAGGAATCTGCGTCTCTGACCTTCTAGGGGCATCAAAACACAACACCAGACCCCAATCAGAGGGTAATAAAACTCTCTCCTTATCTATGATCTGTTCCAATATTTATGTTCATTCCTCTGCCATAATGACAGTTCTGCTTCACGTCACTTGTCTTACCTATTGCACTATTCCTGTGTCCTCTTGTGTATATATATATATGTGATTCTTCAGTTTTTGTTTTAGTCTTTGCCTGATGAAGAGACCGGAGTAGTCTCGAAAGCTTGCAATTTGTTACCATCTTTTCAGTTAGCCATTAAAAGGTATCAACCACTGAGGACTCTCAAGTCTAAATATTTTTCTATCTACTGGCTAACACGGTACGAAGATACACATCTTTCCTATATCACTATATTGAACTCACACATTCTTAGTGAATTTTATAACATTGACCAATAGAAATAATTTTTACTACTAAAACCGCTTATTACTTACCAGTAACAGGATTTTACGGAGTCCAGGACAGCACCCACGGAGAGAGGGGATCCGCCCACAATCAGGACAGGAACCTACAGGTTAAAAAGGTGGACGGTCCCCCCTTGCCTCCTCAGTTTGTGTTTCAAAGTAGGAGAGGAACTGCAATGAATTAGTACATTATCCTACGCCATCACCTCTCCAGAGTTAACCATACAAACTCCCTCCAGAGAGCAGGAAACCAGTGAATAAGGCTATGTGCACACGTTGCGTTTTTGCCGCGTTTTAACGCAGCGTAATCGCTTAAAAAACGTTTACAAAACGCATCCCATGCAATCCTAAGGGATTACACATTGCCGTGCACATGCTGCTTATTTTTGTGGAGCGTAACCGCTTCGCGTAAAAATAAGCAGCATGTTCATTCTTTTTGCGTAATCGAGGCGATTACGCTGCCATAGGATTGCATTGAAAAGCTCACTTTACGCAAGTGGCTATGCCCACCATGCGTAAAGTGAGCGCTTCATGTGCGGATGGTACCCAAGGTCGGAGGAGAGGAGCCTCTCCTCCAGGCCCTGGGTACCATATTCCTGTCAGAAATTGAATTAAAATACAAAATATTGATATTCTCACCTTCTGACGGCCCCCGGAGCCTTCCCGCCTCTCAGCCACGCTGCAATGGTCATTCTCGCAATGCATTCCTGGGAAGGGAACTTGCCGGCAGCGTCGCTGAGGAGCGGGAAGACTCCGGGGGCCGCCGGAAGGTGAGAATATCAATATTTTTTATTTTTATTATTTTTTACATTACTCATTTAGTAAACAGTTGGTCACACTTGTCAGCACTATGCGTGACAAGTGTGACCAACCTGTCAATCAGTTTTCCAAGGGATGCTACAGATCACTTGGAAAACGCTAGCATTCTGCAAGCTAAAAACGCTTGCAAAATATTTGCGTTTTGCGGGAAAACGCATACTAATTATGTATGCGTTTTACCTGCGGCGGGTAGTTGCGCAAATGCGTCGAAAAATTACAGAGCATTTGCACAACGTGTGCAAATAGCCTAAATACACACACAAAAGGGGGAGAAGGGTGGGAAGTGCGGGTGCTGTTGTGGACTCTGTAAAATCCTATTACCGGTAAGTAATAACCGGTTTTCCTATCACCACGACAGCACCCACGGAGAGACTATTATTTGGGAGGGGCCACAGCACTAAGTACTGAACGCCCAAAATCTAGATTAGTGGCAGATGACAAGTCAAGCCTGTAATGCTTATAAAAGGTAGAAGGTGATGCCCATGTTGCTGCCTTACAAATTAGATCAATGGAGACATCCGCCTTCTCTGCCCATGATTAAGCCATAGCTCGTGCTGAATGCGCTTTTATTCCCTCTGGCAGCGATTCTCCTTTTTCCGAATAGGCCAGGCTGATTGCATCCCTTATCCACTGGGCAATAGAATTCTTTTGACCCTTTTTGTGGTCCGTGGAAGGCAATAAAGAGTGCCCTACTCTTCCTCTAGCCCAGAGTCCTCGCTAAGTACTCTAGTAGTATTTTTAACATCTAGGCTATGGAATTTTTGTTCTTCGGGCGTTACTGGGTTATCATAAAAGGATGGCAAATAAATTTCCTGACTTCTATGAAATTTACAAGGGACTTTCGGTAGATAAGATGGGTCTGGTTTTAAAACTATTTTGTCTTGATAGACCATTAGAAAGGGGGAGGTTCTGCTGATAACGCTTGAAGATCACTGACCCGCCGGGCTGAAGTTAGCGCTACCAAAAGGGCAGTTTTAAAGGTTAAAACCTTCATTGAAGCTGAATCTAACAGCTCAAAGGGTGGACCCGTCAACACATCTAATGTCATGTTTAAGTCCTATGGTGGTAGTCTGGCAACGTGTACTGGCTTCATTCGTTCGCAGGCTTTAATGAACCTAGTCACCCATCTCTTGCTCGCTATAATTATATAGTGCCCCTAATGCGGATATCTGCACTTTAAGAGTGCTGACTGACAATCCCAAATCCCGACCTTTCTGTAAAAATTCTAAAATCGCAGGAATCGGAACAACATCTGATAGGGGAGTCATGTAAAACATTAGGAATTTTTTCCACGTTTTACAATAAATCTTTGTAGTGAGTTCCTTTCTGCTTTTTAACAACGTAGCAATCAGAGGTTCAGAGAACCCCCCACTCCTCAGTAGCTCCCTCTCAAATTCCACGCCATCAACTTGAGGATGACGGAATGGACCCTGAGAGAGGAGCTCTGGGCTCGATGGTAATATCCAGGGGTCAGTCACCGACATTGCCTTCAGCCATGAAAACCATGGCCTCTTGGGCCAAAATGGGGCTATCAGTATTACTCTTGCCCCTTTCTACCCCGATTCTAGCCAATCCCTTTCCTTCAGAGATGCAAATCTCATGATCTGCCTGCTTTCCCTTGTGGCAAATAGGTCTATCACCGTTAGGCCCCACAACCGCACTATTTTCCTGAAGATCTCCCTGCTCAAGGTCCATTCTCCCTGGCATAGAGAATATCAACTGAGGTAGTCAGCCTGCACGTTGTGCTCCCCTCTTCTGTGGAGCACCGACAGGGAGAGGAGTTGAGTTTCGGCTGGGGTCAATATTTCTTGTGTGGTGTTCATCAGGGAATACGACCTTGTACCCCCTTGATGGTTTAGATAAGCCACTAATGTCGTGTTGTCAGAGTGTATCCATACATGAGGTAGAAATTGAAGGAGCGCATATTTTACTGCCAGAAAAGCTCTTTTAGATTGGAGGAATTTTGTGCTTCTTGGGTGGACCATCTCCCTTGGGCTAACTCGCTTCCCATGTGAGCCCCACACCCCCAGGGGCTGGCGTCGTTCGCAACTACAATGTCCGGTTTTATGTTCCATAACACTCCTTTTGATAAAGGTGACTGGTGCAGCCACCAGACAAGACTCTCGTGTTGCCTGAAATTTTTAATTTTCTCCCTAGACCGCTCTGCAGTCTTCTCTCTGGTTCGAGTACCTCTTTGTAATTCTCTGGTGTGGAATTGAGCCCACTGTACTCATGGTACGCATGCCGTCCGCGAGCCCAGCAGAGACATGGCCTCTCTCAATGTTAGGAAACTGGGCACACTCATGGATAGTGTGAAATAAGCAAAATTTTTAATACATACAGTGGTCACTAGATATAACAGATGTTTCGGTCAGTGAAGACCTTCATCAGTGTGCTATAAAAAATGATAACAGTACATAAATGGTGAAGCTTAATAAAGCACAAATATAAATAATCCACATATAAATAAAAAAAAGGCAAAACAAAGTATATACACTAGGATATTGGGTCATAATCAGATGCAAACTGATAACTCGCGTTTCCTGGCAATATTATGCTTTCTCCAAAGTACATAAAGTTGGAAAAAACAGGCTGGACATACCTAGTGACAGTGATGAGCTGTCAAGATTAGAGTAGCATTCGTTTGACTCCCTGACGAAGCAACTGCGAAACGTGCGTTGGAGTGGTGTGTGCTGGGGCAGTAGTTGTCTTAACTGGTTGGTATCTCTTGCTTTTATTCATTTTGTGCACTATTGTTTTTTTCTGGAGTTCACTGCTATTATAGCACATATTGTTGTGTGATTAATTAAGCGTCATTCAGCGTTACTTTTATCAAAAACAACACCCCTTATGTGCATTGATATTTTCATTTGATGGTTTAGGCACCAGTGTGTTTTTTTCTCTGGAGTTCACTGATAATTTAACACATGTAGTTGTGTGATTAATTCAGCGTTATTTAGCGTTATATACATCTTTTTCAATAATAATACACTTTATGTGCACTGATATTTTCATTTGATGGTTTGGGCACTAGATGTGTTTTTCTGATTTTCACTGATATATTTTTTATCACATTTTGTGATTTATTTATATGTTTTTTATTGTTACACTTATAATTTTTGTATATTAATTTGGTGCACATTTTAATATATATATATATATATATATATATATATATATATGTATGTATTATTTTTTTTAGTTGCACTTAAATTATTATTCAATAGTTATTTATCATACGTGTATATTTTATTTTTTCACCAATTTTTGGTATATATGCACAATTCTTTAGCACTTGAGGAGGTTATTATTCAAATAAATTAATTAAATACCAATTATTTTGGACACATGAAGCCCCACACACACTAATTGTAAAAATAATTTTATCTATATATTGTATATGTTCAATTTTTTTTTTATTTTTTTTTTGGTCTTCAATAAAGCTTTATATTTTATTAAATTTGGTTGTGTTCATCCATTTTTTATAATAAAATACTGGTATTAATTTTAATAATTTTTAAAAAAGAATTTTTTAAGAGTATCAAATTGTTTTGGGATTTAGCATTCGTTTTAGACTGCGTGCTGGCGTGCTGTCTGTAGAGTGAAAATAATACTCATATACATGACTTATAAAGTGCATAATAGAAGGCATAAAGTATTTGGGGAGACATACCAGAGTATACAATGGTGTGGGTCCTGGGACGCAGTATCCACGCTAGTCACGAGGTGAGGAGAGGTGCAAAGTGTGGCCATTTATTAGGTAGCGGTATAGCCGCCTCGTGTCTATGCACGGAGTACCGGAAGATACCCGGGTAAGAGGTATACTATCAACCAGTATTTCACATGTAACTCCAACTTTGTTGTGTACCTGATTAAATGCTCGTGTGGCCTTCTCTATATCGGAGAGAACACACAGAGCATTAAGGATAGAATAAGCATAAATCCACTATACGATGCAAAGATGTACTACTTCCTATCCCACAACACTTTATCTCCACAGGACACAATATATCCCAATTGCGCTACCAGGTTCTGGAGCACGTCCCCCCACCACGCCGTGGAGGTGACCGCATAACCCTACTTAAATGCAGGGAGGCTTATTGGATACACGAACTAAACACCCTCCATCCCAAAGGTTTGAATAAAGATTGTGACTTGTATGCTTTTCTGTAATCTATGTGTAGACATAGTGAATTTTTGTGGAGACATTACCATATATATTATTCATGTTATGTGGGCACGGTGGCTCAGTGGATAGCACTACAGCCTTGCAGCGCTGGAGTCCTGGGTTCGAATCCCACCTAGGACAACATCTGCAAGGAGTTTGTATGTTCTCCCCTGTTTGCGTGGGTTTCCTCCGGGTTCTCCGGTTTCCTCCCACACTCCAAAAACATACTGATAGGGAATCTAGATTGTGAGCCCCTTCGGGACAGCGACGATAATGTGTGCAAACTGTAAAGCGCTGCGGAATATGTTAGCGCTATATAAAAATAAAGATTATTATGTTATTTTGAATTCTGATTCTTCTGCTCTTTTTCAACAGAATCGCTAACACTGCATCTAATTTCTGATGGCCATCGCTCTGTAATCTCCTATCACATCTACCACCACTGCTGCTTTCATCTCTCCACCCCTTGAGCACCCTGCAATTGGTGACACACAAGCTCCATACACCACTATCTATGGAACGCAAAATGACCATTTCCTTCCACTGGAACGCGGACTTCACTTCCTGAGTGACCACTTCCGGTACTCCTTGCACAGACATGAGGCGGCTATACCGCTACCTGATAAATAGCCACACTTTGCACCTCTCCTCACCTCGTGACTAGCGTGGATACCGCGTCCCAGGACCCACACCATACACCCTTATTGGGTAAGTGCACGCCGCTATCGCCACCATGTACTTCTGTGTCTCCTATATGACGCTCACTATCATTTATCTGTATCATAGCTCCACGTCAGTACTTACTGACCATCACTCCTAGAAGTCTTTTGAGCGATTGGTATGTTCTCTATTACTCCTTTTACTGTATGCAGCAAAATCTTTTTACTTGTATCTCACTGTGCTTATCCATCACTGCAGTTACTACGGGCGGCACACACTGACCACCATTGTATACTCTGGTATGTCTCCCCAAATACTTTATGCCTTCTATTATGCACTTTATAAGTCATGTATATGAGTATTATTTTCACTCTACAGACAGCACGCAGTCTAAAACGAATGCTACTCTAATCTTGACAGCTAATCACTGTCACTAGATATGTCCAGCCTGTTTTTTCCAACTTTATGTACTTTGGAGAAAGCATAATATTGGCAGGAAACGCGAGTTATCAGTTTATATCTGATTATGACCCAATATCCTAGTGTATATACTTTGTTTTGCCTTTTTTTTATTTATATGTGGATTATTTATATTTGTGCTTTATTAACCCCTTCACCCCCAAGGGTGGTTTGCACGTTAATGACCGGGCCAATTTTTACAATTCTGACCACTGTCTCTTTATGAGGTTATAACTCTGGAACGCTTCAATGGATCTTCGCGATTCTGAGGTTGTTTTCTCGTGACATATTGTACTTCATGTTAGTGGTAAAATTTCTTCGATATACCTTGCGTTTATTTTTGAAAAAAAAAACGCAAATATGGCGAAAATTTTGAAAATTTTGCAATTTTCAAACTTTGAATTTTTTTTTCCCTTAAAACAGAGAGATATGTCACACAAAATAGTTAAGAAATAACATTTCCCACATGTCTACTTTACATCAGCACAATTTTGGAACCAAAATTTTTTTTTGTTAGGAAATTATAAGGGTTAAAAGTTGACCAGTGATTTCTCATTTTTACAACAAAATTTACAAAGCCATTTTTTTAGGGACCACCTCACATTTGAAGTCACTTTGAGGGGTCTATATGGCAGAAAATACCCAAAAGTGACACCATTCTAAAAACTGCACCCCTCAAGGTACTCAAAACCACATTCAATACGTTTATTAACCCTTCAGGTGCTTCACAGGAGCTGAAGCAACGTGGAAGGAAAAAATGAATATTTAACTTTTTAGCCACAAAAATGATCTTTTACAAACTTTTTTTTGTTTTCACAAGGGTAAAAGGAGAAAATGGGCAGATAAAGTTGTTGTGCAATTTCTCCTGAGTACGCCAATACCCCATATGTGGGGAAAACCACTGTTTGGGCACACGGCAGAGCTCGTAAGGGAAGGAGCGCCGTTTGACTTTTTCAAACTAAAATTGGCTGGAATTGAGATTGGACGCCATGTCGTGTTTGGAGAGCCCCTGATATGCCTAAACAGTGGAAACCCCCCACAAGTGACACCATTTTGGAAACTAGACCCCCTAAGGAACTTATCTAGATCTGTTGTTAGCACTTTGAACCCCAAAGTGTTTCACAAAAGTTTATAATGCCTGGGTGTGAAAAAAAAAAAAAACAATTTTCCACAAAAATGATTTTTTTAGTCCCAAATTTTTGATTTTTCCCAAGGAAATTGGACCCCAAAAGTTGTTGTCCAATTTGTCCTGAGTACGCTGATACCCCATATGTGGGGGGAAACTGTTTGGGCGCACGGCAGGGCTTGGAAAGGAAGCAGTAATGTTTTGGAATGCAAACATTGATGGGGGTCATGTTCCGTTTGTAGTGCCCCAGATGAGCCTAAACAGTGGAAACCCCCCACAAGTGACCCCATTTTGGAAGCTAGACCCCCTAAGGAACTTATCTAGATCTTTGGTGAGCACTTTGAACCCCCAAGTGCTTCACACAAGTTTATAATGCCCGGCATGAAAATAAAAAATCCTATTTTTTTCCCACAAAAATTATCTTAGTCACTAATTTTTTTATTTTCCCAAGGGTAACAGGAGAAATTGGACCACAAAATTTGTTGTCCAATTTGTCCTGAGTACGCTGATACCCTATATGTGGGGGGGAACCACTGTTTGGGCGCATGGCAGAGCTCGGAATGGAAGGAGCACCATTTGACTTTTTCCAACCAAAATTGGCTGGAATTGAGATTGGACGCCATGTTGCATTTGGAGAGCCCCTGCTGTGCCTAAACAGTGGAAACCCCCCACAAATGACCCCATTTGGGAAACTAGACCCCCTAAGGAACTTATCTAGATCTTTCGTGAGCAATTTGAACCCCCAAGTGCTTCACACAAGTTTATACGTAGAGCCGTAAAATTAAAAAATCATATTTTTTTCCACAAAATTGATCTTTTCACCACAATTTTTATTTTCCCAAGGGTAACAAGACTCCAAAAGTTATTGTGCAATTTGTCCTGAGTGCGCTGATACCCCATATGTGGGAGTAAACCACTGTTTGGGTGCATGGCAGAGTTTGGAAGGGAAGGAGCGCCGTTTGACTTTTTCAACGCAGAATTGGCTGGATGCCATGTCGTGTTTGGAGAGCTCCTGATCTGCCTGAACAGTGGAAACCCCCCACAAATGACACCATTTTGGAAACTAGACCCCTCAAGGAACTTATCTAGATGTGTGGTGAGCACTTTGAACCCCAAAGTGCTTCACAGACGTTTATAACGTACAGCCGTAAAATAAAAAAATCTTTTTTTTTTTTACAAAAATGATTTTTTCACCCCCAATATTTTATTTTCACAAGGGTAACAGGAGAAATTGGACCCCAAAAGTTGTTGTCCAATTTGTCCTGAGTACGCTGATACCCAATATGTGGGAGTAAACTACTGTATGGGCGCACGTCGGGGCTCGGAAGGGAAGTAGTGACGTTTTGGATTGCAGACTTTGATGGAATGGTCTGGGGGAGTCATGTCGCATTTGGAGAGCCCCTGATGCGTCTAAACAGTGTAAACCCCCCACAAGTGACCCCATTTTGGAAAATAGACCCCACAAGGAACTTATCTAGATGTGTGGTGAGCACTTTGAACCCCGAAGTGCTTCACAGAAGTTTATAACATACAGCCGTAAAAACAAAAAAAATCATTTTTTTTTTTTTTACAAAAATGATTTTGTCGCCCCCAGTTTTTTATTTTCCCAAGGGTAACAGAAGAAATAGGACAAATTGCACAATAACTCTTGTGGTCCAGAGTACGCTGATACCCCATATGCGGGAGTAAACTACTGTTTGGGCGCATGGCAGAGCTCAGAAGTGAATGAGCACTGTTTGACTTTTTCAACGCAGAATTGGCTGGAATTGAGATCAGACGCCATGTCACATTTGGAGAGCCCCTGATGTGCCTAAACAGCAGAAACCCTCCAATTCTAACTCCAACCCTAACCCCAACACACCCCTAACCCTAGTCCCAACCCTAACCACAAACCTAACCCTAACACACCCCTAACCGTAATCCCAACCCTAATCCTAACGTTAGCGCCAACCCTAACCCTAACTTTAGCCGCAACCCTAACCCTAACGGGAAAATGGAAAAATACTTTTAATTTTATTATTTTTCCCTAACTAAGGGGGTGATAAAGGGAGGTTTGATTTACTATTTATAGCGGGTTTTTATGATTGGCAGCTGTCACGCTAAAAGACGCTTTTTATTGCAAAAAATAGTTTTTTGCATCACCACATTTTGAGAGCTATAATTTTTGCATATTTCGGCCCACAGAGTCATGTGAGGTCTTATTTTTTGCGGGACGAGGTGACGTTTTTATTGGTACCATTTTTGAGCACGTGACATTTTTTGATCGCTTTTTATTTCAATTTTTGGGAGGTTAGAATGAACAAAAATCAGCAATTCATGAATTTCTTTTGGGGGAGGCGTTTGTACCGTTCCGCGTGTGGTAAAATTGATAAAGCAGTTTTATTCTTCGGGTCAGTACGATTACAGCGATACCTCATTTATATCATTTTTTTATGTTTTGGCGCTTTTATAGAATGAAAACAATTTTATATAAAAAATTATTATTTTTGCATCGCTTTATTCTGCGAGCTATAACTTTTTTATTTTTTCACTGATGATGCTGTATGACGGCTCGTTTTTTGCGGGACAAGATGATGTTTTCAGCGGTATCATGGTTATTTATTTCGGTCATTTTGATCGCGTGTTATTCCACTTTTTGTTCAGCGGTATGATGATAAAGCATTGATTTTTTGCTTCGTTTTTTTTTTTTAAGGGGTTCACTAAAGGGGTTAACTAGTGGGACAGTTTTATAGGGGGGGTCGTTACGGACGCGGCGATACCAAATATGTGTACTTTTATTGTTTTGTTTTTTTTATTTACAGGAAAGAATGAATTTATTGGGGAATATTTTTTTTTTTATGATTTTTTTTACCACTTTTATTTTTATAACTTTTTTACTTTGTCCCAGGGTGGGACATCACTGTATTTTAGCAGATCGCTGGTGTGACAGTGTGCACAGCACTCTGTCACACCAGCGATCGCTCTGGCATCGCTGCAGGCTTCCTCAGCGCCTGCTCTCAGCAGGCACTGAGGAAGCCGCCTCCCTGCAGGACCCCGGCGCCATCTTGGATCCGGGGACCTGGAGGGAGGACGGACCCTCGAAACAGCGCTACACATCGCGCTGCTCTGAGGGTCTCAGGGGAGCGCGCAGGGAGCCCCACCCTGCGCGATCCTCCCCTGTGCCCCGGGTACACCGCGATCATGTTTGATCGCGGTGTGCCAAGGGTTAATGTGCCGGGAGCGGTCCGTGACCGCTCCTGACACACAGTCACGGGTGTCAGCTGTGATAATCAGCTGACACCCGGCGGCGATCAGCTGCGCTCCCCCCCAGAGCGCAGCTGATCGCCCATGACGTACTATTCCGTCCATGGGAATTAGGTCCAGGGTCACATGGACGGAATAGTACGTCTGATGGAATAAAGGGGTTAAGCTTCACCAATTTATGTACTCTTATTTTTATAGCACACTGATGAAGGTCTTCACTGACCGAAACGTCTGTTATATCTAGTGACCACTGTATATATTAAAAATTTTGCTTATTTCACACTATCCATGAGTGTGCCCAGTTTTCATTACATGGTACAAGGTTTGGGAACCTACTGTGGCACCTCCTTTCTGGCTGTGCTAGCATTTTCTTTACTACTTTCTCAATTTTAGAACTGGGTTGTCCCTTACTTGACTTTGCGCACAATGTCTAATCTTTTCTTCTGGCAAGAAACACTGCTGTGCTTCTGAGTCCAGAAGTATACTGAGGAATCTTTGGCGAGTTGCAGGGACCAGTCAAGACTTCTCCAAATTTACTAACCATCCGAGATCCTATAGTGATGATATTATATGTTTCAATCGGCACTTACACTGAGAAGCTGATCCCCCACTATTAGGAAGTCATCTAGATAGAATATCTCTTTCCCTCAGATGGGACATAACTTCAGCAATGACTTAAGTGAATACTCTTGGTGCCATTTAGAGACCAAAGGGCATAGCAGTAAATTGGAAATGTCTAACCTGGTCACCCATCTGTACCGCCACTCTGAGGTATTGTTGATGGGTGCGGTGAATGGGTAGATGGTAGTAGGCATCTTATAAATCTAGCACTGTCATAAAACACCTGGGAAATAGAAGTTTAGTTGCAGATTTAATGGATTCCATCTTAAAGGTTTTATATAAGAGGAATCTGTTCCATTTCCGTAAAGTTATGATGGTTGGGAAGGCACCATCCGGTTTTGGTATTAGAAATGAGGGAGTGTAAAACCCCTCCCCTTCCTGGCCTTTTGGTACTTCCACCAGGACTTTCTTTTCTTTTAACTGCAATATTTATGTTTCTAGGGCCTGTTGTTGCTCTGGAGCTCTGAGAGTAGTTAACAAGAAAGAATTTGGTTTTAGGCCAGATGATATGATCCCCAAGATCCAAGAGCTAGATGTTATATTAGCCCATTGATAATAAAAATAACTTAATCTTCCTCCCACAGGGAGGGCAGGGCTAAAGATAGTTGCTTCTCCTCTTGGATCCTGAGGAACCGCTGTAATAAGCACCTCTTTCTGCTCCTTTGGCTCCCAGTCTCTCTCTGTGTATCTTCTCTGCAAAGATGATCTCCTCTTGAAGGTGTTCCTAAAAGCAGGGTTAAATAATTTAGGGAAACCCTTTTTCCATCTCCGGCTTTGGTGAGAATGTCATCCAGCAAGGGCCCAAACAGGTACTCACCCCGGCATGGAATGGCACATAATTTTGCACTGGCATGAGCATCCCCCTTCCAATTCTTTAGCCAGAGTGCCCGACGGGCTGCGTTTGACATGCCCGCCGATCTAGCTGCCAGTCTTAAAGAATCCACTAAGGCATCTGCTAGATAAGCTGCTCCCCCATGAATCTGTGAGAGGGAGTCCAACAGTCTTTCTCTAGGCACGTTTGCACGCAATAGTTCCTCCATTTAATCTAACCACACTATCATAGACCTACCTGTGCAGTTGCTTGCGATCGCAGGCTTGAAGGCTCCAGCTGATGACTCCCAGACTCTTAATGAGCATATCAGCTTTCCTGTCGGAAGGATCTTTTAGCAGACCCCCATCTTCTAGGGCAGTGTTTCTCAACTCCAGTCCTCAGGACCCACCAACAGGTCATGTTTTCAGGATTTCCTTAGTATTGCAAATGTGATGGAATTAATGCTTGAGCAGGTGATAAAATTATCACCTGTGCAATACTAAGGAAATCCTGAAAACATGACCTGTTGGTGGGTCGTGAGAACTGGAGTTGAGAAACACTGTTCTAGGGGCAGTAAGGATCCTCTGGATGTGGAGGCTACTGCTGCGTCCACCTTGGGAATTTTAACCATTCTGCCAGAACATTTTCATCAAAGGGGTACCTCCGTTTTGCTGCAGAGGGTAAGACCCCTTTATCCTGCTTGTCCTATTCCCTCATAATGAGGTTTTTGACTGAGTTGTTTACTGGAAATGGTTTACGACTCCTCTGAAACAAGCCCGCAAACATCTGGTCCTGCACTTATTTGGGTTATTATCAGTGACCCCCATGGTAGCCCGTACAGACCTAACCAGCATGGTCATTTTCTCCACAGGAAAACATGGCCTCCCCTCTTCGTCCGAGGATGACGATGAAGAGGACTCAGCGTAAACCAATAGTTGTTCCCTAACAGATGGACTAGATGCTGAACGTATTACAACAATATTAGTTCCAATATTTTTTCCTCTAAGGGCGCTGTTAATTTCCTCTCTGATTATGGCCCTTAGGTCTGACGTCTGAAGGGGAGCTTCTTGTTCTTAAGTTTGACAAATACAGGATTGACAAAGCTTTTTGCTATAATTGTCGGGTAGAGGTATTTTGCACAATGCACACTGCTTGTGTTTAGATTTTGACGACTTTTTGGCCTGTAACAGTACACAAGGGGAAAATTCTCAGCTACTGGATGTCACATTACACTCACCATCCGCAGCTCTTTTTCAAGGAGTATCGGTTCCTGAGGGGATCCCACAGACGATCTAGAGGCCTCTGCCTGCTGGTGCCCCGTTCATTTCTGCTGCCGGTCGCCTCATTATTCGATCGACCGCTGGCGCTGCCACTGCGTCTGCCTGCTGCTTCTGCCGCTGGCTGGTGCTCCATGTCTTCCTGAGAGGCTTCCATGTGCACACATGGAGCCCAGCACCATGCCAGCTTAAAACAGGGCCAGGCCACGCATCCTCCCCGGTCTCCCCCGGAAGTGCCTCTTTGCACTTCCAGGTCATAGGAACTTCAGTATCACCGCCCACACACCGAGTGTCAGCAGCTCTCCAGTATGAACAGAGTGGCTACCACTCCTCCTGCATTGCGCCCGCGCGTCCCAGGGCGGCCTTCCCCAGACCCTGGGATCGAGACATCGATGGACCAGACAAGGAGGGGTCAGCGCGCAGAGCACCCCCGACGCTGCTTCCGGCATCCCAGGCAGAAGTAAGATTTCTTTTCTGCATGCTCCCGTCAGGACAGGAACCCAAACTGAGGAGGCAAGGGGGACCGTCCCTCTTTTTAACCTGTAGGTTCCTGTCCTGATGGTGGGCGGATCTCCTCTCTCTCCGTGGGTGCTGTCGTGGCGATAGGAAAATGTTATTTTTTTGCATTAACTGCAAATATTTCATTTACACAAGGGTAGTAGATGAAAAATGGACCCAGCAATTTGTTACGCAATTTTCATTGTAAACTGTTTGGCCAAAAGGAAGAAGCGCCATTTGGTTTTGAGATGGAATTCATCTTGAATAGTTTGCAGAGCCCGTAAAGTGCCAGTGCAGAAAACTCCCTAAAGTACTGGTAATCATTTTAATTAATTGAGAGATTTAATTTTTTAATCTGCATCTGCAGTGAACATTTTTGTGGCACGTGTATTGACTCTGCACATTCACTCCATGTTTTTTTTTCTGGAAACTTGCAAATAACAGCTTAGTGCCCATACATTGTGCTTCTGGTGACACATAACCCATAAACTTAACTGAGCTCTGCCTGCTACAGTAATACCAAACACATGGTTGCTTACTGTGATTTAAGCACACGAGCTCAGAAGAGAAGGGAGAATTTGGATTTAAAGCATAGATTTAATTTTGTGGGATAAGGCGACTTTTTCATTGGTAACATGGATACATTTTTTTTTCATCACTTTTTAGTATAAGGCTACACTCACATTTATCCTGTGCGCTATGCTGAGTGCTTATGTCGGGGTTTCTTCCTAAATACCCCAAAAATGTGATTCAGACAAAACCCCAAAGGAGCACTTCCTATAATCAAGCAGATAAAGTACTTTTGGAGTCAGTGTTTCCTCTGTTCCAGCTGTGTCCCATCATTTTAGGTGTTCACTAGTGATTAGCGAACGTGCTCAGAAGTCTTATCCAAGCACGCTCGGGTGTTATCCAAGCATGTGGGAGTATATATTATGTTAAGGCACTGTAACACTTAGCGATCGCAGTAGCGATGACGACAACGACACAACCTGGTGACATTGCTAGTGCGATCGCTATGTGGTCGCTAGTTAGATTCCAAACACAAAGATCTCATCAGAGATCAGCGATCTGTATAACGACCTCTGCGGTCATTGGGAAAACCTAGTCCCACCTGCGACGCTGGTGAAGTCGTTCATAAAGGGTGTCACACTCAGTGATTCAGGCTCACCAGCGGGACACCAACGACCAAAAAACGGCTCAGAACGTTCATAAGCGATCAGCGACATCTCAGCAGGGGCCACATCGCTGCTACATGTCACACAGCTGCGTCGCTAACGAGATCGCTACTGCGTCATAAAATCGGTGACTAGCGATCTTACTTAGTGTGACAGTACCTTTAGAGTCTCTCTGGCTGTTAGCTTCAACACATATGGGGACTGCGCAACAAACAGGCAATCACTGCATGTGTGGAGGCTGTCTAACAGCTGCAAATCAAGCTGCTGCAGGGACTCTAACATAACATACGAGCACACTCAGGAGCTCGGATAACAGACGTTATCCGAGCACGTTTGCTCATCACTAGTGTGCACACAATTTATTATGGTAATAAATGGTTGACCACACTAAAGATTCCTTAATGTATTTTATTTATTTATTTTTGTTTTTAACACTACACCATTCACCATGTGATACAAGTGATAACATGGTATTATTCTTCAGTCCGTACCATTAAATAAATTCCTGATTTACAGAGTTTTTCTCTGATTAATCTTACACACTAAAAATAGAAATAGACCTACCAGTAATTTGGTTTCTAGGAACCTTCCACGACAGCATGGGAGGTTGTCTTCACACCCTTATGGGGAACAGGAAGCACAAAGAGGTTAAAAACCCCTCCCACCTCCCAACTGCCAGTGACTTATAACTAACACCATAGCACCGGTTACCTTTAGATTCTCAGAAACTTATAGGGAGGGAATTAGTGCTGTCGTGGAAGGTTCCTAGAAACCGAATTACCGGTAGGTCTAATTCTATTTTCTCTAGTCACCTTCCACGACAGCATAGGAGGAATACCAACCAATTCTGCACCTGGGAGAGAACAACGGCCTGGAGTACTTTCCAGCCAAAGACTAGAGCCCTATTGGACAATAAGTCAAAATCTATGATGCTTGGTAAAGGCATGCAACGAAGACCATGTTGCAGCCCTGCAGATCTGCTAAGTGGATGCGCCTGCCCTTTCAGCCCAGGAGACTGAGGTAGACCTTGTAGAGTGAGCCTTTATTCCTGCAGGTGGCATGTTCTGGGCCAGATATGCTTCAGCTATAGCCCTTTTGATCCAATTTGCAATGGTACTTTTTGCCACTTTCTTCCTATTACAACCTGATGGATGTATGAATAGATTTTAGTCAACTCTCCAGGGTTTGGATTGTTCCAAGTAGTGTAAGATATTGCGCCGGTCATCCAGTGTATGGAATTTCTTCTCCTTTGGATTTGCTGGATTCTGGCAGAAAGAGAGGACGATGTCTTATGACGGGTGAAAATCAGACACAACTTTAGGAAGAAAGGACGGATCAAGTCGGAGAATTATAGAGTCATCTCTGATAATTAAATAAGGCTCGCTAATGGATAAAGCCTGCAATTCCCCTACAAGCCTCGCTGTGGTTATGGCGGCAAGAAAAGCTCCCTTTTATGAGAGGAGTTGAGGAGAACAAGAGGACAAAGGCTCAAATGGTGGACCCGTGAGACCTTTAAGTACCAAATTTAAGTCCCAGGATGGAACAACAATTTGTTTTCTGGGATGCAGTCTAAGTGCTGATACCATAAACCTCTTGATTCAATGATGGTTGGCTAAAGGTACTGCCACACTAAACAATCCCGCTAGCGATCTCGTTAACATCGCATACTAATGAGATCGCTAGCGTGATTGTTATAATATCGCTAGTAGCTGCCTAATTTAGCAATGTCGTTAAGGACGCTATCGGGTTAGCGATCTCCTTAACGACTTTAGCGGTACAAAATACCGCTAAATCGATAAAAAAAAGGTGCCACACTCAGCGATATATACTTACCAGCGGGACGCCGACGATAAAAATAGGGTCCGGAACGATGTCAGCGACGAACGAGATCACAGCAGGATCTCAGCAGGGGCCACGTCATCGCTAGATGCCGCACATACAACGTCGCTAACGGGATCGCTAAATAGTGACGTTTTTTAGCGATCTCGTTAGCGACGCTGTTTAGTGTGGCATACCCTTTAGTCTTGATCAAAAACAGAGCTTAAAGAAGAGACCTGGACTTTCAGAGTATTGGGTTTAAGACCTAATTCTAGCCCTTTTTGCAAGAAGTCCAATATTTGTGAAATATTTGGGTGGAAGGGGTCAGGCGGATTAGGAAGACACCATGATGAAAACTTCTTCCATACTTTATTATAGAGTTGGTGACTGGTTTCCTCAATTTCTGTAAGGTAGTAATTACTGCATCTGAGCGCCCTCTAGCACGTAACACTTGGGCTTCAGTAACCAGGCAGCTAGGGTCAGCATTTGACGATTCGGATGGTGAAGAGGACCTTGCAGAAGGAGGTCGGTCTCTAATGGCAAGTGGACTGGTCCATCTACCTCCTTTTTGGCCACACAGGAGTCACCAGGATGATTGGTACCTGATCCTCTCGGATCTTCCGGAGGGTCTTCGCAAGTATCGGAGGGAAGGCGTATGCTAACCGGAAGCTCCACTTTTGAGCAAAGGCATCCACTCCTAGAGAATCATCCCTGGGGTTTAGGGAGAAGTAAGTTTCGACCTGTGCATTGTGGCCTGAGGCAAATAGATCAACATCTGGTAGGCCCCACCTGTCTATCAGCATACTGAAGATAGTCTTTTTCAGACTCCATTCCCCTGGATGTACGTCTTGGCGACTCAGAAAATCTGCCTGGAGATTGGAGGATCCCTTTAGGTGGACTGCTGTCAAGGAGAGAAGATGTTTTTCGGCCCAACAGAATATTCGCTTGAAATGCCCTAGACTGTCGAACCTTGTGCTTCCCTGATGCTTGAGGTGGGCCACAGTAATCATGTTGTCTGAATACACTCTGATGTGACATCCGGAGATCAGACTGCCTGCTACCAGAAGAGCTTCCTCCACCGCCTTCAGCTCTCTGAAACTGGAGGATCTGGCACTTATCGTGTGACTCCAGCGACCGTGGAACAGAGTATGAGATACTATGGCCCCCCATTCCCTTTGCTGGCATCTGATGTTATCGTAACCAGGGAGAATTGCACCCAGCTTACACCTCTGAAGATTCCTGGGACTCAACCACCAGGCTAGGGAAGACCTTATACTCCCTGGTGTCTGGACTCTTTTTTTAGCGAGTTGGGATTCCCGTTCTAGTTCCTTAGAATCTGGGCCTGAAGGATTCTGGAGTGTGGCCGGAGCCCAAGACACTGACTGGATGCAGGCCGTCATTGACCCTAGAACAGACATCGTTGTCCGAAGGGTAGGGGATTATTGTTTCCTGAAGTCTGAGATCTTTGTTAATATAGTCAGGCGATAATCCTCTGGTAGAAAGGACATCTGTTTTTCTGAGTCTAGAAGGACCCCCAGAAACCTTCTCGTTTTGGAAGGTTGAAGTTGGGATTTTTTTTTAGGTTTGGGAGCCATCCCAGGGTTTGCAGAATGTTCAGGGATTTTGTCACATGGCTCCTGAGAATCTGAGCGGAAGGGCCTATGACCAGCAGATCATCCAGGTAAGGCACAATGCAGATGCCTTGTCTCCGGATGTATGATACAGCCACTGCCATGATTCTGGAAAAGAACCTTGGTGCCGAGGAGATCCCAAAGGGAAGCATGTTGTACCGATATTGCCTCACCTGTTGGTTCTGCTGAACCGCAAACCTCAAATATTTCCTGTGCTGACGATGAATTGGCACATGGAAGTAAGCATCTTTTAGGTCGATAGTTGCCATGAAGAAGCAAGGACCTATGAGGAGGATGGCTTATTTCACTGACTCCATCTTGAATTTGAGTTATGTAATATATCGATTGAGAGCTTTCAAATTTATGATAATTCGTTCCTCTCCCGTAGTTTTTTTTTTTTTTTACTAAGTCGGGAATAGTGGCCTCTTCCCCACTCGTTTGCAGGAACTGGGGAGATTTCTTTTGAGCTTAATAGCTCCTGAAGGCCTGACATCAGCAAAGTTTGGGCTCCCTGAAATGGAACGGAGGTGACTCAATACCCGAGGAGGAGAGGACTCTAACTCTATATGGAGGCCCTCCCTTATAACATTGAGCACCCAGTGGCTGCTGGAAATGGCCAGCCAACTGTGAAAAAAATTTGAGAGCCTCCCCCACACCAGGTCGGAGTCATTGTTTGTCCTGCTGGTGCTGCTGCTGGGGAACAAGAATGTTCTTGCCCCTTCCTTTGGCGTAACTCCATCTCCCAGCTTTTCCCTTCCCTTTGGTCTGGGGGTCTAAGGCTGAGAGGAATGAAAAAAACACTTCCTGGGCAGTTTTTGCTCAGGAAGAGCTTTCTTTTTATCTGTGATCTTTTCCAGGATTTCATTTAGTGCTGGCCCAAATACATATTCACTCTTAAAGGGAATAGAACATAACTAGATCTTGAGACAAAGGGCTCTTCTGGCAGAATTAGATGGACTAATGACCTGGCAGCAATACGGATTGATTCCATAGATGCATCGGCCAGGAACTCGGTTGCCTTTTGGAGAATAGGTAGTTCTCTGGAAGCTCCCATTCCTGAGATTATATCTAGGATACTCTTATGCACAGGGAAGCCGACCTGTTGTCCCGTATTTAATCCCCCAAACATTTCATCTTGCATGGATTGGGGGACTGACTCCTCTATGCGCTCTGAGGAAAACAAGTATTTTCTGACCTTCGGGATACTATGGGCTGCAGATTCCTCCCATTTCCCAGAAGACAAACCATATGGCTATGTGCACACGTTGCGCAAATGCTTTAAAACTTTGAGCATTTGCGCAACTACCGGCCGCGGGTAAAACGCATACGTAATTAGTATGTGTTTTCCCGCAAAACAAGCATTTTGCAAGCATTTTCAGCTTGCAGAATGCTTGCGCTTTTTCAAGCATCGCTTGGAAAAGCGATTGACAGGTTGGTCACACTTGTCAAGCATAGTGCTGACAAGTGTGACCAACTATTTATTAAAAAGTAATGTAAAAAATAAAAAAATATTGATGTACTCACCCTCTGACGGCCCCCGGGTCTTCCCGCTCCTCAGCGACGCTGCCAGCAAGTTCCGTTCCCAGGGACGCATTGCAAGAATGACCTTTGCGACGTCGCGGTCACTTGACTGCTACGTCATCTGGGGTGATTCTCGCAATGCATACCTGGGAACGGAACTTGGCAACTTCGCTGAGGAGCGGGAAGACTCCGGGGGCCAACGGAGGGTGAGTATATCAATATTTTTTATTTTAATTCTATTTTTGACAGGAATATGGTACCCAGGACCTGGAGGAGAGTCTCCTCTCTTCCAGACTTGGGTACCAAGCACACATGAAGCGCTCACTTCACACATGGTGGGCATAGCCACATGCGTAAAGTGAGCATTTCAATGCAATCCTATGGCGGCGTAATCGCCACGATTATGCAAAAAGAATGAGCATGCTGCTTATTTTTAAGCGAACCGATTACGCTTCGCAAAAATACGCAGCATGTGCACAGCAATGCGTAATTCCATAGGATTGCATGGGATGCGTTTTGTATCAGTTTAAGAGATTACGCCGCGTAAAAACGCGGCAAAAACGCTTAAAAAACGCAACGTGTGCACATAGCCTAGGAGTGGTCCGACTTGGAGTCAGAGTCCTCTATCTGGATCCTTCTCTTTTAGGGAGAGATGGACCCAGAGAAGGAGGTGTTGCGGAGTGGGAGGGGTAAATGTGGCCAAGGAGGACTGAACCTCTTGTTTAACAAGGGTACGGATTTCTTCAATCAGAGAGGGATGTTCCGCTCTGATCACTTTACCCATGCAGGTTTGACACAGCTTTTTCGCCTACAGCAAGGGAAGCTTCACATTACAAACGGCACATTTAAGAGTCTTTTTGGTGGGGGCTTTATGGGCAGACTTGTCTCCCTAAAAGAAAGGAAGAGAAGTATAAGGGTCTGTGCACACGTTGCGGATTGTGCTGCGGATCCGCAGCAGATTTGGCCCTGCGGCTCCGCAGCAGATCCACAAGTCATGTACAGTACAATGAAAGTGAATGGAAAAAAAAAACGCTGTGCACGTGCTGCGGATTTGCTGCAGATTTAAATCCGCAGCATGTCAATTCTTTGTGCGGATTCCGCAGCGTTTTTACACCTATTCCATTATAGCTGTAAAACCGCAGGGCAAATCCGCACAAAAAACGCAGCAAATCCGCAGTAAATCAGGTAATTTTACCTGTGGATTTAGCAAAATGCGCACGGAAAAATCTGCAACGTGTACACGGGGCCTAAGTAGAGAGACCATCTACACCCAAGACTCTCAGCTAGGACCCGCCCCATACACAGACTTAATGAGGCTGGGGCAGCGCTGGGCTCTGCAGACGCAGGGCAGGAAGCCCCATCCATACTGGCAGGGGGTGGGGGAAGGGGGGAGGATCAGTCTTACCTGGAGGCGTCTTCCCCCTTACCCTCCCTGGGTCCAGAGCAGGCCTCCGCAATCTTCAGCGTGCTCTGCACGTCATTCGGCGCTCCAGAGGCCACAAGGGCCGAAACCGGAAGTAGATGCGTTCCACCCTGGAACGCAAGGCCAGGAAGTGACACGCACCCATTGATGCCATCACTTCCAGGTCGCCGAACAGTGTGCACGAGAGGAGGAAAGACCGGAGAGCTCAGTGGGGCCTCACTCAGGTCCATCATCTGTTAACGGATATATATAGGGGGCTTTCATATTACTGGTAGTACAAAAGCTCTTGAAAAGCGCTATAGTCCTCATCCCCCCCCAAAAGAAATTCAGTAAATTCTGATCCCACTCATCCTTTTTAGCCCTAGTGTGCCTAAAGAACATTTAGCGTCCATGTTTGGCATTTCTGTAGTAATGGCAGCCCGCCTAATTTATATGTGCGTGTCTCCTGAAGCATTAGCTGGGCACCACAATGGGAGTTTGCAATTTTCACTGCTGCTTGTTTCTGGAAAACACCCATGAGTCAGTTTGTCACTACCCCCGTAGATAAATTCCCTAAGGGGTATAATTTCCAAAGTAGGGTCACTTGAGGGGGGATTCTGCTCTACTAGCACTTAGAGGATCTGTATATGAAGTCCGCAAACTATTCTAGTAAAATCTGCACTCCAGAAGAAAAATAGAGCTTCGTGCCTCCAGACTCTGGCAGTATGACTAAGCAGAAATGTACAGTCACATATGGGGTATTTCCACATTCAGCAGAAATTGTGGGACAAATTTTGGTGCCATTTTCACCCATTTCTGTGTGAAAATGTAAAATTTGGGGCTAAAAAATTTTTTGGGATTTTTGGTCACCCCCGGCAAGCGAGCGCTCCCCAGACACTGCAGCACAGGGGAGGAGGATGCCGGGGAGCTCATGGAGGACCCCAGCTGCACGTCACCACCCCGCTTTACCCCCAACGGAGGCGCATGATAGGCGGGAAGGTCCCGAGTCCCGCCAAAGCGAGGAGACGGGAGCAGCCATGGGAGGAGGAGAGCAGAGCCCCTGACCTCAGCTGCCCGGTATGTAGCTAGTACTGTGGGATGCTCCAATCACCGGCCACGGCAGCACCACCAGGACCTCTTCATGCCCCATAGTGGACAGGAAAACACTGGTGGTTGCAGGAAGGGGAGGGGTATTTAACCTCTGTGTTCCTGTCCCCTCTTAGTGCGGGGAGACATCCTCCAGTATGGCTGTCGTGGAAGGTGACTGGAGAAATGTACAATATTTTTCGGATAAGATGACCTTTTTCCCCCCAAACTTGAGGGGAAAATTGGGGTGCGTCCTATAATGCGGATATACCTTACTGGCCGTGGTGGAGAAGGGTCCCAGGGTCGCAGCTGGAGGAGGAAAGAGTGGAGCGTAGCTGCTGGCCACAGGCTGGGATGAGGGGGTGTTCAGATGTGCGGCGCGCCAGTGCTGCCCGGTG
Organism: Oophaga sylvatica; assembly: GCA_033576555.1. NCBI lineage: Eukaryota > Metazoa > Chordata > Amphibia > Anura > Dendrobatidae > Oophaga > Oophaga sylvatica. Next base: position 692,725,252 of record JARQOD010000001.1, on the reverse strand, counting down.
CTGCTGCAGGGGCTCTGCTGACATTTTGTGAAAGGCCAGAGCCCCCGCAGTTCCATGGTTTCCTATGCAGTGGACTCCATGAAAATGGCTGCCGAGGGCAACGCATGCGCAGATGGAGATCTTGGCACCAAGATTTCAGGAGATGAGATCTCAATGCTGAACCTCACCCGCAGCAGCATGCCGCACATTCAAACACCCCTCATCCCAGCTTGTGACCTGCAGCAACGCTCCTCTCTTGCCTCCTCCAGCAGAGACCTTGGGACTCCGCTTCGCTGCAGCCAGCACCCCCTATAAGCAATAAGACACATGGATTATAATAAGCACCACCATTTTATTAAATAAAGGGTTTTTTTCTCCTTTTTTTCCTCAAAATTTGGGGTGCGTCTTGTAATTCGGAGAGTCTTATAATCCGAAAAATACAGTAATTATTTTGTCTTCACTGTCCAATGGTATAAAATTTTGTGATACACGTGTGGCATCAATAAGATCACTGCACCCCTAGATGAATTCATTGAGGTGTAGTTTGTAAAATGGGGTCACTTATGGAGGGGGTTCTGCTGGAACGTAAGGGGATCTACCAATGTGACATGGCACCCTCAAACCAGTCCAGCAGAATCTGAAGTCTGGTAGAAATTGCACAACAAATTTTGGCGTCCATTTTGTCCCTTTACTCTTGTGAAAATGCAAAATTTGCATCTAAAACACATTTTGTGATTTTTTTTTTTTATTTTCACAGCTCAACATTATAAACTTCTGTGAAGAAATTGAGGTTTCAAGGTGTTCAATACACATCTAGATAAGTTCCCTGAGGGGTCCTTTCCAAAATGGTGTCACTTATGGGGGGGGGGATTTCCACTGTTTAGGCACATCAGGGGCTCTCCAAACATGACATGGCATCTGCTAATTATGCCAGCAAATTTTACGCTCAAAAAGTCAAATGGCGCTCCTTCACCTTTCATCTACCAAAACAGTAGTTTTCTTCCACATATGGGGTATCTGCATACTCAGGAAAAATTGCACAACAAATTTTGGGGTCCATTTTTTCCTGTTACCCTTGCAAAAATATTAAAAATTTGGGTTTAAATTCAAATTTTTGTTTTAAAAAAAAAAAGTTAAACGTTCATTTCTCCCTTCCACATTCCATTACTGTTAAGCACCTGAAGGGTTAATAAAGTTTTTGAATGTGGTTTTGAGTACCTTGAGGGGTGCAGTTTTTAGAATGGTGTCACTTTTGGCTATTTTCTGTCATATAGGTGCCTCAAAGTCACTTCAAATGTGATGTGGTCGCTAAAAAAAAAAAATAAAAAAATAGGTATTATACCTACCGATAATTCGGTTTCCAGGAGTCCATCCTGACAGCACTATGGAGGACGTCCTCCTCCTCCTTACAGGGACAGGAAGCACACGAGAGGTTAAAAGGTCCCACTCCTCCCCCTATACCTCAGTGATTTGACAAGTACCATACCATGGATCAATACAAGTGACAAAATTTAATTACTTAAACATATTACATCATATGAATTAGCATATACATGAACATAGACAAGGGAGGGAACTAACGGTGCTGTCAGGATGGACTCCTGGAAACCGAATTATCGGTAGGTATAATACCTATTTTCCAGGACGTCCCCCTGACAGCACTATGGAGAGTACCAAAGAAACCCTCCTAGGGTGGGACTACGGCCTGTAATACTTTTCTACCATATGCCGTCTGTTGTCCTGCTAGCACGTCTAGTTTGTAGTGCCTGCAAAAGGTATTTATCGTAGCCTAAGAAGCTGCTTTACAAATTTGCTCTAAAGATGCTCCTGCTCTTTCTGCCCATGAGGCTGACAATGCTCTGGTAGAATGGGCTTTTATTTTTATGGGACAAACTACACCTTCAGATCCGTAAGCTTTTATGATTAAGGAGGTAATCCATCTTGCGATGGAAGGCTTAGAAGCTTTTTTACCCTTATTTTTACCTCCATATAAAATAAACAAATTAGGGTCTTTCCTCCAGCCCCCAGTGGCCTCTAGGTAATCAATTACTACCTGTCTAACATCCAAGGAGTGTAAAGCTTGTTCTTTAACATTTGAAGGTTTTTCACAAAAGGATGGAAGTATTATTTCCTGATTGCGATTTTGCAAAGAGGCTACCTTGGGCATGAAAGCAGGTCAAGTTTTAATACCACATGATCCTCTCTGATCTGCATATATGGGTCCTTAATAGATAACGCCTGGATTTCCCCTACTCTTTTGGCTGTGGTAATAGCTACCAAGAAGGCTGCTTTCATAGATAGGAGAGAAATAGGCAAATCCTTATTTGGAGTGTAAGGAGTTTTACAAAGTGCCCCCAGAACTAGATTTAAATCCCAGGGGGGAGACAATTGCCTTATGGTAGGCCTTAACCTTTGGATTGCTTTAACGAATCTAACCACCCAAGGGTGTGAAGCTAAAGGGTAATCCATGTAAGTACTCAAAGCTGAGATCTGTACTTTAAGTGTACTAGGTCTAAGACCCATATTAAACCCTGTTTGAAGAAAATCCAGTACTCGCGGAACATCCGGGACTCTGGCTACAACATCAGACCTGCCACCTTCCAGACAAAACTTCTTCCAGATCTTATAATATATTGCTGAAGTTACAGGTTTTCTGCTGGCCTGAATCGTTGTTATCACTTGATCTGAAAGACCATGAGCTTTCAGAATGTCCCGTTCAGGATCCAGGCTGACAGGTGCAATCTTTCTGGGTCCTGGTGTAGAACTGGTCCCTGGTGCACTATGTCCTTCCACTGGGGAAGCTCGATTGGATCCTCTCTGGTCATGGCCCCCAGTAGAGGAAACCAGCTCCTCCTTGGCCAGAACGGAACTATTAGTACCACTGACGCACCGTCTTCCCTTATCTTCCTCAGAACTGCTGGTATCAATGCTATTGGTGGGAATGCATAATTTAGAGGTTCGTTCCACCTCTGACTCAAAGCATCTACTCCTTCCGGATTGTCTGCTGGGTTCAGTGAAAAAAACCTTGGTAGTTTTGCATTTTTTCTTGTAGCAAATAGGTCCACTTGAGGTGTCCCCCATCGTTGACATAATAACCGGAAGACCTTCTGGTTTAACTCCCACTCTGTCGGATAGATCTTCTGTCTGCTCAAGTAATCTGCCACTAGGTTTTGTGAACCCTCCAGATGAACTGCAGTTATGGAAAGGATCGTTCGTTCTGCCCATACAAATATCTTCTCTGCAAGATCCTGCAGTGTTCTGTATCGAGAGCCTCCTTGATGTTTGATGAAAGCTACTGCTGTCATGTTGTCCGATAGGATCTTGACGTGCTGGTTTCTTAAACAGTCCTGATTCCTTCTTAAGGATTCCCAGATCGCATACAACTCTCGATAATTTGATGACATTCGTCTGATTTTCTCTGGCCATCTGCCTTGCAGAAACTTCCCTTCTAGATGGGCTCCCCACCCCCATGCGCTTGCATCTGTAGTTATTACTATACATGGGGATGAAATCCAAAGAACTCCTCTTCTGAGATTTTTGCTTTGTGCCCACCAAACTAACGACCTCTTTGCTCTTGCCGAGAGGTGGATCCTTTTGTCTAGGGATGACTGATGACGATCCCAGCATGATAGCACCTCTCTTTGTAGGGGTCTTGAATGAGCTTGAGCCCACCTGACACATGGTATACATGATGTCATTACTCCCAGTATTTGCATAGCTTTTCGAATGGTAACTCGGTTCTTTACCATCTCTATCACTTTCTTTTTCAAAGATCTTTGCTTGACCTCTGGCAGAAAAGCTGTTCTGGCTCTTGAATCGAGGAGTACTCCTAAAAATATTCTTTTTGTACTGGGAGTTAGGTGAGATTTCTCTCGATTTATCACCCAACCGAGAAATTCTAGTACCGCCATTGTTCGCTCTGTATGGTAATTTAGAATTTTGGCTGATTGAGCCACCAACAGAAAGTCGTCCAAGTAAGGTATTACTACAATTCCTTGGTTTCTTAAATAGGCTACGACCTCTGATATTAGCTTCGTAAAAACCCTGGGAGCAGAAGCTAGTCCGAATGGCAGACCCTGAAACTGGAAGTGGCAGGTGGATTTTGGTAGGCTTACAGCAAATCTTAGAAGTTCCTGCGAGTCTGGATGGATGGGCACCTGATAGTAGGCATTTTTTAAGTCTAGGGTACACATTACCGAATCTTTGTCTATCAATGGAATTGTTGACTTTATAGACTCCATTCTGAATCTTTTGTAGCGAACATACTTGTTCAGCGGTTTTAGATTCAGAATTGTTCTTGACTCTCCTGATGGTTTCATTATTGGAAAGAGAGAGGAATAGTGACCCGACTTTTCCTCTGACCCAACAACTGGCACAATGACTTGACGAGATTAAGTCTTGGATGTCCTGAAACATTCCCCAATTTCCCTGAACCACAGTGGGAGAAATGTATCTCTGGGGCAGATAGGCTACCAGTTCTATTCTGTAACCTTCCTTTATAGTTTGTAGGACCCACTCGTTTTTGGTGATCTTTTCCCAGTTCTCCGCTGAGAACAAAAGTCGGCCCCCTATGTGCCTGGCGTGATTGATTTCTAGATTTTGAGGAAGATCCAAAAAGTGAGCTCCTATTTCCTCTATTTTGAGTATAGGAACCCTTATATGTTCCCCTGCTAGGTCTACCTGTGTCCTTATAAAACGGTTGTCTACGGAAGGCTGGTTTCTTCCGAAAGGATTGAAACTTTTTAGGCTTCTCCTCTGGAAATCCTTTTTTGCTATCTGAGGCCTCCAGAATATCATCCAATGCCTGACCAAAAACCTTTGATCCTGCAAATGGTAATGAACATAATTTATTTTTAGAAGCATTATCCCCCGACCAGGATTTCAACCAAATAGCCCTCCGGACTGCATTGGATAAAGAGCTATTTCTGGCAGAAAACCTGACTGACTCAGCCGAGGTATCAGCCAGAAAGGCTGTAGCTGACTTAATGAGAGGAAGAGATTCTAAAATTTCAGCTCTAGGGGTCTTATTAGCCAGTTGATCCTCCAACTGACTCATCCAGAAACACATAGACCTAGCTACCGAAGTAGCCGCAATATTGGTCCTTATTAAGGCTGCTGAAGACTCCCAGGCCCGCTTAAGGATGTCAGCCTTGCGATCCATAGGATCTTTAAGACTTGAAGAGTCCTCAAAAGGAATCGAAGTCTTTTTAGCCACTTTTGCAATTGGCACATCCACTCTAGGTGTTTCTTCCCACAACTTTGATTCCTCAGGATCAAAAGGAAGACGGTTTTTAAAGTCACGTGACATTACCAGTCTCCGCTCTGCGTCCTTCCATTCACAGAGTATCATGGTTTTTATATGGTCACTAATAGGAAAAACTTTATCAATCTGAGCTGTAAGACCTCCAAACATCAAATCCTGTCTGGATTGGGGTCGTGGGACATCTTCCACATGCATAGTACTTCTTACAGTCTGGACCAAATCCTCCGTATCTTCCACCGGGAACAGGTACCTCCTGGCCCTTTCTTGGACTTCCGTCTGAACTTCACCTTCTTCCTGCTCCGAGTACTCCACGTTTTCTTCTGATTCCAGATCCGGTTCCTCTTCCAACTCCATTCTTGGTCTTTTACGGCTTGAACCCTGACTAGTGGGCTGCTGTGTAGCTGATAATGATGCCTGCACTTCTTCCTTAATCAGGATCCTTAAGTCTGATAATAACGAAGATCTTTCTTGCTCCAAGACTGCTGCTGTACAAGTACAACAGACCGCTTTTTTATAAGCGTCCGGAAGCTTCGTCTGACATGTAGAACAGCGATTAGATTTCGCCGAGGCTTTGCCTCTCTTCACTGTCTGCAAATGTGTAGATGAAGTATCCTTGTCCTAATTAATACAATATGTATACTTAGGATCGAGTCTGGATTATTTAGTGAGAGTGGAGCCTTTTGCGCCATGCGCACTTACCCCTGCCTCCTCTCTGGATTTCTCAGACTCCATGTCCATCCGCAGAAAAGGTTTACTTTGCTGCCTTGGGACTACAATGGTAGCTGCTGCACAAACTCTGTTACCAGATTTAGCGATCAGCATTCAAACGCTACCTTCGCGCTCTTTTATAGCGTTCCGCGACGTCTTTAGCGCCGCCCATACTGCGTTCCACCTGGAACGCAAAAAACAACACTACGCGCTTTCCATACCTTTTTGCGTTCTACTTCCGAACGCATGAAGTTTTGCGATACCTCTGAGACGCTTTCCGACTCCTGCGTTCAATTCCGGAACGCCCGCTGACCTCACGTTTTCGCGTCACCGGAAGTGACGCTCAGTTTCCGGTCCTGTTCAGCGTTCCTCCCTGGACCAGGAGGAAGACGCCTGAGCCGAGAGCCTCCCAACGGAAGGAGCGGCTCTTACCCGGGAGCTCGTCCGCCCCCGGTCTTTGGAGCAGAGGGACTCCCAAGGAGGGAGTTTCGGCTCTGGACCTCTTGACAGGGGGAAGGATTTGGACGAACCGCACGATCCCCCTGGGTCCGGTAAGTTACTGCGTCCTCGCAGCGATCTCTCGTGTGTCCCTCCATGCAGGGACAGGAAAAACACTGGGGTATAGGGGAGGAGTGGGACCTTTTAACCTCTCGTGTGCTTCCTGTCCCTGTAAGGAGGAGGAGGACGTCCTCCATAGTGCTGTCAGGGGGACGTCCTGGAAAAAAAAATGTTTTTTTAATTAGAAATCGCTGGTCAGATTTTAAGGGGATGTCCAGTACTTTAAATTAACCCCCCAATGTATCCCCCCGAGGCCCCTAATGAATTTTGTAAATACCTCATGTTGCCTATACTGCTTGTAAGCGGCGCTATCGCTGGCCGCTCACAGGCAGCACGTGAAACAGCGCTGAAGTCACGACAAGTGAGGCTTGACTCAGAGCTGGGTCCCAGCGTCACACCCAGCATCCACCGCGTGCTTTCTCAATGAATGGGCGCACGGTGGATGCCGAGTGTGACGCCGGGGGATAACCACGCTCACAGCCTGGCAGCCAGCGCGGAAGGAGAAAGAGGGACCCCCGGCTGCTGCCAGCACTTGTCGGGACATCAGCAGAAGCAAGAACCGGGGGTCACGTGCTGCCTGTGAGCGGCCAGCGATAGCGCCGCTCACAGGCAGTATAGGCAACATGAGGCATTTTCAAAATTCATTAGGCGCCCCAGGGGCATATATTAGGGGGTTAATTTAAAGTACTGGACAACCCCTTTAACCCTTATAACGTCCTAACAAAAAAATGTTTCAAAAATTGTGATGTAAAGTAGACATGTGGGAAATGCTATTTATTAACTATTTTGTGTGACAATTCTCTGATTTAAGGGCATAAAAATTAAACGTTTGAAAATTGCTAAATTTTCACCAAATTTCTATTTCTTCCACAAATAAACGCCAGTCATATCGAACAAACATTACCACTATCAAGAAGTACAATATGTCACGAGAAAACATTCTCAGAATCGGTAGGATCCTTTGAAGCTTTCCAGAGTTATTACCACCGACACTGGTCAGAATAGTAAAATTAGGCCTCGTCAGGAAGGTAAAAACAGGCGTCGGGGTAAATGCTCATCTGATTTCAATGGCTAAGCAAGCCTCCAACAATACTTCTACATCGGCCAGCCATGAGAGAATATGGCTGGCTTAACTACTAAAACAAGACAAACACAGCATTGATGATATGCCAACAAAGAACTCTCCAATGTAAGGCATACAATGATTGTGGGGCTGCAGGTAATGCCCAAAAAAAAGAAAAAAAAACTCATTAACCCCTTACTGACATTGGTCACACTGCCACAACCTATTTTAGCAAGGTATTCCTGCAAATGGATGCACCAGTACATCCAGGTGATCATGCAGGCACAGGAAATGTACCAGACGTGGTCACCCCAAAGGGTCAATTTTTCAGATAGCCAGAGTCTGTAACTGCACAAAAACCTGTTTAACACTCTAGATGCTACGATCAATAGTCACCTTAGTATTTAATTGGTATTGAGAGCGAGTGGGCTCCAATGGCACCCCTGCACTGGGATTGAGAAACCCATGACCGAACTATTCACTTTCATGAAGCAGATTGCGTGCCTTTGGATTACATGTGCTCTCTGCTCCGGTGGTGTTCGGTTTTTATTTCACATGCGCAAAAGAACGATTGATCATGCTTTTATGTACCTTTAAAGAGATAGACACAACCAGAACAGAGGAAATATGGAGTCCAAAGTGTCACCATCTGCTTTCTTAGGCTGGAGTCACACAAGCACATAGCATTGGATGAGACATGCTATTGACCCTTGGCTCCAGCTCTGCTGCGTGCTCTAGCCAGGTGTCAATTCACTGTGGTCCAATTGTCTCGCATGAGAGACTCGCAGCACAGGTGCAGAGGAGACATAGAAAGTAATTTCTCCATCTCCTCCATTGCCTGTCTTGGTGTATATCGGACTGCACTGGTATGACATCCGGAGTGCAGTTCGATGTTTCACATGCACCCACAGACTTGTATGGGGGTGATTGGGTATGTCACGTCCCTCCCCCTTCTTGATGCTGTTCACATGTGTCTAATATGGCACCTTGATGGTTATTCTTGTACTGTAATGCAAATGTATTGTTTTGCTGTAATGTGTACTATAATGTATTTGCCATGCCTTGTAATGTGCTGTGTATTGTGCCTTAGTGCCCCGTCACACTCAGCGACGCACCAGCGATCCCGACATCGATATGAACTTGGTCAGGATCGCTGGTGTGTCGCTACATGATCGCTGCTGAGCTGCCAAACAGGCAGATCTCAGAAGCGATCAGGACAGCGACTATGCGGGTAACAAGCGATGCTGGAGTTGGTAACCAAGGTAAACATCCGTGCGGCGCCTAGAAACCCGATGTGTACGTTAGATACCAGCACGCTGGTGCAGGGAACTGGTAATTAAGGTAAGCAGTGGGTTTCTAAGCGCCGCTTAGAAACCCGCAGTTTACCTCAGTTACCAGCTCCCCTGCACTAGCGCGCTGGTATCTAACGTACACATCGGGTTTCTAGGCGCCGCACGGATGTTTACCTTGGTTACCAGCTCCAGCTCGCTGGTCTCCCGCCTGTCACACGCAGCGATGCGCGCTGGCCAGCGGGAGACCAACGATCAAAAAATGGTCCAGGACATTCAGCGACGATCAGCAATACCCAGCAGGGGGGCTGATCGTCGCTGCATGTCACACTAAGCGAGATCGCTGGCTAGGTCGCTGATGCATCACAAAATCGGTGACGTTTCAGCGATCTCGCTTAGTGTGACGGGGCCCTTAGCTTAGGGATAGATTAGTAGGTAGTGCAGGATTATAGGGAACTAGAATAAAGGGGGCACATTAGAGATAGAGAATAGGATAGATAAGAGTGTTAATTTCAGCCAGCAAAGGAGTTAAGGCCCCTTTACACTAAGATCGCTAGCGAAACATCACCGATTTTGTGACGTAGCAGCGACCTAGCCAGCGATCTCGCTTAGTGTGACACTCAGCGACAATCAGCCCCCCTGCTGGGTGTCACTGAATGTCCTGGACCATTTTTTGATCTCTGATCTCCCGCTGGCCAGCGCACATCGCTGCGTGTGACAGGCGGGAGACCAGCGATCAGCCAGCCGGAGCTGGTAACCAAGGTAAACATCGTGTTTCCAGGTGCCGGGCGGCCCCTGGAAACCCAATGTGTACCTTAGATACCAGCGCGCTGATGCAGGGGAGCTGGTAACCAAGGTACACAGCTGGTTTCTAAGCGACGTGCGTCGCTTGTTACCAGCATAGTCGCTGTCCTGATCGCTGCCTGTTTGGCAGCTCAGCAGCGATCATGTAGCGACACACCAGCGATCCTGACAAGTGAATATCGTTGTCGGGATCGCTGTTGAGTCGTTATGTGTAACGGGACCCTTAAGCAGATGGGAGGGCCGCAGAGCAGCACACAGCAGGGGAGATATAGAAAGAGATACTTCCTGATTAAGTTCAGTTGCAGCCCAGAGGCATCCTACCCTGAGGGCAAGGAGCATATTGCTTATGGAACAGCCTCAGACCGAGAAGAGAAAGCTGTTATGAAGGAGTTCCCAGGCATTCTGCCCGAAGGCAAGTTGCATGTAGCTTACAGGATTTACATAGCCTAAGAATGGAGCGGCTATGGCTGGAGGGAGTCCCAGGATAGGGACAAATGTGGACGGCCACCAGTGATCAGAAGTCAGCTCAAGGAGGATTCGTGGTTTATGACCAGGGCAGGTGGAGCTGAGAGAGTGCACCTAGCACCTCTTCCTAAGGAAGCCGGACCTGAGACTGAGGGACAACTGTTGAGCTTGGAGCACATGTGGAACAAAGTAAATGCAGGAGATGGAAGAATTTGGCAGGAAATGAAGAATCAGGACTGTCTGAAAGAAAGGAAGAGTGAGGAAATGCCACTCTGTGTGAACTGTGCTGCTGATTTAAAGGATGCCTTGCTGTTTATTAAAGTTCAACTGTTGCAGAAAGACCCAGTGTTTGAAGTGATTTGCAGAGACTACATGGTAGCAGCACCTGTGAGTGTGCTGTGATGTGTGCTGTGGAGCATGTTACACAAGCTGTACAAAGAACTGTATTTAACTTTTCGTGAGCAAGGTGCTGGGGTGCTCACTGACTGTCGCTTAGTTGACTCGCCCATGGCTACTACCCCGGACCACCTTGTTACAAATTCACTGTGCTCCAATTGTCTCCTATGAGAGACTCGCAGCACAGGTGCAGAGGAGACAAAGTAATTTCTCCATCTCCTCCATTGCCCGTCTCAGTGTATATCGGACTGCACTGGTATGACATCCGGAGTGCAGTCCGATGTTTCACATGCACCCATAGACTTGTATGGGTGCGTGTGAACAGAGTCTCGCTGCTAATCCTGAGACAAATCTGCATGAGAAAATAATGGCTGATCTACACTGTCCCATATAACAACATTGGGCGGAATACTATCTGATAAAACATCGGATAGCACTCGGCCATGTTATACGACAGTGTGAGTGATGACTTACAGTGAATGAATGTCAGGGGGTTCTATCTGATTCATGATTTAGACAGAAGTGCCGAGTCTATAGCACAGAATAAATGTAAACCTAACCTTATACGCAACAGAAAAAAAAAATGTTATTTCTCTCAAAATAATAAAAAAAAGGAAAAGCCTTGACTCAGGTTCTTCATCTATCAGCAGAAATGTTTGGAGTTTCCATGTCAAGGGTAGCTCAAAAACAGATTCCCTGCAAAAAAAAAAGGTGTGTATATCAAAGTGATATACAACTATATCCCATATAGAGTAATGCAGCTCAGATGTCATTTTCAATATTTGCACACATCTTAGTGGTTACAGAGTGCTGCTGTATGCGTTTGAGATACATTCACAGACAAATCGAGAGGTAAGCCATACATGCTCCCGGGCCGCAGATCTTCTCTACAACAATGCCATAGGCTACTTTCACACTAGCGTTCGGCAGGGCTGCGTACTTCCTCCGTCAAGGCCAGCCCACTGCCTCACCTCTTCCGTTCAGCTCCGCCTACCTCTGCATGCGTCCTGCGTACCTATCTTTAACATTGGGTACACAGGCCATGCAGATGTATGCAGATGCCTCCGCAAGAGTCGTTTTTTACGCTGCGCAGGACTGCGTCGAATGCAACATGTTACATTTTGTTGCGGTCGGCGCAGTGTCAGAATGACGCATGTGGACGCATCCACATTGCCTGCATATCCAATGTTAAAGATAGGTACACAGACGCATGCAGAGGTAGGCGGAGCTGAATGGAAGAGGTGCGGCAGTGGGCGGGGCTTGACATACGCAGCCCTCCGCAGCCCAGAAGAACGCTAGTGTGAAACTAGCCTTACATATGGCAGCCAACTGCAGTTTGGGCACATCTGGTCGCTGCGAGTTTGACGCTGCGTAACGTCAAACCCGCAGAAACTCTGGATTGTGGGCATGTAGCCTGAGGGTATATGCACATGGTCAGTAATTGGCAGCGCTTTGGATGCAGCACATGTACACTGCGTCCAAAGTGCTGCGGTTATTGAAAGCAGGTGATTCCTCATGTGTTCCCTGATCTGTGCAGAATCACCCCGTCCAATATGTTATACTGGTGGCATTTATCTTGTGGAGACGGAGCGTCTTCCCAAGATAGACATGCTGTGGTCTGGAGAGACGCACTGCATGTCAGTCTCCGCGGGTGTGGGTGCGCTAATAATGGAGATGGGATTTCTTGAAATCCCATCCACTATGATGTAACAGCTGGACACTATGGGTTGGAGTTTGTGGATGTTCACAGCGTCCAACCCACAGCGTTTACTGTGAGCACCTACCCTAAGACTGGAACTGACATTTGTGCCTCCGAAAACAAGGTCAAACGATCCCAGCACCTGGAAAACCACAGCTGCAGCCCCTCAAAGATGAGAAGGAAAACTCTAAAGTGAAGCTAAGCCCACCAGGCCAGACAACAGTCTGTATGGACACATTAGAACCAATAAATCATGACCATCAGACCTACATGTCCACAGCCCACCGTCCGGAGATGTCAGCTCCGTCACCGACCTGAGGAGAATCAGTCACATCTGTACAAAGGGTCTTCAGCTTCAGAGAAAGCAGATGGCAAATGGTTATGAACATGGCGGCAATGTCAGGCCAGCTGGCAACACTGGTCACCTGAGGGCTCACAGCCCCTCCATGCACTGGCAGAGTGGGCACTGAGGGAGATGATGGGACAAAGGGGGAATCTTACACCACAGACCGCACAGACATTTATAGTCTATGCTGTCACCAGGAGGGAGGGGCTCATGGAAATACCCCTGTAAGGGTATGGTTCCACTTTGCGTAATGCCGGCGTTTTGGACGGAGCGGAAACCCTGCCCCCTTCTGTACGCGCTGTGAATCCGGTTGTGCTCATTGAACACATCTGGAATCACCGCAGCGCTACATAGCACTTTGCTATTTACCTTGCGCAGACGGAGCGTCGCCACAAGGTACAAGGACATGCTGCGATCTGAGAAGACGCGCCTCGTGTCCATTTACACAGGTCTGACGCCTGGTGTTTTATCACATAGTGGAGACGGGATTTCATGAAATCCCCTCCACTATGCTGTAATATCTGGACATTTTCTGACCATGGAAAACACCCCAAGGAGATATAAAGCTGTGTCCCTCAGTCTGGTAGCACAGTCTCCACCGCTCCTCCTGGCATCCATCATCGTCTGCAGCGCCAATCAGCGAGCTCACCTCACTGACTGCAGCCTATACACACCAGGAGCAGCAGCTGGCTCCGTGCTGGACCCGGGGACAGTGAGAAGGGCGCAGCTTCGGCTTTCCCTGACCCACACCGCAGCTGCGGGCCGTTACTGACACCGCGGACCAGCTTTGAATGCCCCCACATGCCTGGCGCACATAGAGCTCCTCGCTTACAGGACATTATGTATTAACGGTCCCAACACCGCCACCAAGAGCACCGCACACTCCACCACAACCAACCGTTACATGTAGCCACAACTCCGCCGCCAGGAGCGCCGGCCCGCCCCCAACTGCAGCCTAAATACACTACACCACACGCCGACCGCTTCCTCGCTGCTGTCAATCACTTATCGCCCCGCCCCGCCGGTAGACTCCTCCCGCGGCTATCACTGAGGCCGCACCCCGCCGCCTGTACACAGCCAATAGGATGCCAGCTACTAAATGAGAGCTCTCATACAGCCAATCAGAAGGGTTTTAGCCAGGCAGACTGCATGTCAATGACGTCGCACTTGTGCTCACAGTACCGCCTTCCAGTCACCGTTTATCCAATCCCGTATTCGGCCTCATTTATTGCTAATGAGGGAGGAGCTACCTGCCGGCAGCACACGTGGTCGGGAGTTGTGATGAGTATTGCGCCCCGGAGTGCGGAGGCTGCAGGCAGTACAGTCAGTACTGATCCTTCTCTGCAGGAGTGTATGTATGGACGACCATTGCCAATAATGGGATTCACCTTATCTTCTGTATGTATAGAAGTGCCAGTGCCCACATGTAGGCTATGTGCACGCGTTCGGGAATTGCCGCGGAAATTTCCACAGCAATCCCGCACCTCCCTGCCGCAGGAAATACGTATTTTATAGGTATGCGTATTCCCGCCTGAAACTAGCGTTTTGCAAGCGATCTGTAGCATCGCTTGGAAAACTGATTGACAGGTTGGTCACACATAGTGTTTGACAAGTGTGACCAACTTTTTACTATTGATGCCGCATCAATAGTATAAAGATCTAATGTAAAAAATAGTAATTAAAATAATAAATCGTGCTATTCTCACCTTCCGGCGGCCCCCGCAGCTTTCCCGCCTCTCAGCGACGCTCCCGGCAATCCCGTTCCCAGTGATGCATTGCGAGATCACCCCAGATGACGTATCGGTCTCGCGTGATGCTACGTCATCTGGGGTCATTGTCGCTATGCATCCCTGGGAACGGGATTGGCCGGGAGCGTCGCTGAGGCCAGGGGAAGCTGCGGGGGCCGCCGGAAGGTGAGAATACACGATTTATTATTTAAATTGTTTTAACAGGGATATGGTACCCAGGGTCTGGAGGAGAGTCTCCCCTCCTCCAGACCCTGGGTACCATCCGCACATGGTGGGCACATGCCACATGCGGAAAGTAAGCAGTTCAATGCATTCCTATGGCGGCAGAATCGCCGTGATTCCAGAAAAAGAATGAACATGCGTTTTTTTACGCAATGCGTTTTTTTCACTGAAAAAAACAGCATGTACACAAAATCTTCGGAATGCATTGTAACAATAGGATGCTTAATGCCTACGTTTTTTAAGCGTTTTGGCAGCGGAAAACCGCCGCAAAAACAGTAAAAAAAATGTGAAAATTCCTGAACGTGTGCACACAGCCTTAGGGTATGTTTCCACGTAGCGGAAACCATCCGGATTAGCTGCAGATTGAACGTTGCGTCCTACCGCAGCATTTAATCCGCAGCGGCCAGATGTTCCTGCATAGTGGAGGGGATGCGGCGCGTCTTTTCAGATCGCAACATGTCTATTTACTTTGCGGCGACAGAGCGTCGCCGCAAGGTAAATAGCGGCGATTCCGGAGGTGTTCAATGAACACATCCGAATCACCGTGCGTTCAGATGGGGCGGAGCGGGGTTTTCACTCCGTCCAAAGCGCATTGGTTCCGGACCGTGGAACCATACCCTTTAGCTATTGTTCCACGGTCCGAACCAAGGCTTTTGCACGGCGGAAAATTCAGCTCGTCTAGCCCGCCCTTTCTGACCGCGATCTTTCGGTGTTCAGGACCTCCGAAAACTCGGAAGAGGCAGTACAAGCCTGTATTAATTATTTGCGGCGACGACGTCGCCCAATAGCGAGGACATGTGCGTCTAAAAGACGCGCCGTGTCCTTTTTACCAGGTTTCCTGCGATATGTTCCATAGTGGGAGGTTTATGAACATCCCTCCACTAGCTTTAATCTGAGCTGGTTTCTCACACACCCAAAACGCATTGCGTTCTGTGCCGTGGAACTCACCCTTAGTATTGCTTGCAAAATTTCCTGCAAGTTACGCATCTCTAGGCAGGAAAAAAGCTGCAGCGTTTTTGCCGCGTTTTGGACACAATGAGGTTTCAGCTAAATATAGAACCTCTTGTGACAGAGCAATTGCGCATGAGCGGCCAATTTACAATCTGACTACTGTCATCTTGAGTTATAACTCTGAACGCTTTGCTAGTTCACAAATTTGGCTTGTGCGCTGGCCTCGTCCAAGTGAAACGCATGCATAAACGCATGAACGCAGACCTGGCATGCATTTAAACATAGGGAATGTACGCTGTGCAGATGCGCTGCGCACAAACGCTAGTAACAGTCTCAGACATCTACCTTAACCAGGGTACCAACGCGGCGTAATGCATGTCTGGACACCTTGTTCATAGCTGTAATGCTTGTTGATCTCCGTGCGCTAATTAACGCATGCGGTTTTTTGACACCTTTGGACGGACCCAAAAATGCAACATGTTGCGTCGGGCGCGACTAGACACTCACCTGGAAATAACGCATGCGCACGAAAATGCAGACAAACGCGTGCAAACGCAGGACCATGCGCACGCAATGTTAAACATAGGGGCGCATGAACGCTTAAGCAGATGCGCTGCGCACAAAAACGCTAATGTGAAACCAGCCTAATGAATCCCGCTGATTCTGAGACTGTTTCTTCGTGACATATTGTACTTCATGTTAGTGGTAAAATTTTTTATATGACTTGCGTTTATTTATGGAAAAAACAGAAACATGGCGAAAATTTAGCAATTTTCAAACTTTTAATTTTTATGCCCTTAAATCAGAGAGATATGTTACACAAATTACTTAATAAATAACATTTCCCACATGACTACTTTACATCAGCACAATTTTGGAAACAAAATTTTTTTTTTGTTAGGAAGTTTTAAGGGTTAAAAGTTGACCAGCGATTTCTCATTTTTACAACACCATTTTTTTTTTTTAGGGACCACATCACATTTGAAGTCACTTTGAGGGGTCTATATGATAGAAAATATCCAAAAATGACACCATTCTAAAAACTGCACCCCTCAAGGTGCTCAAAACCACATTCAAGAAGTTTATTAACCCTTCACGTGCTTCACAGGAACTGAAGCAACTTGGAAGGAAAAAATTAACTTAACTTTTTTTGCAAAAAATTTACTTCAGAACCAATTTTTTTTTATTTTCACAAGTGTTAAAAGCAAAAAAAAGAACCACAAAATTTGTTGTGCAATTTCTCCTGAATACGCCGATATCCCATATGTGGGTGTAAACCACTTTTTGGGTGCACGGCAGAGCTTGGAAGGGAAGGAGCGCCGGTTGATTTTTTCAACGCAGAATTGGCTGGATGCCATGTCGCGTTTGGAGAGCCCCTGATGTGCCTAAACAGTGGAAACCCCCAACAAGTGACCCCATTTTGGAAACCAGACCCCTAAGGAATTTATCTAGATGTGTGTGAGCACTTTGAACCTCCAAGTGCTTCACAGAAGTTTATAATATAGAGCTGTGAAAATAAAAAATCACTTTTTTCCTCAAAAATGATTTTTTAGCCCGCTATTTTTTATTTTCCAAAGGGTAACAGGAGAAATTGGACCACAAAAGTTGTGGTGCAATTTTTCCTGAGTACACTGATACCCCATATGTGGGGGTGAATCACTGTTTGGGCGCATGGGAGAGCTTGGAAGGGAAGGAGCGCCATTTTGTAATGCAGACTTTGATGGAATGTTCTTCGGGCTTCATGTTGTGTTTGCAGAGCCCTTGATGTGCCTAAACAGTAGAAACCCCCACAAATGAACCCATTTTGGAAACTAGACACCGCAAGGAGCTTATCTAGATGTGTGGTGAGCACTTTGAACCCCCAAGTGCTTCACAGAAGTTTATAAACGCAGAGCCGTGAAAATAAAATTAATTTTTTTCCTCAAAAATGATTTTTTTAGCCCACTATTTTTTATTTTCCCAAGGGTAACAGGCGAAATTAGAACCCCAAAATTGGTGTGCAATTTGTCCTTAGTACACTGATGCCTCATATGTCGGGGCTTGGAAGGGAGGGAGCACCGTTTGACTTTTTGAACGCCATGTCGTTTGGAGACCCCCTGATGTGCCTAAATAGTGGAAACCCCTCAATTCTAGCTCCAACACACCCCTAATCCCAACCCTAAATCTAACCCTAATTTTAACCCTAATTCCAACCTTAACCCTAATTCTAACCCTAATGGAAAAATGAAAATAAATATATTTTATTTATTTTATTATATTTCCCTAAATAAGGGGGTGATAAAGGAGGGTTTATTTACTATTTTTTTTATTTTGATCACTGTGATAGGGTTTATCACAGTGATCAAAATGTACCTTCAATGAATGAATGAATCTGCAGGCAGCCAGATTCGGCGGGCGCACTGCGCATGCGCCCACCATTTTCTTCCTGGACCAAGATGGCGGCACCCACCGGAGGAGGTAGGAGGGTCTGGGGACACCGGGAGGTATCGGGGACCCTATTTCTCTCTCCTCTGATGTGCGATCACATCAGAGGAGAGAGAAAGTTAAAGCAGAATCGCGGCTTTTTTTTTTTTTTTTGCGGTCGCATTATACGGTTAATAACGGCTATCGCAAAAGCGGGGTCGGTAAAAACTGACCCGAATCATGTTCTCTGGGGTCTCGGCTACCCCTGGCAGCCGAGACTCCGGAGAAAATCCGACTCTGGGGGGCGCTATATACTTTTTCCACAGCGCCGTGAATTCACGGTGCTGTGGTGTAAGTACCTTTACCACCGTTAAAAGGTGTATCGGCGGTCGTTAAGGGGTTAAAGTTTTGTGATGTAATTTCTTGGTTCAACACCACCATTTTCATGCTGATGCTGTGGCATCAGGATAATGGGATTAGGGCTTGGTGTCAGCAGCTGTCATGACTCCTAGCCCTAGGATTAGTAATGAAAAGTTGTCAGCCTGACACCCTGATTACTAAACCAATACGTAAACACAAACACACAAATTGTCACCAGCCTATGTAGGAGGGTTAACAGAACAAACATACATAGGCTTTAACCAGACAGGAATTGTTAATTTTAATGAAAAAAAATATTGTGTGGGCTCCTGCGTAATTTTAATAACCAGCAGAGGGAAAGCCAACAGCTTAGGGCTGTTTTTAATATTCTGGAAGGAGCCAATATACATAAAGGTTTCCAGGCTATTAATATCAGCTCACAGCTGTTTGCTCAGCCGTTACTGGCTAGTTTACAGGGGACCCCAGAAAAAATTGACATAGTGTCCTCCTATAAAATCTAACCAGCAAAGGCTAGGCAGACAGCTGCAGGATGATATTAATAGCTTAGGAATGGCCCATGGATATTTTCCCCTCCCAGACTAAAACATCAGCTCTCAGTTGCCCCAGAAAAGGCGCAACTATAACAAGCGCCAAATCTGCTGCTTAGCCTCGCTCTTCCCACTTGCCCTGTAGCAGTGGCAAGTGGGGTTATTTGTGAGGTGGATGTCACCTTTGTATTGTCAGGTGACATCAAGCCCACAGGTTAGTGACGGAGAGGCGTCCATAAGACACCTATCCATTAGTAACCCCATAGTGAAATTGTATAAAAACACACTCCCAGAATAAAGTCCTTTATTTGAAATAATGACAGACTCCTTTAATGAATCTAAATTAAACCATACTTACTGAAACGACTAATCCTCTGAAGCCAACGTCTCCTGCAACAAAAATAATAAACAATATTCCTCACCTGTCCGCCGAGAAGGTAATCCATAATATCCCACGACGATCCTGATCACTTTGAGAGCAGTCAGTGATGTGACTGCTCTCAAAGACAGCCAGCGATACACTGACAGGAGGTAATCGCTCCTGCAGTGAGAGAGGTCACCAGAGTTCATCAGCTGATCAGCTCCGGGGATCTCCCTTATGGCAGCACTGCTGCGTGAGAAAGTTCTCACGCAGCGGTGCCGTGAGAGCACCAGAGCTGATCAGCTGGTGAACTCAACAGCAGCTCAGTGATACTCTGACAGGAGGTAATCACTCCCGCAGTGTATCGCCGGCGGCCGGGTAGAGCAGTGACATGTCCCGATGTGATAGTTCTACATATGAGATCGCTGTGGGACACTTGGGATTACGTGGACTACGGCGGACAGGTGAATATATGTTGGTATATTATTTTACATTATTTCTAGGAGACGAGAGCATCGGGGATTTGGTGTTGACTATAATGGGTGTTTATTTTTATTTGAAAATGTATGTAAATATTTTACTTTTTCTTTTTTAACTGTGCGCACAGGCACCAACAGATGAGACTACGTCTCCCATCAGCGGCACCTGCGGTCACTGTTATCAGTGACAGCAGACGTAGCCCGATGGGAGCAGTAGTCTCATCAGCCCATGCCTGCTGACCTGCGGTAAGCTTTTTACAGCTTGATACCGCAGCATTACAGCTGATAAGAACCACCACGCCGGTGTTTCCCACGCTGTCACACAGATGACAGCTGTCACGTCGCCGTTGGATTCAGTGGCTGGTGTTCCTGCCTCGGCCGCTGCCAGGCGCCGGACTCCTTCGGCTGGTGGTGCCGGTGATAGGAGTGCGGTATCCTCATATTGTTCCGCTCCTTTGACGCCGGCCTCTGTCGCTGCGCATCGCCGTGTCTCGCCTGTGGGTAATGTTGGCGACAGAGAAGGGGTCTCTGCCAGGCGTCTGGTGGGTGTAGGCTTCTCTCTTCTGTCAGAGGTGAAGTGGTTGGTGTCAGTCATGCATCACCATCTGGCCTGGTTCTGGGGTCGGTCCAGATGAGGTCATCAGACTGTGAGCCTGTGAGAGGTAGCCATGCCCTTCAAATGCCTTGGAGCCTGGCTTGTAGGCCGCCAGATATAGTCTTGGTTTCCCCAGCGTGCTAGTTTGTTTTGCTATTGTATTTCTGACCTTTGCCTGGATTTCTGACTGTTTTACTGCCTGACGATTTTGTACCTCTGCTGTCCGCCTGGTTTTGACTTGAACTTTAGCCTGTATTTCTGACCCTTCTACTGACTGCCGATTTTGTACCTCTGCTGTCCGCCTGGTTTTGACTTGAACTTTAGCCTGTATTTCTGACCCTTCTACTGCCTGCCGATTTTGTACCTTTGTTGCCCTCCTGGTTTTGACCCTTGGACTTCTGACTACGCATTTTGTCTCGCTTTTTATTCCCGTCCTAGCATCCTTCCTACTCCGGTCCACTGCTCTCATAGGCAGCTACCCCCTGGGCTTCGCTATAATTCCAGATCCCTGTATAGGGGTAAAGGATCTCAGGGTTTCTCGGGGTGCTGTCTTACCTGCAGTTCAGACCTGCAGTGGGCGGACGCCACAACAGCGTTTGAAACACCATAGGAAGCTGGTAAAATGCAAAACAAAAACTCAGCAAATCCGCAAACCTTTTTATTCCTGCATTTTGCTACGGATTTGAATGACTCAGTTGAAGGTGAAAAATGCTGCAGAAACGCACAAAGAATTGACATGCTGCAGAAAAAAATGCACTGCAAATACTTCAGGATTGTCATTGAATTAGCTCGCATAAGGATTCCATAGCGTTTTTGGCCTATTTCCGCGCGGAAGAAACACTGTGAAAACACATCAAAAATGCACTGTGTGCGCATAGCCTTAAGCCGGAGTCACACTAAACGTATGAAAAATCGGTCCGAGTCTCCCTGCCGAGAGTCGCACGAGCGTAATGCGAGTGTCATGCAAGTACAATCCGATTTCTCACACCTAGCATCCGATTTACATCCAAATGTAATTCGATTTCTATCTGATAGCAATGCGATTTTAACATGAGCTTTTACATAGAGAAATTCTCTGTCACACATCGTTTTCAAAGGAAATATTCTTCAAAACACATAGACTAAAAGCCAGCAATTCATGTGCCGTGTACAGTAAAATCACAAAGTGACCTGTTAGAATAGATAGAATAGATATATACACATAGAATACATAGATGTCAGTGACACAGACACACATATATCTCTCTCTCTCTCTCTCTCTTATATATATATAGAGAGAGAGAGATATATATATATACAGTATATATAGATATATGTATTACATAGAAGAAAGCTGGCAATTCAGCAGCCACGTAGTGTAAAATCACAGCAGGAGCCGATAGCATAGAATAGAAGGATTACATACAGTATATACACATAGAATCGGTAGATATACAGATATCAGTGACAAATACAATTAGTACAGTGTGTGCAGCTTAATGTACATGTATTTAATTAATAAAAGATTTTTCTGAAAAAAATGGCGTGGGCTCCAGCGTAATTTTCTTAACAAGCAGAGGGAAAGCCGACTGCTGGGGGCAGATGTTTATAGCCTGGGAAGGGGGTAATACCCATAGAGCTTCCCAGGCTATTAATATCAGCTCACAGTTATATACTTAGCCTTTACTGGCTATTAAAATGGGGGACCCTAAAAAAATGACGTAGGGTTCCCTATAATTAATAACCAGCAAAGGCTATGCAGACAGCTGCGACTGATATTAATAGCCTAGGAAGGCCCCCCAGGCTAAAAACATCAACTCTCAGCTGCCCCAGAAAAGGCGCATCTCTGAGATGTGTCAATTCTGGCACTTAGACTCGCTCTTCCCACTTGCCCTGTAGTGGTGGCAAGTGGGGTGATAGTTGGGGGGGTTGATGTCACCTTTGCATTGTCAGGTGACATCAAGCCCCTAAGTTAGTAATGGAGAGGAGTCAATAAGACACCTCCATTACTAACCCTATAGTCATATCGTATAAAAACACACCCAGAAAAAAGTCCTTTAATTGAAAGAATGCCAGACTACTTTAATAAATCTTAATTAAACCATACTTACGAACTCACCCATTCCACCGACGCCACTGTCGTCTGCAAAAGAATTAAAAAAGCAAACAATATTCCTCACCTTTCTGCAGAGATGATGATAAACCATTCGTCCCACAATGGGTCTAGCTTTGCTACATCAAGAAGGCCGGCTGCATGGTTGCATGATGAAACCATACAGCCTGTCATTCAGCAGACACTGTGCTCCCTGTGAACTCCTATTACCTATCTGAGGGCACCGTGAGCATGAGAAAGTTCTCCTGCTTGCTGTGCCATCAGACAGGTCCTGTGAGTTCACAGCCAATAACTAACTTATCTTTCTGACATAAGCACGAGCGCCATGGGAAAAGCTGTCAGAGTTTGATCCGAATGTCATCTGAGTGTGATCCAATTCTCTCGCATGTGAGAAACGCATCACAGGTGTGGAGAAGGTGAGAAATTAATTTCTCCATCATCTGAGTCTGCGGTAATGAGACTGCATTCGGATCACAATCGACTGCAGTCTGATGCTTAACATGCACCCACACACTTGTATGAATGTGCATGACCCTAATATGTCGGAGTCACTCATAGCATGCTGCGAATGGTTTCTCATGCCAATCCAGCATGAGAAAATAATCGCAGATCTCATTGCCCATATTCTAACAGTGGCCAGCGCTATCTGATAAAACTCGGATAGCACTCGACCTTTTTATCAGTGTGAGCGAACCCTAAGGCACTCTTCTGTAGCAATCGCACTAGGATCACGCATCTGCAAACCTGGCGCAGATCCCCTGGGCGATCCTATGTGGTCGCTATTAGCTTCCAAAACAAAATCTCATCAGGACAGCGATCGTTATACGACCTCTGCGGTCGTTGGGTAAAACCTATGTCCCACCTGCGACGCATGTTAAAGTCGTTCATAAAGGTGTTCCACTCAGGATCAGCTCACTAGCTCTGAGGACTATCAACGAGCTAAAAAAGGTCTCAGAACGTTCTATAAGCGTCTATACGATCTCTGCATGGGCCACATGCTGCTACATTACCATTTCTGCTGCGTTGCTAACGAGATTCGGTCTGCTCATAAAATCAGTGACTTTTTAGCGATTGTTAGCGATTACGCTAGTGTGACAGTACCTTAAGATAAACCCAAAATACAGTTCTCACTCTTTGCCTGCCCAATTCACGACAAGTGCAGAGATTAGAGGCCTATTAGCCAACAAGTCGTGTCACCAAGAATGCACATTATGCCAACTGGACTTATAGACACAAATAAATAATCTGTTCCATATGTCGACGCCATGAAAATGTCACTTTAGCAAAAATTCGAATAAGGGGTATATACCTGCATCAGTAATACATCATGCATTATACCAACACTCAAGTTATTCAACAACAGCTAAGGTGACCCTGTGAAAATGACGCTGGAAATTGACAGGTCCATGCGACACTGAGTCAGAACATCTATGCGCATTACCATGCAGCATCATTCTTAATTAAAGAATCCATTCATGAGGAAAGAAAAAGGCCACTTGACTGTACAATGGTGTATGCATACAACTGCTTACGGACTTATCTCGAATGACTCTTACTAAAAAAAAAAAGGTTCGTAAACCACTACCTGAAATGCCCAGGGAAAGGGGACTAATTAAATCCTGGTGGTATCCATTTGAGCTACAGGTCCGAAAAAATGGAATGCTACATTCTCTGAAAGACTCAAGTGACATGAGGCCATTTTGTGACACTTTGGACATACCCAGAATTCATATATCAGACTAACCACCTGCTTCACCTTTGCCACAGAGAACACCAGCACGTCGCAGTAGGCGTTTATTGGACAGTAAAAATGACGGTGATGAACCTGGATGAGAGAGGAATTTGTTAATTATCTGAAGTCCTGAAATAATCTTTGTCTTCCCTAGTGGAAAATGCAGTTGTAGGAGTGGTGGAGGTGATGTTCTACTTAACATCTCAAGTGGTTAAATGCATTTTATATGTTATGAGAGTAAAACCCTTTGGGGTGTCATGGAAATATATATGTATTCCATATATTCAAAGTATATTCACATATATGTATTCACAGTTAGATAGATCTCACTTGCTAAAAAAACCTTGTGCTCACATATTTCTAGGCCAGATATAATCAGTCGTTTTAAAGAAATCTGGCCTTCATAAGACCTTCGTAAAGGAACAAATGCATGAAGTACAAAATGTCCTATTAGATATCTGTTTACATTATAGTTATGCAAGGCAACTAGGTCACAAGAATATAAACAATAATTCTGCAACTTCAGCTCTTTTAATCATGATTATCATAATTATCATATTTACACTAGAACAGCCAATAATCTAGCAGCTTTTAATTGTATGTTAATTGACTAACCAGCCCTTTTTGTAAACGTATAAAACCTTGAATGAATAATAAATGTATGTCTTTGACGAACTGTTATACTGACACTTTCGTGTGGACAGTCCTCATTTCGTTCTGAGCGCTCAAAAAGACATTATATAGAGATTTGGACATGGCAAGCAGCAAACACAGGATATTTTTATCCTAATTATATTTCCATATCAGTTGGCGCCTGCACGCGGGGCATTGGACGAAACGCACGAGGACCCGGCCGACCGGAGAGACGGGGGTGTTGGCCCTGGCCTTGGCACACGGGACGGAGACTGCAGCTCCATCAGTAAGGTAAGAAAACTTTGTCATCTTACCTGAATGTTCCCTGTGCCTAGTCCTAGCCTACACTTCCAGCCGGTCGGACGTGGTCATCACCGCATTCCCAGGTTGTGTAAAAAGTCCATACCCTTATCCAAAAGCCCTGGGATATAAGCCGAGTTGTTTGCTGCTGTGCTGTATGTTTCATGTTTTATGTGAACCGGGAGAAAGATGGAACGGTGACTGTGTTTTTGCTTGCTAATTTTCTGGGGGCTGTATAGCAAAAGACAATTGCTGCATAAGTTCCCGCAGTAAACTTTCACGCACCGGGAGGCCATCCCAGTCAAATCAGACGTGAAGGGCGGGAGCTTTGTTTTGGATAAGTCCACGCAGATATTCTTCACACATTGGAGGGAGGTTATCCCAAAAAATCCAGTTGTGGAAGCGAGGGCTTTGTTCGGTTAAGTTTCTGCAGTAAACTTTCACGCACTGGGAGGCCATCCCAGTCAAATCAGACGTGAAGGGCAGAAGCTTTGTTTGGATAAGTTCTCACAATAATCGTCCACGCACCGGGAGGCCATCCCAGTCAAATCAGACGTGGATAGTGAGAATTTTGATGAAGGCTATTGCAGATTACTGTGACCGGCGCACCGGCCAGGGCTACGGTACAGAGCGATAGAATCTTGAGCTTCACCGCGCTCAGTGCAATTGGTGAGTTATCAGTTACCAGAGCAGCTTGTATGTGTCACAGATCATCAAAAGAGGGATTCGTATTCTCCCGGGTGTCTGTCTCATTGTCTGTATCAGGTACTGTCGCTTTAAATCACATCTCCGTGCGCTCTGTCAGTAACTCATTCAGAGCAGTGTGCTGGCTGCAGCAGCGAGAAAACCCTTTGACCCCCCTCCTCTGCTAATCACGTTATCAGACATTCTGTTTCTTGGCTTTGATTTTTATTTTTTTAAGCTAGTTTTTTTGGCTACAGGTTTTAATGTGAAAATTATCAGGCATTCAGACTGAACTATATTCATTTTTTGCTATTCTGAGGAATAATAATTTTTTTTTTTTTTTTGTTACGTGATTTCAGTGCCTATAGAGACAGCAAGCAGAGATATAAGGAAGGGAGGGGGGAAGCAGCCAGCTGACATTCCAGAGATTTTTAATTAGCTGTTTTAGTAACAAGGGTTGTTTTTCAGAGTTTTATGATTAATACGGTTTTTCTTTTCTCCCCTTTTTGGTGAATTTATTTTTTTTATGTTTACTTTTTCTAGAGTTTTTTTTACTAAATCTAACTTTTTGTTTTTTAAAAAAAAAAAAAATTTTTCTTTTAAGTACATTTTTAAATGATTTTGGAGAGATTTTTTTTTTTTTTTCTCTAAGCAATTTATTTTAGAGCTTTATTTCTCCAGCCATTTTTTTTTTCTACAAGCTTGCCTTAGAACAAGGTCACATAGATAAGGAGAATTACAGGCTGTGGGAGAGAGCAGACACAAACTACGCAGTGGTCTGAGCAGCCCCTCCCGTCGGGCATTCGGCGAGGAAATTTTTTTTTTTTTTTTTTTTTATGTGAATAAGTTTGAAAAGGTGTTAAATCATCTGTGAGAAAAAGATCACTGACATGTCACAAGAGCAGAATTCAGAGTCACACACATCACATGTCCATCATGTGGAGACACGGGACAGGTGTAGGCTGCTCTCATTGAGTAAGGAGCCTTGTACAGGGAAAAACGCTCCCCGCCTCTCTCCACAGGGAGAAGGCATTTTTGTTTCAACCATCCCCTCTCAAGAGTCACAGGGGGGACACCCTCTTCTTCTTCTTCTCTCAGTCCCTTTCTCTTTCTTCTTCAGACTTTTCTCCTCTTTCCTCGCTGCCATCCCTCTCATTCCTTCTTTTCCCTCCATCACATCTCTAACACATCCATTTTCTTCATCTTCCTCTTCTTCTATCTCTTCCTCTCCAACTCTCAAATCTTGTTCTTCATTTTCTTCTACTTCTCCCCCTCCATCTTTCTTCTCTCTCTCTCTCTCCTCCATCTTTCTCTCGTTTCCCCCTTTCACTCTTCTCTCCCTCCCCTCCTCTTTCTCTCGCTCCTCCCTCACACCTCTCTTCTCTTCCTCTTTTTTCTACTTCGTCATCAACTGGGTCAACGCCCAATCCAAGCAATGTGGTGTCCCTGTATTCAGTGTCTCCAGCACAGGGCACCTTGTCTATCCCAAGCACAGTACAAACATTGCCAGTCATTATAATCAGGAGAAGAAAGTACAGATCTCCCTACACAAAACGCTACATGTAGCCCCCAGACACAACAGTCCACTGCTAGGGCTTCACAGGGGAGTGGTATAGCTACAGGGCTGCTAGCATGGAACCATGACACTGATCCACCGCAACCTCAGCAAGGAAGTGGGAAATCCCCATGCAGCAAGACAACTTTAAAGCCCAAATCTCACCCAGTGTATGCACCAAGTACACCATGTCACTTCTTATCTGATGAAGATGAAGATGCAACGTCACACATGCTGCCCAATACTAGGGAAGAAAACACACAAGCACCAATAGAGCAGGGACAGGTAGAGGCACCATCCTATGAGCCCTTCATCCCAAGCCAGGTGATCAGTATGCTGCCAGACCCAGGGATACACCCCATGCCATTTTGCCAAAAAATGCAGCAGATCCAGCGAACGTATGCAGCAGCCTGGACTGATCTCTGGACCGTAATGGAAATAAAAGCAGGTGATGCATTCTGGCCAATTATGAGAGAACACTTCAAGCTTCCAACAGAGTTAGATGCGTATGCCTGGGAGACAGGACCAAAGCTAATTGAGCAACTCAGAGAATGGGCCAAAAGCAGACTGACAGGACAAACTCTCAGCCTACATGTCACGAGTCAAGACAAGACAGAGTCTGTGGAGAAGTTCCATGACAGAGTAATGCAAGTGTTTCAAGATTTGGGCCTCATTACCCATGATCAGACACACAGATGGATGTTGGCACAGGCTTTTGTGCATGGACTGAGAGAACCAATCAGGAAACCACTGGTAGCAGCCAGGCCTGAGTACACGTCAATAGCAATGGACACCCTTCTCACAGTCGCAAAAGGGATAGAATCCCAGTGTCAAGATCCTGTCTGGGTTGGAGCCGATGTTACTGCAAACACTAGGGGAAGCAGAGGCAGGTAGCGTAGTCAGATGGCAGCCGGAGGTCGGTACACAGGAGAGCAGTGTTTGTAGCAATGGATCAGGCGGATAACGTAGTCAGGTGGCAGCCGGAGGTCGGTACACAGGAGAGCAGTGTTTGTAGCAATGGATCAGGCGGAGAGCGTAGTCAGAAGGCAGGCCGAGGTCGGTTCACAGGAGAGCAGTGTTTGTAGCAATGGATCAGGCGGAGAGCGTAGTCAGAAGGCAGGCCGAGGTCGGTTCACAGGAGAGCAGTGTTTGTAGCAATGGATCAGGCGGAGAGCGTAGTCAGAAGGCAGGCCGAGGTCGGTTCACAGGAGAGCAGTGTTTGTAGCAATGGATCAGCAGGAAACGCTTGACTAAAGGCTTGGAGCTCAATAATCTCGCAATGACACACCCACAGGGCCAGGTTTATATAGGGTGTGTAATTGGCAATCAGAGGCCCAATCAAGAGAGCACTAGGTGTAGCCAATCAGGAAGAACAGTCAATGGTATCTGGGTTCAGCAAGGAACTTTGCAGCCAGCAGAATAGCTCAGATGGTAGAGCTGCTGGCCAGTGGACAAGAGGTACTGGGTTCGACTCCTGACAGTACTCCCCTCCTTCCAGGATGGCCTCTGGACATCTCAGGAGCTGGCTTATCCGGGTACCTTTGATGAAAGGCTCTTGTTAGTCTAGGAGCATGGACGTTGTCCCTTGGTTCCCATGAATTTTCCTCTGGTCCGTAACCCTTCCACTGCACCAGATACTGCAGTTTACCTCTGAATTTTCGGGAGTCCAGAATCTTATCCACAATGTATTCTTCTTCACCACGGATCCTTTCTGGTGGAGGAGGTGGCTGAATTCTTCCTGGAAACGGGTTTTCACAGAAGGGTTTGAGCAAGGATATGTGAAACACTGGATGAATCTTTAGATTGTTGGGAAGTTTTAAACGAAAAGCAACCTGGTTAATTTTTGCAGAAATTTGAAAAGGTCCAATGAATTTCTGACCCAATTTGGAGGATGGCACATGTGTCTTAAGGTTTTTAGTGGACAGCCAAACTTTGTCTCCAACCTGAAGAGCAGGGGGCACTCTCCGATGTTTATCTGCTGCTTCCTTATATTCTTCCTGGGTCTTGAGCAATATCTCTGATAATTCCTTCTGGGATTCCTGTAATTTTGTAAGCCTGTCATTAACAGCAGGAATGGGAGTGTTCACTGGCAGATTAGGGATAAATACTGGATGTACTCCATAATTAGCAAAAAATGGGGTTTGAGATGTAGCGCTATGTATGGAGTTGTTGTAGGCAAACTCTGCTGTTGGTAAATAGTCCACCCAGTCATCCTGAAGATAGGAAATGAAGCAACGGAGGTATTGCTCCAAAGTCTGGTTCGTTCTCTCCGTCTGGCCATTGGACTGAGGATGGAAAGCGGTAGAAAGATTCACCGTGACTCCCAAGGCTGTACAGAAACTCTTCCAAAATTTTGACGTAAACTGAACTCCTCTGTCAGACACCACGCTGTCAGGAATTCCATGTAACCTGAATACTTCTTTGATCATCAGTTCTGCAGTTTTTTCAGCAGTAGGAATTCCTTCAGTTGGAATAAAGTGGGCCATTTTTGTGAGTCGGTCCACTATGACAAGGATGACGGTCATCTGTTTGGAAGGGGGTAGTTCCACAATAAAATCCATGGAAATAGATCCCCAAGGCCTGGATGGAACTGGGAGTGGTTGCAAGAGTCCTAGAGGAGACGATCGTGGGGTCTTGTTTCGTGCGCATGTTAAACAGGTTGAAACATATTTCCTCAAGTCCTTCCTACAATTAGGCCACCAAAAGAAACGAAGTAGTAAGTCTTGTGTTTTTGCAACTCCAGGATGTCCTGCCAGTTTAGAATCATGGACACTTTTGAGGACTTCAAGGCGAGAAGATTCAGGTACATATATTTGGTGTTTCTGCATCCAAAACCCCTCTTTGAATGAAAGATCGACGTCTTCCGAAGGATGGTTAAGGAAAGAGTCTGTCACGCGGTCTTATGATATGTGTACGATGTCAGTAAACTATTCTTAAAAGAACAACACTCTATACAACATATAGATTAGCAACATCAGCATGTAAATAAAGAATAGATTTACCTGACACGATATCCGTTGAACTCAGGATAAATCTTGAAGACTTGATACACTGTCACAGGAAAGAAGAGGACCGGGGGTCTAACCTGACCCTAAGCTGGGGTCCTAACTAATCCCTCACCTTGGAGGTACTGATAATGGTTCAGAGGTCCAAGTCTCCAGCCTAACCCTGTCTCCTATCAGTCCCTGAACCCTGTAATCAGTCCTAAGAAGGATTCTGATTACCACCAAAGGGATATGGGCTGATCTCTGCTAAATACACAGATTAGAAATATAAGACAGACTGGAGAAAACACAGACTTGCATACACACTCAAACACAGAAGGAACATAAATGATCTGGGATATTAAACTCTAAGCAAGGTGAGCTTAAAACAACTAAGGAGCTCTTTAACTTAAGTCTATACAGATATAATCCTATCTGTGGTCTGCATGAAGAATTTCACTGGCAACTCCCAAACAGACAACCAGAGATTTAAAGGAAACCAATCAACAAATAATTAATTGCAGCCGGGAGAAACTGCACCCAGTCCCAGAACTGAGCACAGACAGAATTAACTCCCTAACTGCCAAACACAAAGAAACAGCAACTCAGCTGTGAGAAGTCAGAATGTGCAACCGCGACGATCTTCGTGGCGATGCACACATGACAGTACCCCCCCTTCTACGAGGGGCCTCCGGACCCTCAGGGCCAGGTTTGCCCGGGTGAGTTCTGTGGAAGGTCCGCACCAAACGATCTGCGTTAATGTCAGACGCAGGAACCCACGTCCTCTCCTCTGGACCATACCCCTTCCAATGCACCAAGTACTGAAGGGACCGGCGATTCAGACGTGAGTCAATGATCTTTGACACTTGAAACTCCAAGTTACCATTGACCACCACTGGAGGAGGAGGTAGAGGTGATGGTATGACTGGTGCCACGTACCTCTTAAGTAATGACTTGTGGAACACATTATGAATTTTAAACGTAGGAGGGAGGTCCAGACGAAATGCCACAGGATTAATTATGGAACTGATCCTGTACGGCCCGATGAATCTGGGGCCCAGCTTCCAGGAGGGAACTTTAAGTTTTATATTCCTGGTAGACAACCATACCAGATCGTTCACATTAAGATCTGGACCAGAAACTCTCCTCCTATCAGCCATACGTTTATAACGGTTCCCCATAGCACTCAGATTATTCAATACACCTCTCCACACTGAAGCAAGTGACGACGAGAAACGCTCCTCCTCAGGAACCCCAGAAGGGCCCCCCCCATTGAAAGTACAAAACTGGGGATGAAAACCATATGCCCCAAAAAACGGGGATTTACCAGTGGACTCGCTCCGCCTGTTGTTAAGAGCGAACTCTGCCAGAGGCAAGAAAGAAGACCAGTCCTCCTGGTTCTCTGAGACAAAACACCGAAGATAAGTCTCTAGGCTTTGATTCAGACGCTCTGTCTGACCATTGGTCTGCGGATGAAAAGCCGAGGAAAATGACAATTGCATCCCCCGACGTAAACAAAATGCCCTCCAAAACTTGGACACAAACTGAGACCCCCTATCTGACACCACATCAGAAGGCAACCCATGAAGTCTCACAATCTCCCCAATGAACACCTGCGCCAGAGTTTTAGCATTAGGGAGGGCAGGAAGAGCAATGAAATGTGCCATCTTACTGAACCTGTCAACAACCACCAGTATGACAGTCTTCCCTGACGACTGAGGAAGGTCCGTGATGAAGTCCATAGACAAATGAGTCCATGGACGCTCCGGAAGTTTCAAGGGTAAGAGGGTCCCAGACGGACGGGTATGAGGGGTCTTAGAGCGAGCACAAACCCCACAGGACGCGACAAAAGTTAAAACATCTTTATTAATGTTAGGCCACCAAAACCGGCGAGAAAGGAGATCTAAAGTAGCCTTACTCCTGGATGTCCTGCTAAAGCAGAATTATGATGTGCCTCAATAACCTTTTGTCTCAACTGATTTGGGACAAACAGTCTCCCTGGAGGTCCTGCAGGGGCGTCCCCCTGAACCTCTAATACCTCCTCCTCAAGCTCAGAACATACAGCCGACACTACCACCCCCTCCTGAAGGATAGGAATCGGGTCATCCATTTTCCCGGCCCCTGGGAAACTGCGAGACAAGGCATCCGCCTTAACATTCTTAGATCCAGGGCGATAAGTGACAACAAAATTAAACCTGGTAAAAAACAACGACCATCGAGCTTGTCTGGAATTCAGACGCTTAGCAGATTCCAAATACAGCAGGTTCTTGTGATCAGTAATGACGGTGACCGGGTGGACTGCCCCCTCCAAAAAGTGACGCCATTCTTCAAAAGCCAACTTAATGGCCAAAAGTTCCCTATTGCCGATATCATAATTCCTTTCGGCGGACGACAATTTCTTAGAAAAGAAAGCGCACGGATGCCATTTACCAGGGGACGGACCCTGGGACAATATTGCACCCACCCCTACGTCAGACGCGTCCACCTCCACAACGAACGGCTGTGATGCATCTGGTTGGATGAGAACGGGTGCCGAAGCAAAACATTTTTTCAAAGAGGAAAAAGCTTGGCAAGCTTTGTCCGACCATTTAGAAAAATCCGTCCCTTTTCTTGTCATGTCAGTGAGAGGTTTGACAACAGATGAGAAATTACAAATAAATTTCCGGTAGTAGTTAGCAAACCCCAGAAAACGCTGCAGAGCCTTAAGATCCTCTGGCTGATCCCATTCAAGCACTGCTCTCACCTTTTCAGGGTCCATACGGAAACCGGAGGCTGACACCAAGAAACCCAAAAACTGAAGTTCCTGTACGGCGAATACACACTTTTCCAGTTTGGCGTATAGTTTATTGTCTCGCAAGATCTGCAACACCTGTCTCACATGCTCCTGGTGAGACACAAGATCTGGCGAGTAAATTAAAATGTCATCCAAATATACGACCACAAACAGCCCCACCAGATGACGAAAAATGTCATTAACAAAATGTTGGAATACTGCTGGTGCAGTAGTCAGACCAAAAGGCATGACAAGGTTCTCATAATGTCCCTCCGGCGTGTTAAACGCCGTTTTCCACTCATCCCCCTCTTTTATCCTAATCAGATTATACGCCCCCCTGAGATCCAATTTAGAGAACCATTTGGCGCCAACAATTTGATTGAAGAGATCAGGAATCAGAGGGAGTGGATACGGATCCCGAACAGTAATCCGATTAAGTTCGCGGAAATCCAAGCAAGGGCGTAGGCCTCCATCTTTTTTCTTCACAAAGAAGAACCCCGCGGCCACTGGGGAAGATGAAGGTCTAATATGCCCTTTGGCCAGACTTTCCGAAATATAATCTTTCATAGCCTGCCTCTCAGGACCAGAAAGGTTATATAACCTAGCTTTAGGTAACTTAGCATCAGGAAGTAAATTAATAGAGCAGTCATACACGCGATGAGGAGGCAACTCCTGACACCCTCCTCAGAGAACACATCCCCAAAGTCCTCCAAAAAAGGAGGCAAAGTACTAGGCACGACCGCACTGATGACTGTGTTCATGCAGTTACTTTTGCAAAACTCACCCCATTGGCTTATCTCTCTGGACTGCCAATTAATCACAGGGTTATGTTTAACCAACCAAGGAAGTCCCAACACAATAGGAGTAGGTAGACCCTCCAACACATAACAAGATAATAGTTCCCTATGTATTGCCCCTACCCGAAGGTCAATGTTATGAACCTCATGAACAAAGCTACCTTGGCCGAGAGGCCTGGCGTCAATGGAGAATATAGGGATCGGTTTGACCAATACACTCAGATGCATACCTTGAGCCTGAGCAAACTGAGCGTCAACCAGATTAGCCCCGGACCCACTATCAAGAAGAACAGAAAATCTCTCCACTCTCGTACCAACCACCACCTCCACTGGTACAAGGAACTGAGAAGAACTAGCGGACGAAATACATACTCCCAGATTGTCGTCCACCACACAACCTGGGATTAACAGTTTTCCGGCGACTTCTTGTTCAACAAGGCACGGGACGGACATCCCCCAACAAAATGTCCCTCTTTCCCGCAGAAGAAACACCTTCTAGTCCTGCGGCGTACCGCCAATCCCCTCCTACGAAATGATGTCCCTCCCAACTGCATAGGCTCCTCCGAACAGACAAGGGGAACCTCAACATAAGGGACTTTAGTAGTAGGTGGAGTAACAACAGGGGGCGGAGTTACCTCGCACCTCTCCCGGAGCCGTCTATCAGTACGGATAGCCAGGGCCATAGCAGCCTCCAGTGATGGAGGAGAATCATACTGAGCCAAAACGTCCTTTAATTTGTCAGAAAGCCCATGACAAAACTGGCTCCTAAGAGCTGGGTCATTCCACTGAGTATCTGTAGCCCATCTACGGAACTCAGAAGCAAATTCCTCCGCCGGACGATCTCCCTGCTGTATCTTATGTAATTTTGTCTCAGCAAGAGAGACCCGATCTGGGTCATCATATACCAAACCCAGGGCAGTAAAAAATCGATCTACTGACTGTAGAGCCGGGGATCCCGGAGGAAGGGAAAATGCCCAGGATTGAGGGTCCCCTTGTAGGAGCGAGATAACAATTCCCACTCTCTGCTCCTCACTCCCCGACGATCGAGGCCGAAGCCGAAAATACAATTTACATGCTTCCCTGAAGGTAAAAAATTTGTCTCGCCCACCAGTGAACCTGTCCGGGAGAGCTACTTTAGGTTCAAATCTGGTTTGCTCCGATGGAGACAAAACTTTGGACTTAATGTCCGTCAGCTCCATGGATAATCCCTGCAACTGCAGAGCCAGCTGGGCTACTGGATCCATGGCAACTGGGAATAATTTTATGGGCCAGTGAAAATGTCACGCGGTCTTATGATATGTGTACGATGTCAGTAAACTATTCTTAAAAGAACAACACTCTATACAACATATAGATTAGCAACATCAGCATGTAAATAAAGAATAGATTTACCTGACACGATATCCGTTGAACTCAGGATAAATCTTGAAGACTTGATACACTGTCACAGGAAAGAAGAGGACCGGGGGTCTAACCTGACCCTAAGCTGGGGTCCTAACTAATCCCTCACCTTGGAGGTACTGATAATGGTTCAGAGGTCCAAGTCTCCAGCCTAACCCTGTCTCCTATCAGTCCCTGAACCCTGTAATCAGTCCTAAGAAGGATTCTGATTACCACCAAAGGGATATGGGCTGATCTCTGCTAAATACACAGATTAGAAATATAAGACAGACTGGAGAAAACACAGACTTGCATACACACTCAAACACAGAAGGAACATAAATGATCTGGGATATTAAACTCTAAGCAAGGTGAGCTTAAAACAACTAAGGAGCTCTTTAACTTAAGTCTATACAGATACAATCCTATCTGTGGTCTGCATGAAGAATTTCACTGGCAACTCCCAAACAGACAACCAGAGATTTAAAGGAAACCAATCAACAAATAATTAATTGCAGCCGGGAGAAACTGCACCCAGTCCCAGAACTGAGCACAGACAGAATTAACTCCCTAACTGCCAAACACAAAGAAACAGCAACTCAGCTGTGAGAAGTCAGAATGTGCAACCGCGACGATCTTCGTGGCGATGCACACATGACAGAGTCCTCTTGATATCCATCTTTAATTCTATTACCTAGTCCTCTAGAGTGCAATATTCCCAAAAAATTTTTAGGGCCTAGAATTGTATCATCATTACTAGACCTCTCCTGAGGTTCCGAACACATCCTGGACAGGGCGTCAGCCTTGCCATTCCTTGAACCAGGCCGGTAAGAGATTATAAAATTGAATCTTGAGAAAAATAAGGCCCATCGTGCTTGTCTTGCAGACAATCTTTTTGCTGTACGGAGGAATTCAAGATTCTTGTGGTCCGTGAGGACAGTCACAGGGTGATTGGCACCTTCCAGAAGATGTCTCCACTCGGAGAAGGCAACTTTAATGGCTAACAGTTCTTTATTACCAATGTCGTAGTTCTTTTCTGCAGATGACATGGTGTGGGAAAGAAACGCACATGGGTGAAGTTGCATCTTGTCCCCAACTCGCTGAGACAGAATAGCTCCCGCTGCAGAGTCCGAGGCGTCCACTTCGACAGTAAATGGCAATTCAGGATTTGGGTGTACTAACAATGGAGCAGACGTAAAAAGAGTTTTCAACTTGTCAAAAGCCTCCTGTGCCTCTGGAGACCAGAAAAATGCTTTTGTCTTTTTTGTTAGTGTAGTAATTGGTAGTATGATCCGTGAAAAGTTCTTTATAAATTTTCGGTAAAAATTTGCAAATCCTATGAAACGCTGGACGTCTTTTAAATTTCTTGGAACAGGCCAGTCCACTACAGCATTGATTTTGCCGGGATCCATGCTCAGACCTTCTGGGGAGATGATATATCCCAGAAATTGGATACTGGTTTGTTCAAACTCACATTTTTCAAGTTTAATGTAGAGATGGTTCTCCTGTAGTCGTTCCAAGACTAACTGGACGTGCCTGCGATGCTCTTCCAAGGTGTCTGAAAATATAAGAATGTCATCGAGATAAGCCACAACGAATTGGTCCAAGAAATCTCGAAATACATCATTAATAAAATGTTGAAAGGTGGCTGGGGCATTGCTAAGGCCAAAGGTCATAACAAGAGATTCAAAATGTCCATATCTCGTTCTGAAGGCGGTCTTCCACTCATCTCCTGGGCGAATCCGTATGAGGTTGTAAGCCCCTCTAAGATCCGCTTCGTAAAGATTTTCGCAGAACGGAGTCTCTCAAATAGTTCAGGAATCAAGGGTAGCGGGTAGCGATTCTTGACAGTGATATTATTCATCTCTCTGTAGTCAATACATGGCCGCAGAGTGGAGTCTTTCTTTTCAACAAAGAACAGGGGTGCCCCAGCTGGAGATGTGGAAGGTCGAATAAAGCCTTTCTCTAAATTTTCATCCAGGAACTTTCTTAATACCTTCAATTCAGGTTCGGAAAGATTGTAAATCCGTCCAAATGGAATGGTTGCTCCTGGCAGCAATTCAATGGGACAGTCATAAGGACGGTGAGGAGGTAATTGATCTGCTTTCTTCTTACTGCAGACATCAGAGAACTGCTGATATTGAGGTGGTAGTTTCTCTTCCTTCTCATGCGAAATCTCAGAGATTTGGACTTGTTGGAGAACAGGGGGTTCCTTATGACAATTATTCTTACAGTAGTCAGATGGAAAGGTGATGGTCCTTGATGCCCAGTTGATAGAAGGGTTATGGACTGAAAACCAGGGGATCCCTAGAATAACCGGAAATTTCGGAGATGAAATAAGGTGGAAACTGACAGCTTCATGATGATCCGGGTCGATACAAATCTCCAGTTCGATTGTCTCATGCGTGACAGGTCCAGAAGACAAAGGTGATCCATCCACAGTTTCCATTTCAATTGGTGTGGATTTGGTCCTACTGGAAATATCATTATCACGTGTAAATTTTAAGTCCATAAAATTTCCTCCTGCTCCCGAATCCAACAGGGCAGAGCATTGTATTTTTTGGGTGCCCATTACAACCTGAATGGGGATTACAAAATGAGATGATGTGGTATGTATTTTGTCTATTTCTGGCGTTACTGATGAGATAGTCTGCAAGATGGAATCCGACTGCTGAGAAAGGTCCGTATTGCTGGCAGACCTGTGTTGGTAAAGGCTATAGTCCTTTTGTTAGGACAGTTGATGGCATAGTGTCCAGGGTCCCCACAATAGAGGCAGAGATGTTCTGCACGTCGCCTCTCCTTCTCCTGTGCAGAGAGTGGTCTTCGGATGACGTCGATCTGCATCGGTTCAGACACAACTTGCGTCTTTTCTTGGTGGTCTGATGCTGAAAATGAGAAGCCAGGGCTATTCCCAAGTGCTCGCAGTCTCTCCTTTCTCCTTTCAGTAAGTCTCTGGTCAATCCGGATACATAGTTGAATAAAGTCCTTCAACTGGTCAGGGGTCTCAACCCTGGCAAGCTCGTCTTTCACTGGTTCTGATAACCCTCGTCGAAATTGACTTCTCTGGGCCGCTGGATTCCAGGTGGTGTCGGCCACCCAGCGACGGAACTCCGATGTATATTCCGCAACAGAGCGACGTCCTTGGCGCAAATTATGTAATTTGGTTTCTGCTGTGGCACAGCGGTTTGGGTCATCAAAAACTTGATTCATAGCTGCGATGAAAGCTTCCAGGTCATTAAGGAGGGCATAGTCCTTTTCTACATAAGGTGAAGCCCAAGCAAGAGCTTCATCCGTCAGGAGATTTATCATGAAAAAAACTTTCTTCCTCTCACTGGTAAAGGGAGCAGGTTGCATCTGGAAGTATATGCGGCATTGATTGAGGAATCCTCGGTACTGCTTGCGATCCCCACTGAACTTTGCAGGCAGCGGCAGCCGCGCATTTGATTCGGACCCTGAATTGCGCACGTCCAGTAGTTGTTTTTGTAGCTCAATTACTTCCTGTTGTATCGCCGTGAAATCAGTTTGTAACTTGGCATATTTTCCTTGAGAGTCCGTACAAAAACTTTGAAGCTCCGTAACTTGCCGTTTCAGGGTGTTCACAGCGGACTCCATTTTGGCGCGAGATTATTCTGTCAAGATCCCGTCTGGGTTGGAGCCGATGTTACTGCAAACACTAGGGGAAGCAGAGGCAGGTAGCGTAGTCAGATGGCAGCCGGAGGTTGGTACACAGGAGAGCAGTGTTTGTAGCAATGGATCAGGCGGATAACGTAGTCAGGTGGCAGCCGGAGGTCGGTACACAGGAGAGCAGTGTTTGTAGCAATGGATCAGGCGGAGAGCGTAGTCAGAAGGCAGGCCGAGGTCGGTTCACAGGAGAGCAGTGTTTGTAGCAATGGATCAGGCGGAGAGCGTAGTCAGAAGGCAGGCCGAGGTCGGTTCACAGGAGAGCAGTGTTTGTAGCAATGGATCAGGCGGAGAGCGTAGTCAGAAGGCAGGCCGAGGTCGGTTCACAGGAGAGCAGTGTTTGTAGCAATGGATCAGGCGGAGAGCGTAGTCAGAAGGCAGGCCGAGGTCGGTTCACAGGAGAGCAGTGTTTGTAGCAATGGATCAGGCGGAGAGCGTAGTCAGAAGGCAGGCCGAGGTCGGTTCACAGGAGAGCAGTGTTTGTAGCAATGGATCAGCAGGAAACGCTTGACTAAAGGCTTGGAGCTCAATAATCTCGCAATGACACACCCACAGGGCCAGGTTTATATAGGGTGTGTAATTGGCAATCAGAGGCCCAATCAAGAGAGCACTAGGTGTAGCCAATCAGGAAGAACAGTCAATGGTATCTGGGTTCAGCAAGGAACTTTGCAGCCAGCAGAATAGCTCAGATGGTAGAGCTGCTGGCCAGTGGACAAGAGGTACTGGGTTCGACTCCTGACACCCAGCCAGGAGTGCGCAAAACAGCTCCCCTGATGGTGGTCTCAGAGCCAGATGGCCAACCACGTTTTAAAGACAGAAGAAATGTCAAGTGTTACAAATGTGGCAAGCTTGGCCATTAACGGAACCGCTGCAGAGAACCCCTACGACCCACCACTTTGTCTAGAGAAGCAAGCCAAGGAAGAAACACAGAAAGCAGTGAAGAACCCCGTCCATAGGACAAGAGCACACCAAGTCCACAAGGAACCCCACCAGTGGGACCAATATCCTGAGAGTGGATGGCGTAGTCATATCTTTTCTTGTGGAACTCCGCAACCTCACCTACCTATCAGAATCTTCTGCTTGCTGCATGGGAATTGATGGTCAAGTCAGATATTTCCAGATTATGAAGCCCCTGAGCGTGTGGACTCAGCCAGAACACTCCATCATGTCCCAGTTTGTTGTGTAAAAAACCTGCACCCTCAACCTATTGGGAGTGGACCTACTGCAGAAGCTGAAAGCGACCAGAGTGTTCCAGGAAGATGGGACCATGACACTTTCTTCACCCCTGACCCAAGAAGAAACAGGAACCTCAAACAACCACACTGCAGACCTATCACAGGAGGTGCTGGATATAGTACCAGAAAAGCCACTCCATCACCCAGGGTCAAGATGTCTCTGACCAACTGAAGGTCTAAGTGAGCTCGCCTAAGAAGACGGCCTGAGAACTTTGACATTGGCCAGGATATTCAACTCAAGAAGGACTCTACTCGCTTCATGGAATGGCAACACCTCATCCAGCTCTAACGCCAGAGGTTCATCTTTTGCAAGCACCAGGAGGTGCCCCCTGCAATCAACCAGTTCACCCAGGCCCTAGACCGGAAAAAGGCCACTCAGCTCTTCAAACTTGTGCACAAATACTGACCTGAGACCAAGCTGGAGAAAAAGAAACTACTGATGGCCCGTGCTGAGAAAAAAAGCAGCCGTTTAAGGAGACGTCCCAACAAGAAGACCCCCTGTGACCAGAACAGGTGCTAACACAGTAACTGTCTTGGTGGAGAACAAGAAAGCCAGCTGGTCGTCATCTCTCATGATGTGGATCCTAGTAGACGGCTTGTTTTCCCGCCAGCTCTGCACCAGCAGATGGGAGTCCCCTGCCACATACTGAAGGACAAGGCCAAACTGGGCTGCCTCGCCCATCGGAATCAATCCCAGCTTTCCACAGTGAAGAAAAAGACTGTAAACCCCACTGAGTTCAGAATGGTGCAAGGCCTGGAGGCCGCGAAAGAGGCTACGGTATTTGAAACCCCAACAGTGCTGAACCATCACACTCTGCTCTCAAGAGTCCCAGTCACCGCAACGGTATTCACGGTGATCAACCTGGCCAGTACCTTCTTCAGTGTTTCCCCTCCACCTGGAGGCCTGCTTTCACGCACCAGTGCAGTGCATATGGACAGTGTTGTCTCAAGGTGCTCAAAACAAGCCCTTTAAATTTCACCAAGACAATGTCCTCCATCCTCGTCAACTGGATTGCAGAATATGCAAGAGTCACTCTTCTACAACACGTGGATGACCTTCTATTTTGTGTGGTTGACATCAACACCTGCACAGTCTATTCCTTGTCTCTCCTACTCTACCTGGAAGAACAGCAACGCAAGGTCTGGAAGAACAAAGTCCAGTGATGCCAGAAGCAAGTTACATCCCTGGGACACTGTATTGCCCACAAGACGAAACACATGTCAAAAGACTGGAAGACCACTGTGGAGAAGATGGCTCCCCCAACAACTCCAAGAATGCTGCAGGCCTTCCCTGGTCTAGTGTCATATTGCAGAACCTGGATCCCTGATGCCTCAGTCCTAATGCAGCCTCTGTGCGCTTGCATCAACGCAACCCCGCTCCTTCTATCAGACGCAGCCTTCAACCCATTCAGGAGATTGGAAGAACTCCACAGTCTCAGCGCCAATACCAGGCCTACCTGACTATGAAAAGTCTTTCCGTCTACCTGATGGAAGAAAGAAGATCATGCTACTGGAGTCCTGGCACGGATTCACGGGGGAAAACAGAGACTTTTAGGCTGCCTCTCAGCCCGCTTGGATCCAGTTGCAAGAAGAGCACCCTCCTGCCTGATGGCAGTATCTGCAGCACACACCCTCCTGGACAAGGTTGCTGAAATCACTCTTGGACAGCCACTGGAAACTCTCACTCCACATGACATCTTGGCAATCTTCAATCAAGCTCAACCAACAGTAATCTCTCCACCGCCAGGCATCTTTGTGGCGCCTCTATTGCCTTTGTCTCATAATGTCACTGTCTCCAGACCTACAGTCCTCAGCCCAGCCACTCTACTCCCACTCCCAAGGGGGGATACTTGGATGGCTCCAGAAGAAGTTTCAACACAGGAAGTGCAGTGACCAGCAATCAAGAAATCCTGTGGTCCAGAAGTCTGTCACCTAGCCTGTCAGCCCAGGAAGCAGAATTGATAGCGCTGACGAAGGCCTGCCAGATGGCAGAAGGCAAGACTGCAAACATCTACACGGACTACAGGTACTCGCATGGCATAGCACACGACTTTGGACCCATCTGGGCTACAAGGGACTTCATCACAGCAAACGGGACAACCGTGAAGCATCATGGAGCCTTCAGGGACCTACTGGGTATACTCCAACTTCCAAAATGGTGGCAATTTGAAAAATCAAAGTGCATGGAAAACTGAAAACAGAAGAGGCATGAGGCAATAACATGGCGGACATGGCAGCCAAAGAAGCAGCCAAAGGAAGACAACATGGAGAAGTGGGAGAGGTCGTAGAGCCGGACGGCTACTACATGACGACTGAAGACAAGAAACCTGACAAAGAAACGTCCTGGAATCTGCTCAAGAAGTTACAAGACCAAGCTCCAAAAGGAGAAGAAGAGCTGAATGCGAAAAAAGCAACATGTGAAGAAAGAAGGCTATCAATAATAGACTTCAAACTCTGCCTACCACAAAGTATGCACCCTATGGTGGTCCAATGGGTAGATGGACCCACATCCACATATCAAAGACACAAATGAATGATCTGATTGGTGCTTACTGTTTTCACTTCAGGGATCTCCACCCTAATAGCCAAATTCACCAGCAGCTGTCTGACCTGCGGCAAATGCAAGCCTGGACGTATGGAAGAAAGTCCCCCTCACCTCATCTGGAAAGACCACTCTACCAGCTTCAAAGGATCCAGATAGACCACATCCAGATATCGCCAAGTGAAGGATTCAAATACGCCATTGTGGTCAAAAGAAGTATTTTCAAGATGAACAGAAGCCTTCCAAGTCAGCAAAGACTACTGCAACAAAGCTACTTTCGGAAAATAGTG
This sequence comes from Oophaga sylvatica, assembly GCA_033576555.1. Lineage (NCBI taxonomy): Eukaryota > Metazoa > Chordata > Amphibia > Anura > Dendrobatidae > Oophaga > Oophaga sylvatica. The sequence goes on along the minus strand of JARQOD010000001.1, from coordinate 692,682,337 downwards.
TGCAGATACGGGGTTCCAGAAATGATAGAAAGTGATCAGGGACCCGCATTCACAGCAAATCTGACACACAAGACCCGATTAGCAGTAGGGTCAGATTTAGGCCTACACACTCCTTACCACCCCCAGAGCAGCAGGAAGGTAGAAAAAACTGAACGAAACACTTAAGAATAGAATGCTGAAAAATTGCCCAAGAGACACGCAAACCATGGCATGACACACTCCTAATTGCACTGTTTAGCGTAAGGCACACTCCCAGAGACCCAGAAAAAGCTGTTTCGTGCCTGCATCTTCTGCTAACAGATAAGACATTTTCTTCTTTTAGTTTTTTGGTGCCTGCATTTTGTCCTGCACTTCTGTGGGGGTCTGCCGGGTCCCCTTCGGGGGCTTATGCTCCTCTCAGTTTAGTTCAGCCACTGTTTGTTCATTTGCCTTTTCCAGTTTTTTCAGTGGTTGCTGTTTAGTTTTTGTTACACCAGAGAACTAATTTAGGTGGTAGAGGTCGTGTGATCTCAGGTGTTTTTGTAATTAGTAGAGTTGGTATTTTTCAGGGTTTTTTTTTGGGGTTGCAGTAAGTGCCTTTCCTATCCTTTTCTATCTAGACAGATTGGGCCCCAGCGTTTGCTCATACTATTTTCTTTCTGTGTCTGTATTTCCTCTTGTCTAACCGCCATTACATGTTTGGGGGCTTCCTATGTTCTTTGGGGATCTGCTCCGGGGCAGATAGCTTTCCTTTTTCTATCTTTAGGTGTAGTTAGCTTCTCAGGCTGTGACGAGGCGTCTAGGACCAACGTAGGAACGCTCCACGGCTGCCTTTAGTTGTGGTGGTTAGTCAGGGTACTGCAATCCCATAGATTCCAACCTCTCTGGTGTATTGCTTTTTTTGCCTGCTCTCCTCAGCTACCAAATCATAACACTTATGTAATTGAATTGGTCAAAAACTAATGTCCATTCTCGAGTTTTTCTCCTCACTGCCAGATTTGATGATCCTGTCCAAGAGCCCAGATGACATCAACCTCTGTGTAACTAGAGGGAAAGCCTGTTTGAATCCACGTATCGCATTGCAAGGAAGCTCCCATACCAGGAGAGACACCTAAGCCATGAAGGATGTCGTGGATGCTCTGACTGACCAGACAGATGACCAGATGACCTACCTGATGAGTTCAAGGCCAGAGACCAAGTTAAAGCAGGATTTGAGTCACTATTGCCACTAGTAACTATAAACAAAAATGTTGATTGGATAAATTACATCTATTATAACCAGCAGAGATTTGTTAACTTCACCATAGATGCTGTAAAAGGTTTGGCAGCACAGTTAGGCCCCACTTCCATTATGGCATTCCAGAATAGAATGGCTTTGGATATGATTCTAGCTGAGAAAGGAGGTGTTTACAAAATGATCAAAGACACCTGTTGCACCTACATCCCAGACAACACTGGCCCAAATGGTAAAGTCACAATGGCAATACAGAAACTTAATGAGTTATCAGAGGAACTGAAACAGAACTCAGGTGTCACTGACCCATGGGATCGATACTTTGGGTGGATGAGTGGGTGGCAGAAAATGTTGGCACAGGTTGGGACAGCCATTATGGGGGTTCTCATTTTTGCATTAATTACTGGTTGCTGTGTTATTCCTTGTATCCGCAGGATAATGGAAAAAACTGTTCAGGAGACAACCAATTTGATGCCACTCACCATCTTGGACCTCGCACCAGTCCGGATGGAACTGCCTGGCTTGACCAGATCTCCGAACTACCTCCAGACTGAGAATACACATCCTTGATGAAACATCATATCAACTATGAGATTATGATTGCAAACACATAAACCCCCGACAGGGACAGTCCTCCTGACCGCCCATTTGCGAAAAGTCTGTATTCGGTGGGGGAGGCATGTACTAGGGGTGTCTCAACTCACCGGCAGCACAAAAGAGTTGCAGCGCTTTGGGCCAGGAGCAGGTTTTTAGGGCAAGTGGTATCTAAGGGGGGACTGTCATGGAAATATATATGTATTCCATATATTCAAAGTATATTCACATATATGTATTCACAGTTCACAGTTAGATAGATCTCACTTGCTAAAAAAACCTTGTGCTCACATATTTCTAGGCCAGATATAATCAGTCGTTTTAAAGAAATCTGGCCTTCATAAGACCTTCGTAAAGGAACAAATGCATGAAGTACAAAATGTCCTATTAGATATCTGTTGTTTACATTGTAGTTATGCAAGGCAACTAGGTCACAAGAATATAAACAATAATTCTGCAACTTCAGCTCTTTTAATCATGATTATCATAATTATCATATTTACACTAGAACAGCCAATAATCTAGCAGCTTTTAATTGTATGTTAATTGACTAACCAGCCCCTTTTTGTAAACGTATAAAACCTTGAATGAATAATAAATGTATGTCTTTGACGAACTGTTATACTGACACTTTCGTGTGGACAGTCCTCATTTCGTTCTGAGCGCTCAAAAAGACATTATATAGAGATTTGGACATGGCAAGCAGCAAACACAGGATATTTTTATCCTAATTAAATTTCCATATCAGGGGCTGTAGTTTAGCCTAGAGAGGGTTAACTGTAACAGCCGACCCAGATTAGGGAGGGGGACTTGGAAGTTAGTGCCAATTTCAGGAAGTGTGAAGGGCAGTAAAAGGAAGTGTGGTGAGGGACAGCAGAGGTCACAGGTTACAGGTTGCTAGGGACAGTGTGAACCTGTTACCTGGAGCAGTGGATTGCTAGATAATCCTTTCATGTAAGTCCATCTATGGGTCTGGGAACCTTGAGATGGACATCAGGGCCTTTGGGCGCACTAAACCCGTGGAGATGTGGAGATGCAGGGAAAGATGGACTCAAACTCTCAGAGGCAAGAAGTGATGGAATCTGGGTGCACTGCTTGTGGTGGAGAAGAATGACTAGTGCTAGAGGAGTTGGCAAGAGGGATGCTCTATCCATACTGAGAACTGGGGCTGAAATTAAGTCCGGTATGAAATAATGGATAGTTGTCTTATTGACACCTCTCCAATATTAACCCGGATTAATGTCACCTTTCAATAGCAAGGTGACATTATCCCTGTTCATGTTACCTTGCTTATCTGGTTGGTGTATTACAGTACACTACTGCTCCCCACTTCCCTGGGTAGGTGAAGGCTACAGACTGATGGCTGATTCAGGAGCGAAGGCAAGGTACATGGCCCTGGCGTCTTCACAATCGGAAGTAATCTGGGGAACAGGGCGAGCTAGGGAGCTGATGCTTTGTCCAGGTGCTTCCCTGATGGTGGTGACCATGAGAACCCTGCCTGATTTTGCATAAGGGAATAGTCATTTCGGCATTGTACCCGAAGTTGGAGGGTGAGGTGTTGGAAGCCCAGGGGAAGCCCAGCCTCCTGCCCTTCAGGAAGGTTATTTATACCATTTAATCTGCCCCGCAAAGTAATTAAGGAACGTCACAACTCTGTGCTTGCTGGCTTTCTAGATGATAAGGCAACTGCGGAACTCATTTCTCATAGTTTTTGGTGGCTGGGGTTGCACTGGGATATTGTTGAACACGTATCTGCTTGTAGTATCTGCGCACGTTCTAAGGTATCGCATATCCATCCATCTGGTACTCTTTTTCCGTTATCTTTTCTTTGCAGGCCATGGACGCACTTGTCCATGGATTTCATTACTGACCTACTGGTATCTGCAAGCAAGACTGTGGTTTGGTGGTTGTAGATTGGTTCAGTAAGGCTAGTTTCACACTAGCGTATGGCTGGGCTGCAGACTTCCTCCGTGAAGTTCCGCCCACCGCCGAACCTCCTCTGGTCAGCTCCGCCTATGTCTGCAAACATCCTGCATGCGGCCTGAGTACCTATATTTCACACTAGGTACGCAGGCTGTGCAGATGTATGCGGATGCCGCAGCATGCGTCGTTTTGACGGTGCGGTGACCTGCCCTGAACGCAACATGTTGCATTTTGTTGCGGTCGCCCCACTGTCAAAACAACGCATGCGGCGGCATCCGCATACATCTACACGGCCTGCGTACCTAATGATAAATGTAGGTACTTAGGCCGCATGCAGGCCACTTGCAGACATAGGCGGAGCTGACTGGAGGTGCGGCGGTGGGCGGAGCTTCACAGAGGAAGTCCGCAGCGCAGCCATACGCTAGTGTGAAACTAGCCTAAGATGGTTCATTTTGTCGCATTACCGTCACTTCCGAATGCCAAGACTCTTGCTCAGGTGTTTATAAATGAGATTGTGAAGCTCCACAGGGTTCCCTCTGATATGTGGTGTCAGATCGGGGGACTCAATTTGTTTCCAAGTTCTGGAGGGTGTTCTGTTCTCGACTAGGGGTGCAGCTTTCCTTTTCCTGTGCCTTCCATCCTCAGTCGAATGGACAGACCGAGCGCATTAATCAGAATTTGGAGACTTACCTCAGGTGTTTTGTCTATGAGAATCAGGAAGATTGGGCATCCTACTTACCGCTGGCAGAATTTGCTAATAATAATCATTGTCAGGAGTCTACCGGCAGGTCACCGTTCTTTGTTGCACATAGTTACAATCCATAGTTTGGTACTTTTAGCAGGGGAGGGGCTTCGCGAGTTCCTGAGGGGGAACTTTTTGCTTTGTCGCTCTCTTTGGTGTTCCCGGGGGGTTCTGAGTAATTTGAAGATCATGGGACACAGGTACAAACGTATGGCTGACAGAACACGCCTGCCAGGTCCGGAACTGAATGTGAATGACTTTGTGTGGTTGTCTAAAAGGAATTTCAAGTTGAGGGTTCCTTCCTGGAAGTTGGGTCCTAGATTTTGGCCCCTATAAAATAACTGCCATTATTAACCCAGCAGCGTTTCATTTTGAGCTACCCCAGGCCCGTAAGATCCACAATGTCTTTCACAGGTCTCTGCTCAAGAAATATGTGGAACCTCTTGAGTTCTCACCCTTACCTCCACCCCAATAATGGTTGATGGAAATATAGAGTTTCAGATTTCGAGGATTGTAGATTCTCACCTCCAACATCGTTCCCTACAATACTTGGTGCACTGGAAGGGTTATGGACCAGAGGAAAGGCTGGTTCCTTCATTCCACACCTATTATCCTGAGAAACGTGGTCCTGAGTGTCCAGAGGCCACTCATAGAAGGAGGGGTTCTGTCATGGGTGTATCAGATGCTATAGACAGTCGCTCTACATCTGGATTGCAGAAGGTCTCTGCGTTTGTCATTGCAGAAGCCTTCTTAATCGTTTCGACTTTTGGACCAGTGGCAACCTCCTTCTGGCTCTAAATGACACACCTGGACCTGGGTGTTTATAGACTCTCAGTCTGCTTCAGGGAGTCGCCAGTGATATTCACAATTTTCTCTTGTGAAGGCTTGGAGCTATAGCAGTCGACTTACTTCCTCTCTGGTGCTGTTGTAGGATGTTTGGTGTTACCTCTCTGAGTATACTCAAGTTAAGTTGCTTTCCCCTTGTTTGTCTCCCTTCTCTTTAGTGTACAGTTGGGACTGACAAGTGCTCATCCCCCTTTCCCTTTTCAGAGCCTAGCTCTAGGGATATAAAGGGCTTAGGTTCCTGCTCCGCAATTGGTGTGGAACCAATATAGGGTTGGTAGGGGAGGCAGAGTGCTATTAGATCTGCCTAGGGGTCTCCGCCACCACTTTCCCTAGCATTTCGGCTTGCTTTCCCTCATGTTGCACTTAGTGTTCCCTCACTGTGTGTGACATTATCACCGGCCGTGTTATTTAGGAAAAAAAAACAAAAAAACTGACACGTGGTTTTATTAATGTATGTTTTTATGTTGCTGCAGGGTTTTTCTTTGTAAAGAAGAAAGACAGGGCTTACGCCCTTGCCTACATTTCTGCAAACTCAATCAGATGACAGTCTGGGATCCAGATCCGGACTCTTTAATCAGATTGTAGGAGCAAAATGTTTTTCTAAACTGGATCTCAGGGGGTGTATAATCTCATTCGTATTAATGAGTGGGATGAGTGGAAAACAGCTTTCAACACGCCTGAGGGACACTATGCAAACCTTGTGATGCCATTTGGGTTGACGAATGCTCTCACCGTCTTTCAGCACTTTCTAAATGACATCTTTAGAACCTGGTAGGGAGATTTTTTTTAATTATCTTTATGACATATTATTTATTTACCGACCTTGAGCACATCAGGTGCATGTCAGGGAGGTTTACGAACTCAGGACATTAAATTTTTGTCAAACCAAGAAATGTTGCTTCCGGTTTAGGAATCCTTTTATGGAAATGTGTTAGTCCACCGTTTTTAAAAATGGATCCGTCGAAAAATTCGGGGGGGGATGGTTGGGATCGCCAAGTTCTCAAAAAAATTTCGGTAGTGGCCAAAACCCCTGAAAGGTTTTGATTGGAAAGGGACGATTTTTTGGGGTTCATCGGCCAGAAGGCATTAATATCTTGAAGGGTATTTTCCCGTCATCCATAACCACCAACAAGAGGGGGATCCACCTTTTAAGGGCAGGAAACCTTCAAGATAAAAAAGGGGGGCTTTCTCCCGATCAGTGGTTTTCCTGTCCTTGCGGCGGGGAAACCCTTTATTTTTAAAACGGCGAAGAAGAAAGAAAGTCCCAGACCTGGGCCCCCGGTCGGTTGCGGGGAGGGCACCGCTCTCTGATCGGGGTTGCCAGAGGTACTGGGAAACGCGCGGGGGGCCCCAGGGGTCCGGCCATCAGTAGTGCAGAAATGTGTGGCGCCATCACACAGGTTTTCTTGCAGCCCCCGCGTCCCCGGGGCGATAGGAAGCGCGGCCGGGAAAACCGGGAAATCACATCTGAGACGGGCTGGGCCTTTTGCCCGGGAAAAAAAAATTTGGGGGCAGGGGGAAGATCAGGAGAAAGTGGGACAGCCTACCAGAATGGAAGATTCCGTGGGCCCTAAAAGGACCCTTCGGAGTCTCTGCCTCCTGTTCCGGGACCCTTTAATTTTCCCTTGGGAGTGGGGGG
>JARQOD010000001.1:692622250-692675280 GCA_033576555.1 Oophaga sylvatica | reverse complement strand
CGTTTTTCAGCCTTCCTTCCTTGGCCATGTCCCTGAGTATGGCACACCTTATGCTTTTTGATACTCCAGTAACGTTGCAGCTCTGAAATATGGCAAAACTGGTGGCAAATGGCATCTTGGCAGCTTCACACTTGATTTTCCTCAATTCATGGGCAGTTATTTTGCGCCTTTTTTTTATCAACATGCTTCTTGCGACCCTGTTGGCTATTTGCCATGAAACGCTTGATTGTTCGGTGATCACGCTTCAAAAGTTTGGCAATTTCAAGACTGCTGCATCCCTCTGCAAGACATCTCACAATTTTTGACTTTTCAGAGTCCGTCAAATCTCTCTTCTGACCCATTTTGCCAAAGGAAGTTGCCTAATAATTAAGCACACCTTATATCGGGTGTTCATGTCATTAGACCACACCCCTCCTCATTACAGAGATGCAAATCACCTGATTTACATAATTGGCAGTTGGCTTTCAAGCCTATACAGCTTGGAGTAGGACAACATGTATAAAAAGGATGATGTGATCAAAATACTCATTTGCCTAATAATTCTGCACCCAGTGTATGTTTTTTTTTATTTTGTAATTTCTCAAAAAATATTTTTACAATTTATTAACTTTTTTTACATCGTCCCAAGATGGGACATCAACTTCAAACTGACAGATCACTGATGTAATACTCTCTAATGCTTCTGCTTTGTAGAGCATTAGAGCAGTATCTGACATGCAGGGAGGAGGCGTGTCAGCTTGTGCCTTCAGCATGAAGGCCACCATCCCGGGGTCACCATCGACACAGCGCGATCTCATGTCTTAGTATTGTGCCCCCATGATCACACTGTAGGGTGCCTCCTCTCCTAAATGCTGCGATCACTATTGATTGCAAAATTCAGGGGATATACAGTCATGGCCAAAAGTTTTGAGAATGACACAAATATTATATTTTCACATGATCTGCTGCCCTCTGGTTTTTATGTGTGTTTGACAGATGTTTTTCTCACAGACAGAAATATAATTGCAAACATATGAGTAACAAAAGCTTATCTTGACAGTTAGAATGAGTTAATGCAGCAAGTCAATATTTGCAGTGTTGACCCTTCTTCTTCAGGACCTCTGCAATTCTCCCTGGCATGCTCTCAATCAACTTCTGGACCAAATCCTGACTGATAGCAGTCCATTCTTGCACAATCAATGCTTTCATTTTGTCAGAATTTTTAGGTTTTTGTTTGTCCACCCGTCTCTTGATGATTGACCACAAGTTCTCAATGGGATTAAGATCTGGGGAGTTTCCAGGCCATGGACCCAAAATCTCTATGTTTTGTTCCCTGAGTCATTTAGTTATCACCTTTGCTTTATGGCAAGGTGCTCCATCATGCTGGAAAAGGCATTGTTGATCGCCAAACTGCTCTTGGAGGGTTGGGAGAAGTTGCTCTTGGAGGACATTCTGGTACCTGTTGTGAATGGGCTTGAGATGAGTTCTGAGCAGAGGCTCCCTCTGGTGGTTACAAGCGGTACTGGTCTGTCCAGTGAAGATTGTGAGGATTGGGAATCAGGTGTTACTGACTGGTCTTATATAAGGGAGTCACCTTCCCATCAGGGTTGCCGGTGATCAATTGTTCTGGTCTCTATCCTTGATTCCTGTTTCCCTTGTAGCCTGCTGTGTCGTGTCTGCATCTCCTGCTAACAGATAAGACATTTTCTTCTTTTTGTTTTTGTGCTTGATTTTTGCATTTTGTCCTGCACTTCTGTGGGGGCCTTCAGGGTCCCCTCCGGGGGCTTTTGCCCTCTCAGTTTAGTTCAGCCACTGATGTTTGTACTTTTGCTTTTTCCAGTTTTTTCAGTGGCTGCTGTTTTGATTTTGTTACACCAGAGAACTAATTTAGGTGGTAGAGGTCGTGTGATCTCAGGTGTTTTTGAAATTAGTAGAGTTGGTGCTTTTCAGGGTTTTCTGGGATTGCAGTAAGTACCCTTCCTATCCTTTTCTATTTAGTTAGTTTGGGCCCCAACGTTTGCTCATACTATTTTCTGTCTGTGTCAGTATTTCTTCTTGTCTAACCGCCATTACATGTTTGGGGGCTTTCTATTATCTTTGGGGTTCTGCTCCGGGGCAGATAGCTTTCCTATATCTATCTTTAGGTGTAGTTAGTTTCTCAGGCTGTGACGAGGCGTCTAGGACCAACTTAGGAACGCTCCACGGCTGCCTCTAGTTGTTGTGGTTAGTCAGGGTACTGCAATCTCATAGATTCCAACTGCTCTGGTGTATTGCCTTTTTTGCCTGCACTCCTCAGCTACCGTAACATAACAGTATCACCGGCCCAAAATTTAAAATTGTATGGTACTCACAGAAGGGAAAAAATTTGTGAAAGAAAAAACGGTTGTCAGAGATATTTTTCTGTTTGTTGCATTTTTTTTTTCTCCCTCTGTATCTCTGGGTGCTGGGGAGGATTTTTTTCTCTCAATGGAGTTTGCACAGTTGTCTGGCCGTGTGGATCAGCTTGCCACTGAGGTTCAGAGTATTGCGGCATATCTTGCTAGGTTGCCTGTTGTGGAACCTAGGATTCCCATGCCAGATTTGTTTTTAGGGGATCGAGCTAAGTTTCAGAATTTCAAAAATAATTGTAAATTGTTTTTTGCCTTAAAATCTAAGTCCTCAGGGAACGCAGCGCAGCAGGTTCAAATTGTCATCTCTCTCCTGCGCGGCGATCCTCAGGATTGGGCTTTTTCCCTGACACCTGGGGATCCTGTTTTGAGTGATGTTGATGCATTTTTTCAGGCTTTGGAGTTATTGTACGATGAGCCTAATGTCACTGATCAAGCTGAAAAAGCCTTGTTGGCATTAAATCAGGGGCTTGATGACGCTGAGTTATACTGTCAGAGATTCCGTAGGTGGGCAGTCCTGACCAAGTGGAATGACGACGCTTTGGCGGCCCTTTTTTGGAAGGGTCTGTCAGATAATGTAAAGGATGTTATGGTGGGATTCCCTGTCCCCTCTGGTCTCAATGATTCTATGTCATTAGTGATTCAAATTGACAGACGTTTGCGTGAGCGGAGAAGTATGCGTGGAATAGTGTTGCCTTGTGAACCTGCTTCTGAATCCATGCAGTGTGATAGAGTGGTGTCTGGGGCACAGCGTCATGAGTTTCGAAAGCGCAATGGGTTATGTTTCTACTGTGGTGATGCCTCTCATGCTATTTCAGTCTGCCCTAAGCGGGGAAGACGTTTTGCACGCTCAGTTGTCTTGGGTAGTGTTCAGACTAAGTTTTTATTAACTGTCACTCTGATATGCTCTCTGTCCTCATTTTCTGCTCAGGCTTTCGTTGATTCTGGAGCAGCTATTAACCTGATGGATTATGATTTTGCTAAACGTTGTGGGTTTCCCTTGATACCCCTACAGAAGTCTATTCCCCTACTGGGGATCGATTCTACCCCTTTGGCTGAGAATAAACCTCAGTTCTCTACTCAGGTGTGTTATGTTTCGGTAGCTGAGGAGTGCAGGTAAAAAAGGCAATACACCAGAGCAGTTGGAATCTATGAGATTGCAGTACCCTAACTAACCACCACAACTAGAGGCAGCCGTGGAGCGTTCCTACGTTGGTCCTAGACGCCTCGTCACAGCCTGAGAAACTAACTACACCTAAAGATAGAAATAGGAAAGCTATTGCCCCGGAGCAGAACCCCAAAGATAACAGAAAGCCCCCAAACATGTAATGACGGTTAGACAAGAGGAAATACTGACACAGAAAGAAAATAGTATGAGCAAACGCTGGGGCCCAAACTATCTAAATAGAAAAGGATAGGAAGGGTACTTACTGCAATCCCAGAAAACCCTGAAAAGCACCAACTCTACTAATTTCAAAATCACCTGAGATCACACGACCTCTACCACCTAAATTAGTTCTCTGGTGTAACAAAATAAAAACAGCAGCCACTGAAAAAACTGGAAAAAGCAAAAGAACAAAACTCAGTGGCTGAACTAAACTGAGAGGGCAGAAGCCCCAGGAGGGGACCCTGAAGGCCCCCAAAGAAGTGCAGGACAAAATGCAAAAATATAGCACAAACACAAAAGAAGCAAAAGTCTTATCTGTAAGCAGGAGATGCAGACACGACACAGCAGGCTACAAGGGAAACTGGAATGAAGGACTCAGACCAAACAATTGATCACCGGCAACCCTGATGGGAAAATGACTCCCTTATATAAGACCAGTCAGTAACACCTGATTCCCAGTCCTCACAATCTTCACTAGCACCGCTTGTAACCACCAGAGGGAGCCTCTGCTCAGAACTCATCTCAAACCCATTCACAACAGTACCCCCCCTTGAGGAGGGTCACCGAACCCTCATTTGAGCAACCAGGTCGGTCAGGATGAGTTCTATGATACGCACGGATAAGTCTCCTAGCATGGATGTCCGAAGCAAACACCCAAGAATTGTCTTCCTGACCATAACCTCTCCATTTAACCAAATACTGGAGTTTCCGTCTAGAAAAACGAGAATCCAATATTTTCTCAACCACATACTCCAGATTGCCCTCTACCAAAACAGGGTCAGGAGGCACAGCAGCAGGAACCACTGGCTCAACAAACCTCTTCAACAAGGACTTGTGGAACACGTTATGGATCTTAAATGTCCCTGGAAGAAGCAAACGAAAAGAAACAGGATTAAAATCTCCATGATCTTATAAGGTCCAATGAACCTAGGCTTAAATTTAGGAGATGCTACTCTCATAGGAATATTCTTTGAGGACAACCAGACCAAGTCCCCCACTTTAAACCGAGGACCATCAGTCCTATGCCGGTTAGCAAACCGCTGGGCCTTCTCCTGAGAGAGGGACAACCTCTCCACTACCTGGTCCCAAATCTGTTGCATACACTCCACAACAGAGTCAACACCTGGACAGACAGAAGCCTCCGTCTGTCCTGAAGAAAATCGAGGTGAAACCCAGAATTACAGAAAAACGGAGACATCAAAGTGGCAGAGCTAGCCCTATTATTAAGAGCAAACTCAGCCAAAGGCAAAAAAGAGACCCAGTCATCCTGATCAGCAGACACAAAGCATCTTAGATAAGTCTCCAATGTCTGGTTTGTTCTCTCAGTTTGACCATTGGTCTGAGGATGAAATGCCGAGGAGAAAGACAATTGAACACCCAGTTTAGAACAAAAAGTCCTCCAAAATCTGGAAACAAACTGGACTCCTCTGTCAGACACAATGTTCTCAGGAATGCCGTGTAAACGAACCACGTGCTGAAGGAACAACGGCACCAATTCAGAGGAGGAAGGCAACTTAGGTAATGGCACAAGATGTATCATTTTGGAAAACCTACACAAATCACCCAGATGGTGGTCATTCTCTGAGAAACAGGAAGATCGGAAATGAAATCCATAGAGATATGGGTCCATGGTCTCTTGGGCACAGGCAATGGCATCAACAAACCACTAGAGCGAGAGCAAGGCTTGGAGCGAGAGCAAGTCCCGCAGGACTGCACAAATTCCCTGACATCACGAGACAAGGTAGGCCACCAAAAGGACCGACTAACCAAGTCTCTGGTACCAAAAATTCCGGGATGCCCAGCCAATGCGGAACAATGAATCTCAGACATCACACTCTTTTTCCATTGGTCCGGGACAAACAATTTTCCAACAGGGCAGCGCTCGGGCCTATCCTCCTGACACCCCTCCAGAGCAAGTCTCAAATTGGGCGAGATGGCGGAAAGAACTACACCCTCTTTCAAAATAACAGAAGGATCAGATAACTCAGGAGAGTCCGCAAGGAAACTCCTCGAGAGGGCATCCGCCTTAACATTCTTAGTGCCAGGAAGAAAGGAAACCACAAAATTAAAACGTGTGAAAAACAAGGCCCACCTGGCCTGTCTAGGATTGAGTCGCTTGGCAGATTCCAGATAGACCAGATTCTTATGGTCCGTAAGGACCACCACCTGATGTTTGGCTCCCTCCAGCCAATGTCTCCACTCTTCAAAAGCCCACTTCATGGCCAATAACTCCCGATTACCTACGTCATAATTACGTTCAGTAGGAGAAAATTTTCGAGAGAAAAAGGCACAAGGGTTACTTTTAGAGGTCTCTGGATCTTTTTGGGACAAAACGGCACCTGCCCCAATTTCAGAGGCATCAACCTCCACCTGAAATGGCAGAGAAACATCAGGCTGCCGTAGAACAGGAGCAGAAGTGAATCTCTGCTTAAGTTCCTGAAATGCAGAGACTGCCTCAGGAGGCCAATTCACCACATCAGAACCCTTTCTGGTCAAATCAGTTAATGGTTTAACAATAACCGAGAAATTACCAATAAATTTACGATAAAAATTGGCAAAACCCAAAAATCTCTGAAGAGCCTTTAATGAAGTAGGTTGGACCCAATCACAGATGGCCTGAACCTTGACCGGGTCCATTTCAATAACAGATGGGACAAAATGAATCCCAGAAATGAGATCCTCTGTACGCCAAAAAGACACTTTGATCCCTTCACATACAGAGCATTCTCTCTCAAAATCTGGAATACAGTTCGAACATGTTTCACATGAGAGTCCCAGTCATTAGAAAAAATCAAGATATCATCCAAATAAACAATCAGAAATTTGTCCACAAAATCCCTGAAAATGTCATTCATGAAGGACTGGAAGACGGAAGGAGCATTAGTGAGCCCAAAGGGCATCACTAGGTACTCAAAATGCCCTTCAGGGGTATTGAATGCCGTCTTCCATTCATCCCCGTGCTTAATGCGAATAAGGTTATACGCCCCCCTGAGGTCAAGCTTGGTAAACCAAGTAGCGTTTTTCACCCTGGAAAACAGGTCAGAAATCAAGGGTAACGGTATTGATATTTCACAGTAATATTGTTCAAGAGACGATAATCAATACACGGCCTTAATGAACCATCTTTTTTGGCCACAAAGAAAAAACCGGCACCTAAGGGTGAAGAGGATGGTCTGATATGACCCTTCTCCAATGATTCCTTGATATAAGACCGCATAGCGTCATGTTCAGGTACAGACAAGTTAAAAAGGCGACCTTTAGGGAATTTACTACCCGGCACTAATTCAATAGCGCAGTCATAGCTCCTATGGGGAGGCAAGGATGCAGATTTACTTTCGCTAAACACATCAGAAAAATCAAACAAAAAGTCAGGAACATCCTGAGCCTGGGGGAGGCAGAAAAAACAGGAGTGTTGGTATTAACACATTGGCAGCCCCAACTGGTTACAGACACAGATTTCCAATCCAAAACAGGATTATGAGACTGTAACCAAGGGAAACCCAGCACGATAATGTCATGCAGATTATATAGAACCAAAAATTTGCAGCACTCCTGGTGATCAGGTTCAACCCTCATTATCACCTGAGTAGAAAACTGGGTTTATTCTCAGCCAAAGGGGTAGAATCGATCCCCAGTAGGGAATAGACTTCTGTAGGGGTATCAAGGGAAACCCACAACGTTTAGCAAAATCATAATCCATCAGGTTAATAGCTGCTCCAGAATCAACGAAAGCCTGAGCAGAAAATGAGGACAGAGAGCATATCAGAGTGACAGTTAATAAAAACTTAGTCTGAACACTACCCAAGACAACTGAGCGTGCAAAACGTCTTCCCCGCTTAGGGCAGACTGAAATAGCATGAGAGGCATCACCACAGTAGAAACATAACCCATTGCGCATTCGAAACTCATGACGCTGTGCCCCAGACACCACTCTATCACACTGCATGGGTTCAGAAGCTGGTTCACAAGGCAACACCATTCCACGCATACTTCTCCGCTCACGCAAACGTCTGTCAATTTGAATCGCTAATGACATAGAATCATTGAGACCAGAGGGGACAGGGAATCCCACCATAACATCCTTTACATTATCTGACAGACCCTTCCGGAAAAGGGCCGCCAAAGCGTCGTCATTCCATTTGGTCAGGACTGCCCACCTACGGAATCTCTGACAGTATAACTCAGCGTCATCAAGCCCCTGATTTAATGCCAACAAGGTTTTTCAGCTTGATCAGTGACATTAGGCTCATCGTACAATAACCCCAAAGCCTGAAAAAACGCATCAACATCACTCAAAACAGGATCCCCAGGTATCAGGGAAAAAGCCCAATCCTGAGGATCGCCGCGCAGGAGAGAGATGATAATTTGAACCTGCTGCGCTGCGTTTCCTGAGGACTTAGATTTTAAGGCAAAAAACAATTTACAATTATTTTTGAAATTCTGAAACTTAGCTCGATCCCCTAAAAACAAATCTGGCATGGGATCCTAGGTTCCACAACAGGCAACCTAGCAAGATATGCAGCAATACTCTGAACCTCAGTGGCAAGCTGATCCACACGGCCAGACAACTGTGCAAACTCCATTGGGAGAAAAGATCCTCCCCAGCACCCAGAGGTACAGAGGAAAAAAAAAAAATGCAACAAACAGAAAAATATCTCTGACAACTCTGACAACTTTTTTTCTTTCACAATATTTTTTTTTCTTCTGTGAGTACCATACAATTTCAATTTTTAGGCCGGTGATACTGTTATGTTTCGGTAGCTGAGGAGTGCAGGTAAAAAAGGCAATACACCAGAGCAGTTGGAATCTATGAGATTGCAGTACCCTGACTAACCACCACAACTAGAGGCAGCCGTGGAGCGTTCCTACGTTGGTCCTAGACGCCTCGTCACAGCCTGAGAAACTAACTACACCTAAAGATAGAAATAGGAAAGCTATCTGCCCCGGAGCAGAACCCCAAAGATAACAGAAAGCCCCCAAACATGTAATGGCGGTTAGACAAGAGGAAATACTGACACAGAAAGAAAATAGTATGAGCAAACGCTGGGCCCAAACTATCTAAATAGAAAAGGATAGGAAGGGTACTTACTGCAATCCCAGAAAACCCTGAAAAGCACCAACTCTACTAATTTCAAAATCACCTGAGATCACACGACCTCTACCACCTAAATTAGTTCTCTGGTGTAACAAAATAAAAACAGCAGCCACTGAAAAAACTGGAAAAAGCAAAAGAACAAAACTCAGTGGCTGAACTAAACTGAGAGGGCAGAAGCCCCCGGAGGGGACCCTGAAGGCCCCCAAAGAAGTGCAGGACAAAATGCAAAAATATAGCACAAACACAAAAGAAGCAAAAGTCTTATCTGTAAGCAGGAGATGCAGACACGACACAGCAGGCTACAAGGGAAACTGGAATGAAGGATTCAGACCAGAACAATTGATCACCGGCAACCCTGATGGGAAAATGACTCCCTTATATAAGACCAGTCAGTAACACCTGATTCCCAGTCCTCACAATCTTCACTAGCACCGCTTGTAACCACCAGAGGGAGCCTCTGCTCAGAACTCATCTCAAACGCATTCACAACAAGGTGATAATGAGGGTTGAACCTGATCATCAAGAGTGCTGCAAATTTTTGGTTCTGTATAATCTGCATGATATTATCGTACTGGGTTTCCCTTGGTTACAGTCTCATAATCCTGTTTTGGATTGGAAATCTGTGTCTGTAACCAGTTGGGGCTGCCAATGTGTTAATACCAACACTCCTGTTTTTTCTGCCTCCCCCCAGGCTCAGGATGTTCCTGACTTTTTGATTGATTTTTCTGATGTATTTAGCGAAAGTAAATCTGCATCCTTGCCTCCCCATAGGAGCTATGACTGCGCTATTGAATTAGTGCCTGGTAGTAAATTCCCTAAAGGTCGCCTTTTTAACTTGTCTGTACCTGAACATGACGCTATGCGGTCTTATATAAAGGAGTCATTGGAGAAGGGTCATATCAGACCATCCTCTTCACCCTTAGGTGCCGTTTTTTTCTTTGTGGCCAAAAAGGATGGTTCATTAAGGCCGTGTATTGATTATCGTCTTTTGAACAATATTACTGTGAAATATCAATACCCGTTACCCTTGATTTCTGACCTGTTTTCCAGGGTGAAAAACGCTACTTGGTTTACCAAGCTTGACCTCAGGGGGGCATATAACCTTATTCGCATTAAGCACGGGGATGAATGGAAGACGGCATTCAATACCCCGGAGGGGCATTTTGAGTACCTGTGATGCCCTTTGGGCTCACTAATGCTCCTTCGTCTTCCAGTCCTTCATGAATGACATTTTCAGGGATTTTGTGGATAAATTTCTGATTGTTTATTTGGATGATATCTTGATTTTTTCTAATGACTGGGACTCTCATGTGAAACATATTCGAACTGTATTCCAGATTTTGAGAGAGAATGCTCTGTATGTGAAGGGATCAAAGTGTCTTTTTGGCGTACAGAGGATCTCATTTCTGGGATTCATTTTGTCCCCATCTGTTATTGAAATGGACCCGGTCAAGGTTCAGGCCATCTGTGATTGGGTTCAACCTACTTCATTAAAGGCTCTTCAAAGATTTTTGGGTTTTGCCAATTTTTATCGTAAATTTATTGGTATTTCTCGGTTATTGTTAAACCATTAACTGATTTGACCAAAAGGGTTCTGATGTGGTGAATTGGCCTCCTGAGGCAGTCTCTGCATTTCAGGAACTTAAGCAGAGATTCACTTCTGCTCCTGTTCTACGGCAGCCTGATGTTTCTCTGCCATTTCAGGTGGAGGTTGATGCCTCTGAAATTGGGGCAGGTTGTCACGCTGTCTGATGATATGTATACAATGTCAGTAAACTATTAATACAGGAACAACACTCTATACAACAACTAGTATAGCAACATCAGCATGTAAGTATAGAATAGATTTACCTGACACGATATCTGCTGAACCCAGGGTTAATCTTGAGGACTTGATGAGCTGAAACAGGAAAGAGGTGGACCGGGATCTAACCTGACCCTAAACTGGGGTCCTAACTAATCCCTCACCTTGGAGGTACTGATAATGGTTCAGAGGTCCAAGTCTCCAACCTAACCCTGTCTCCTATAAGACCCTGAACCCTGTAATCAGTCCTAAGAAGGATCCTGACTACCACCAAAGGGATATGGGCTGATCTCAGCTAAATACACAGATTAGACATATAAGACAGACAGGATAACACTCGCTTGCATACACACTCAAACACCAAAGGAACATAAATGGTCTGGGAAATAAACTCTAACCAAGTTGAGCTTAGAACAACTAAGGAGCTCACAACTAAAGTCTATACAGATTCATTCCTATCTGTGGTCTGCATGAAGGTTTCACTGGCAACTCCCCAAGCAGACCACCAGGAATTTAAAGGAAACCAATCAACAAATAATCAATTGCAGCCGGGAGAAACTGCACCCAGTCCCAGCACCGAGCACAGACAGAATTAACTCCCTAGCTGCCAAACACAAAGAAACAGCAGCTCAGCTGTGAGAAGTCAAAATGTGCAACCGCGACGATCTTCGTGGCAATGCACACATGACAGTACCCCCCCTTCTACGAGGGGCCTCCGGACCCTCAGGGCCAGGCCTGCTCGGGTGAGTTCTGTGGAAGGTCCGAACCAAACGATCTGCGTTAACATCAGACGCAGGGACCCACGTCCTCTCCTCTGGACCATACCCCTTCCAATGCACCAAGTACTGAAGGGACCGGCGATTCAGACGTGAGTCAATGATCTTTGATACTTGAAATTCCAAGTTACCATTGAGCAACACAGGAGGAGGAGGCAGAGGTGACGGTATGACTGGTGCCACATACCTTTTAAGTAATGACTTGTGGAACACATTATGAATTTTAAACGTAGGAGGGAGGTCCAGACGAAATGCCACAGGATTAATTATGGAACTGATCCTGTACGGCCCTATGAATCTGGGACCCAGTTTCCAGGAGGGCACTTTAAGTTTTATATTCCTGGTAGACAACCATACCAGATCGTTCACATTCAGATCTGGACCAGAAACTCTCCTCCTATCAGCCATACGTTTGTAACGGTTCCCCATCGCACTCAGATTATTCAATACACCTCTCCACACAGAAGCAAGTGACGACGAGAAACGCTCCTCCTCAGGAACCCCAGAAGGGCCCCCCCCATAGAAAGTACAAAACTGGGGATGGAAACCATATGCCCCAAAAAACGGGGACTTACCAGTGGACTCGCTCCGCCTGTTGTTAAGAGCGAACTCTGCTAGAGGCAAGAAAGAAGACCAGTCCTCTTGGTTCTCTGAGACAAAACACCGGAGATATGTCTCTAAGCTCTGATTCAGACGCTCTGTCTGACCATTGGTCTGCGGATGAAAAGCCGAGGAAAATGACAATTGCATCCCCCGACGTAAACAAAATGCCCTCCAAAATTTGGACACAAACTGAGACCCCCTATCTGACACCACATCAGAAGGCAACCCATGAAGTCTAACGATCTCCCTAATGAACACCTGCGCCAGAGTTTTAGCATTAGGGAGTGCAGGAAGAGCAACGAAATGTGCCATCTTACTGAACCTGTCAACAACCACCAGTATGACAGTATTCCCTGACGACGGAGGAAGGTCCGTAATGAAGTCCATAGATAAATGAGTCCATGGACGCTCCGGAAGTTTCAAGGGTAAAAGGGTCCCAGACGGACGGGTATGAGGGGTTTTAGAGCGAGCACACACCCCACATGATGCGACAAAAGTTATAACATCTTTATTAGCATTAGGCCACCAAAACCGGCGAGAAAGGAGATCTAAAGTAGCCTTACTCCTGGATGTCCTGCTAGAGCAGAATTATGATGTGCCTCAATAACCTTTTGTCTCAACAGATTTGGGACAAACAGTCTCCCTGGAGGTCCTGCAGGGGCGTCCCCCTGAGCCTCTAACACCTCCTCCTCAAGCTCAGAAAATACAGCCGACACTACCACCCCCTCCTGAAGGATAGGACTCGGGTCATCCGTTTTCCCGGCCCCTGGGAAACTGCGAGACAAGGCATCAGCCTTTACATTCTTAGACCCCGGGCGATAAGTGACGACAAAATTAAACCTGGTAAAAAACAACGACCATCGAGCTTGTCTGGAATTCAGACGCTTAGCGGATTCCAAATACAACAGGTTCTTGTGATCAGTAATAACGGTAACCGGGTGGACTGCCCCTCCAAAAAGTGACGCCATTCTTCAAAAGCTAACTTAATGGCCAACAGTTCCCTATTGCCGATATCATAATTCCTTTCGGCGGACGACAATTTCTTAGAAAAGAAAGCGCACGGATGCCATTTACCAGGGACGGACCCTGGGACAATATAGCACCCACCCCTACGTCAGACGCATCCACCTCCACAATGAACGGCTGAGATGCATCTGGTTGGATGAGAACGGGTGCCGAAGCAAAACATTTCTTCAAAGAGGAAAAGGCTTGGCAAGCTTTGTCCGACCATTTAGAAAAATCCGTCCCTTTTCTTGTCATGTCAGTGAGAGGTTTGACGACAGATGAGAAATTACAAATAAATTTCCGGTAGTAGTTAGCAAACCCCAAAAAACGCTGCAGAGCCTTAAGATCCCCTGGCTGATCCCATTCAAGCACTGCTCTCACCTTTTCAGGGTCCATACGGAAACCGAGGCTGACACCAAAAAACCCAAAAACTGAAGTTCCTGTATGGCAAATACACACTTCTCCAGTTTGGCGTATAGTTTATTGTCTCGCAAGATCTGCAACACCTGTCTCACATGCTCCTGATGAGACACAAGATCTGGCGAGTAAATTAAAATGTCGTCCAAATATACAACCACAAACAGCCCCACAAGGTGACGAAAAATGTCATTAACAAAATGTTGGAATACTGCTGGTGCAGTAGTCAGACCAAAAGGCATGACTAGGTTCTCATAATGTCCCTCCGGCGTGTTAAACGCCGTTTTCCACTCATCCCCCTCTTTTATCCTAATCAGATTATACGCCCCCTGAGATCCAATTTAGAAAACCATTTGGCGCCAACAATTTGATTGAAGAGATCAGGAATAAGAGGGAGTGGATACGGATCTCGAACAGTAATCCGATTAAGTTCGCGGAAATCCAAGCAAGGGCGTAGGCCTCCATCTTTCTTCTTCACAAAGAAGAACCCCGCGGCTACTGGGGAAGATGAAGGTCTAATATGCCCTTTGGCCAGACTTTCAGAAATATAATCTTTCATAGCCTGCCTCTCAGGACCAGAAAGATTATACAACCTAGCTTTAGGCAACTTAGCATCAGGAAGAAGATTAATAGAGCAGTCATACACGCGATGAGGAGGCAACTCCTGACACCCCTCCTCAGAGAAAACATCCCCAAAATCCTCCAAAAAGGAGGCAATGTACTAGGCACGACCGCACTGATGACTGTGTTTATGCAGTTGCTTTTGCAAAACTCACCCCATTGGCTTATTTCTCTGGACTGCCAATTAATCACAGGGTTATGTTTAACCAACCAAGGAAGTCCCAACACAATGGGAGTAGGTAGACCCTCCAACACATAACAAGATAATTGTTCCCTATGTATTGCCCCTACCCGAAGGTCAATGTTATGAACCTCATGAACAAAGCTACCTTGGCCGAGAGGCCTGGCGTCAATGGAGAATATAGGGATCGGTTTGACCAATACACTCAGATGCATACCTTGAGCCTGAGCAAACTGAGCGTCAACCAGATTAGCCCCGGAACCACTATCAAGAAGAACAGACAATCTCTCCACTCTCGTACCAACTACCACCTCCACTGGTACAAGGAACTGAGAAGAACTGGCGGATGAAATACATACTCCCAGGTTGTCGTCCACCACACAACCTGGGATTAACAGTTTTCCGGCGACTTTTGGCTCAACAAGGCACGGGATGGACATTCTCCAACAAAATGTCCCTCTTTCCCGCAGAAAAAAACATCTTCTAGTCCTGCGGCGTACCGCCAATCCCCTCCTACGAAATGATGTCCCTCCCAACTGCATAGGCTCATCCGAACAGACAAGGGGAACCTCAACATAAGGGACTTTAGTGGTAGGTGGAGAAACAACAGGAGTGGGGTTACCTCACCCCTCTCCCGAAGCCGTCTATCAGTACGGATAGCTAAGGCCATAGCAGCCTCCAGAGAAGGAGGAGACTCATACTGAGCCAAAATGTCTTTTAATTTATCAGAAAGCCCATGACAAAACTGGCTCCTAAGAGCTGGGTCATTCCACTGAGTATCTGTGGCCCATCTACGAAACTCAGAAGCAAATTCCTCTGCCGGACGATCTCCCTGCTGTATCTTACGTAATTTTGTCTCAGCAAGAGAGACCCGATCTGGGTCATCATATACCAATCCCAGGGCAGTAAAAAATTGATCTACAGACAGTAGAGCCGGGATCCCGGAGGAAGGGAAAATGCCCAGGATTGAGGGTCCCCTTGCAGAAGTGAGATAACAATTCCCACTCTCTGCTCCTCACTCCCTGTTGATCGAGGCCGAAGCCGAAAATACAATTTACATGCCTCCCGGAAGGTGAAAAATTTGTCTCGCCCACCAGTGAACCTGTCCGGGAGAGCTACTTTAGGTTCAACTCTGGTTTGCTCCAGGGGAGACAAAACTTTGGACTTAATGTCCGTCAGCTCCATGGATAATCCCTGCAACTGCAGAGCCAGCTGGGCTACTGGATCCATGGTAACTGGAGATAATTTTTATGGCCAGTGAAAATGTCACGCTGTCTAATGATATGTATACAATGTCAGTAAACTATTAATACAGGAACAACACTCTATACAACAACTAGTATAGCAACATCAGCATGTAAGTATAGAATAGATTTACCTGACACGATATCTGCTGAACCCAGGGTTAATCTTGAGGACTTGATGAGCTGAAACAGGAAAGAGGTGGACCGGATCTAACCTGACCCTAAACTGGGGTCCTAACTAATCCCTCACCTTGGAGGTACTGATAATGGTTCAGAGGTCCAAGTCTCCAACCTAACCCTGTCTCCTATAAGACCCTGAACCCTGTAATCAGTCCTAAGAAGGATCCTGACTACCACCAAAGGGATATGGGCTGATCTCAGCTAAATACACAGATTAGACATATAAGACAGACAGGATAACACTCGCTTGCATACACACTCAAACACCAAAGGAACATAAATGGTCTGGGAAATAAACTCTAACCAAGTTGAGCTTAGAACAACTAAGGAGCTCACAACTAAAGTCTATACAGATTCATTCCTATCTGTGGTCTGCATGAAGGTTTCACTGGCAACTCCCCAAGCAGACCACCAGGAATTTAAAGGAAACCAATCAACAAATAATCAATTGCAGCCGGGAGAAACTGCACCCAGTCCCAGCACCGAGCACAGACAGAATTAACTCCCTAGCTGCCAAACACAAAGAAACAGCAGCTCAGCTGTGAGAAGTCAAAATGTGCAACCGCGACGATCTTCGTGGCAATGCACACATGACACAGGTGCCGTTTTGTCCCAAAAAGATCCAGAGACCTCTAAAAGTAACCCTTGTGCCTTTTTCTCTCGAAAATTTTCTCCTACTGAACGTAATTATGACGTGGGTAATCGGGAGTTATTGGCCATGAAGTGGGCTTTTGAAGAGTGGAGACATTGGCTGGAGGGAGCCAAACATCAGGTGGTGGTCCTTACTGACCATAAGAATCTGGTTTATCTGGAATCTGCCAAGCGACTCAATCCTAGACAGGCCAGGTGGGCCTTGTTTTTCACACGTTTTAATTTTGTGGTTTCCTTTCTTCCTGGCACTAAGAATGTTAAGGCGGATGCCCTCTCGAGGAGCTTCCTTGCTGACTCTCCTGAGTTATCTGATCCTTCTGTTATTTTGAAAGAGGGTGTAGTTCTTTCCGCCATCTCACCTAATTTGAGACTTGCTCTGGAGGGGTGTCAGGAGGATAGGCCCGAGCGCTGCCCTGTTGGAAAATTGTTTGTCCCGGACCAGTGGACAAAGAGTGTGATGTCTGAGATTCATTGTTCCGCGTTGGCTGGGCATCCCGGAATTTTTGGTACCAGAGACTTGGTTAGTCGGTCCTTTTGGTGTCCTACCTTGTCTCGTGATGTCAGGGAATTTGTGCAGTCCTGCGGGACTTGCTCTCGCTCCAAGCCTTGCTCTCGCTCTAGTGGTTTGTTGATGCCATTGCCTGTGCCCAAGAGACCATGGACCCATATCTCTATGGATTTCATTTCCGACCTTCCTGTTTCTCAGAGAATGACCGCCATCTGGGTGATTTGTGATAGGTAATGGCACAAGATGTATCATCTTGGAAAACCTAAGTTGCCTTCCTCCTCTGAATTGGTGCCGTTGTTCCTTCAGCACGTGGTTCGTTTACACGGCATTCCTGAGAACATAGTGTCTGACAGAGGAGTCCAGTTTGTTTCCAGATTTTGGAGGACTTTTTGTTCTAAACTGGGTGTTCAATTGTCTTTCTCCTCGGCATTTCATCCTCAGACCAATGGTCAAACTGAGAGAACAAACCAGACATTGGAGACTTATCTAAGATGCTTTGTGTCTGCTGATCAGGATGACTGGGTCTCTTTTTTGCCTTTGGCTGAGTTTGCTCTTAATAATAGGGCTAGCTCTGCCACTTTGATGTCTCCGTTTTTCTGTAATTCTGGGTTTCACCCTCGATTTTCTTCAGGACAGACGGAGGCTTCTGTCTGTCCAGGTGTTGACTCTGTTGTGGAGCGTATGCAACAGATTTGGGACCAGGTAGTGGAGAGGTTGTCCCTCTCTCAGGAGAATGCCCAGCGGTTTGCTAACCGGCATAGGACTGATGGTCCTCGGTTTAAAGTAGGGGACTTGGTCTGGTTGTCCTCAAAAAATATTCCTATGAGAGTAGCATCTCCTAAATTTAAGCCTAGGTTCATTGGACCTTATAAGATCATGGAGATTCTTAATCCTGTTTCTTTTCGTTTGCTTCTTCCAGGGACATTTAAGATCCATAACGTGTTCCACAAGTCCTTGTTGAAGAGGTTTGTTGAGCCAGTGGTTCCTGCTGCTGTGCCTCCTGACCCTGTTTTGGTTGAGGGCAATCTGGAGTATGTGGTTGAGAAAATATTAGATTCTCGTTTTTCTAGACGGAAACTCCAGTATTTGGTTAAGTGGAGAGGTTATGGTCAGGAAGACAATTCTTGGGTGTTTGCTTCGGACATCCATGCTAGGAGACTCATCCGTGCGTACCATAGAACTCATCCTGACCGACCTGGTTGCTCAAATGAGGGTTCGGTGACCCCTCCTCAAGGGGGGGTACTGTTGTGAATGGGCTTGAGATGAGTTCTGAGCAGAGGCTCCATCTGGTGGTTACAAGCGGTACTGGTCTGTCCAGTGAAGATTGTGAGGATTGGGAATCAGGTGTTACTGACTGGTCTTATATAAGGGAGTCACCTTCCCATCAGGGTTGCCGGTGATCAATTGTTCTGGTCTCTATCCTTGATTCCTGTTTCCCTTGTAGCCTGCTGTGTCGTGTCTGCATCTCCTGCTAACAGATAAGACATTTTCTTCTTTGTTTTTGTGCTTGATTTTTGCATTTTATCCTGCACTTCTGTGGGGGCCTTCAGGGTCCCCTCCGGGGCTTTTGCCCTCTCAGTTTAGTTCAGCCACTGATGTTTGTACTTTTGCTTTTTCCAGTTTTTTCAGTGGCTGCTGTTTTGATTTTGTTACACCAGAGAACTAATTTAGGTGGTAGAGGTCGTGTGATCTCAGGTGTTTTTGAAATTAGTAGAGTTGGTGCTTTCAGGGTTTTCTGGGATTGCAGTAAGTACTCTTCCTATCCTTTTCTATTTAGTTAGTTTGGGCCCCAACGTTTGCTCATACTATTTTCTGTCTGTGTCAGTATTTCTTCTTGTCTAACCGCCATTACATGTTTGGGGGCTTTCTATTATCTTTGGGGTTCTGCTCCGGGGCAGATAGCTTTCCTATATCTATCTTTAGGTGTAGTTAGTTTCTCAGGCTGTGACGAGGCGTCTAGGACCAACGTAGGAACGCTCCACGGCTGCCTCTAGTTGTTGTGGTTAGTCAGGGTACTGCAATCCCATAGATTCCAACTGCTCTGGTGTATTGCCTTTTTTGTCTGCACTCCTCAGCTACCGTAACATAACAGGTACCATTCTTTATTCAAGGCTGTGTTTTTAGGCAAGACTGTGAGAGAGCCGATTCCCTTGGCTGAGAAGCAACCCCACACATGAATGGTTTCAGGATGCTTAACAGTTGGCATGAGACAAGACTGGTGGTAGCGCTCACCTTGTCTTCTCCGAATGAGGCGTTTTCCTGATGTCCCAAACAATCGAAAAGGGGATTCATCAGAGAAAATAACTTTACCCCAGTCCTCAGCAGTCCACTGCCTGTACCTTTTGCAGAATATCAGTCTGTCCATGATGTTTTTTCTGGAGAGAAGTGGCTTCTTTGCTGCCCTCCTTGAGACCAGGCCTTGCTCCAAGAGTCTCCGCCTCACAGTGCATGCAGATGCACTCACACCTGCCTGCTGCCATTCCTGAGCAAGCTCTGCACTGCTGGTAGCCCGATCCCGCAGCTGAAACACTTTTAAGAGACGGTGCTGGCGCTTGCTGATCTTTCTTGGGCGCCCTGGAGCCTTTTTGGCAACAATGGAACCTCTCTCCTTGAAGTTCTTGATCATGCGATAGATTGCTGACTGAGGTGCAATCTTTCTAGCTGCGATACTCTTCCCTGTTAGGCCATTTTTTGTGCATTGCAATGATGACTGCACGTGTTTCTTTAGAGATAACCATGGTTAACAGAAGAGAAACAATGATGCCAAGCACCAGACTCCTTTTAAAGTGTCCAGTGGTGTCATTCTTACTTAATCATGACAGATTGATCTTCAGCCATGTCCTCATCAACACCCACACCTGTGTTAATGGAGCAATCACTGAAAAGAGGTTAGCTGGTCCTTTTAAGGCAAGGCTGCAATGATGTTGAAATGTGTTTTGGGGGATAAAGTTCATTTTCTAGCCAAATAATGACTTTGCAAGTAATTGCTGTTATGCTGATCACTCTTTATAACATTCTGGAGTATATGCAAATTGCCATTAGAAAAAGTGAAGCAGTAGACTTTGTAAAAATTAATATTTGTGTCATTCTCAAAACTTTTGTCCATGACTGTACAGATGATGGTGGTGCAGGCACTGCCTCTGGCTGAGAGCATGATGTCAGCTGTCACTGAAGGCGAGATACTGGTGCCGATCGTGCACAGCTTCGGTGTTCTCACGGTTGCTGTGACGTATCTGTTCGTCCATTTGCCGTCTATATGGGCATGTAGGTCATAGGAGGCTGAATAACGTGACACCTTGGTATCTGATGGTTTATCAGAGAGAAACATGGATTTCTCTGGAATAAGACTTTGGATCACAGATATGCAAATTGTCTCTTCAGAGAGGAAGCGGACTAGAACTCTAGTGCTACCTATTGGAAGTAGAGAACCTAAGGCTGTGTGCACACGTTCAGGAATTTTCGCGTTTTTTTAGCGTTTGTTTTCCCGCTGCAAAAACGCTTTAAAAAACGCATGCATTAAGCATCCTACATAGAATGCATTCCGCAATTTTTGTGCACATGCTGCATTTTTCAGCGAAAAAAACGCATGTTCATTAATTTTGCAGAAAATCTGCAGATTTCTCACTATATTATTGAGTTAATCAGAGAAAAAATGGAGCAGCATAGAATATAACATAGGTTGGGTGCAAATCCTCTTCAGCAATAATCCAATACTTGCCATTGTTAAATATTCAAGAAATAGGCAGCACTCCATAGAATCTCAGCAGCAGCGGAAATTTAGTGAACCCACATCGCAGGCAACATGTGGGTTCAATAAATATCCACTGCTGCTGAGATTCTATGGAGTGCTGCCTATTTCTTGAATATATTATTGAGTTAGGAAGTTCCTGAAAAAAACGCAAAAAATCTGGAAAACAAACGTGAAAAAATCGCGATAAAAATGCGTCCGGATTTCCTGGGAAAAAGTCTGGTTTTGCTCAGTAAAATTCTGCAAAGAATCCTGATCGTGGGCACATAGCCTGACAGTCAATGTGGACCCTTTAACGAGCCTTGTCACATGACTCAGGATAAAAGCCAAACCAGGATCTCAGTTTGCAGACACGGTGTTTCGGGGTACGGCCTGTGTTTCGGGGGTACTGCCCCTCGTCAGCGGGGCATATCATGTCCTTCAGTGTCCTATGACCTACATGCCCATAGGGCCTAGGTAGGAGGGTGGATTCCCTGTCACAACCTCTGCTATAACTGGCATGCCTCATTCCCGGCAGCACACCAGCCTCTGCCCTCCACCACACACCCTGTAGGAAGGTATGAGCAGGGCGTCGCTTCACCTCAGACATGGGGCGGACAATGCTGCTATTGTGCAGCACTGGCTCCAGAAACAAACTGAAGGATAAGCGCGGGAATGTCTTGGCGGAATCTGGCGCCAGTTGTTGCTCTCGAAAAAGCCGCCTGCTGGAAAGTCCTTATTATTGGCGGTTACAAGTGTCAGTCACAGCTATGTTCCCGCCCACTGTCCCCTCCCATGCTCCCATTGGCTGACACGTTGTAGGCGTAGCAGTGACGTATGCCTTCATTGAAGGATGAGAATGTGTCAAAATAGAGGGAAAAGAATGTCACATCGCCACCACCAACCAGAGCGCAAGGTCGCCTTCGTCACACCATGAACTGGCTGACGTTGTCCTCATCCAATAGACTCGCTCGATACTCAGCAATGGTTGCGTTACGTCAGCTGCTATTGGCTGGCAGCTCCGCCCGTCCTGAAGGACTCGGATCGCGCCTGGAGGAAGAAAGACGATTGGTTCTCGTCAGGCGCGAAATCTAACGCGGGAAAAGAGAAGCGAAGGACCGAGCAGCGCCTGCTCTCATCCATCAGCGCCGGGTCTGCGCCCCGTGACAGCGGCCGCTCGCCTCATCTGGCGGATGGGCAGTGGAGTCCGGTCCTCTGAGGGCAGAGAAGGAACCGCAGCGTGTGCAGCATGATGACTGATGTGTGCCCGGCATCTCAGGACGCGTCTCCTCCCCGCCGGGTCCTGGTGTCCGTGATCAAGGCGGTATCTCCGTCCTCCGCCCACACTCCGCTCAAGCCGCGCCGCCCGCCCTTTTGTGCCGGAGCCGCTCAGCTCAGCCCGGTCCCCAGCAGCCGGTCCCAGCACCCCGGATTCAGTGACTTCATGGTGTATCCGTGGCGCTGGGGGAGAACGCGCACAACGTCACCCTGAGTCCCGGACCCCCTCCCCCGGAGCCCGGCCATGATGTTCGGAGCGGAGCAGCCGAGGGCGGCAATGGCGCAGGAGAGACGCGTCTCTGCGGGTGCGTGCTGCTGTGTGTGGTGACCGGGGCTAGGGCTTGTTCACACTCGTGCGTTTCATCAGGTGTCGGCTGCAGTCACATCCGTGTGCTGTGTCGGTGCGCTTCATGATTTTATTGGCCGCGCACTGACCCCCATTGCCCTTTTCTGACCTTGTACCGTGTAACCATATCTGAACAGATGAAGGGTCCGTGTGCCGGCAGCACACGGGCACTGCACACGGATGAGCGGATGCAGCCCTATAAACGGATCCGTGTCCTGTTCTCATCAGATTCCACTATTGAAGTGTATGGGGTGCGATAAGAGCGGATGACCCCAGAAGGCACACTGTGTGCGTCAGCGTCCTGTCCGTTTATTACTGATCCATACCGGAGTCAGTGGGTAGAAGCAGTCTGACGGTCGGCCTGCTTCACGGGGTAACATGAAGCCACCAGGATGACACCTGATCGGTCCCTGTCAGCTGGTAACTGTCAGGCTGATCGTTTCCTCAGGCCGTGTGCTGTCTGGTGAGGAGCCTGTCACAGATGTGTGAACGTAGCCCAAGCTGGAGGCGACTTCCCATAGACACCACCGGACAGGCGCAGTGCTTCCGGCACTCTTCCCTCTGGTGATGGCCGTCCCACGTTGTTGGTGCTTCCAGCTCATCCTATTACCTTCTCGCCCTTTTAACGGTGTCATGAATGAGGCTGATATGTTTCTTTTCTCTGTTATTGGTAACATGGCTTTCTGTTACATATGGCAGAAATCTAGGTTTTGCACATTGGAAGAGGTTCCTCACTTTGCCTGAAAGGGAACGCTGTAGGGGCAGAGACCCTGATTCCAGAGATAGCACTAACTGGGCTTCTTTCTGCAGTCACTGTCTTATTTGTTACTGAGCTACCAGTTCTCTGGATACTGAGCTCTGTATAACCTGCCCGCACCACTGATTGGCTGCTTTCTGTGTAGACTGTGCATAGGCAGATAGCTGCCAATCAGTGGTGGGGACGGGATTATACAGAGTTCATGGCAGCAGGTTTACTAGTCTTCTAGTGATAGTCTCCTGCCAAAATATTTAATTTATCAAATCTGCAAGCAGCCAGTAAGTGATTCATCGCTAACATCAGGGTCTCTGTCTCTACCTTATGCTGCTCTTAGATTAGGTGGCAAAATTCTGGTGACAGATTCCATTTAAACTGGTTGTCTGAGATGTTCCAAAATTTTGACTGTGTTCAGAAGGGATTTTTATAATCCGGATACCCATTTGTCACCCATTAAAGAGGTTGTCTAGTGAAAACAATAGGTGATAACTTGCTGACCAGTGGGGGTCTGAGCGCTAGGACCCGCACTGATTGTCAGTGTGGCGAATTTTATCCTGGTAAAATGGTGAAGCCGTGCACGGGCCTGCCCACCCCTTCATTCATTCTCTATGGGGCTGCCAAGCACTGTGATGATTTTGTACTGCAGCCCCATAAAGAACATTAGGGGTGGTGGTGGCACACCCAACCTGCTGCTCCATTTTGTAACAGGATTAAAGTTCCCCATTTTGCTGATTGGCGCGGAGCTGCCGGCAGGTCACTTCTCGCCAGAGACCAACATGAGCAGCGGCAAAAACTTATGAAAACGCCGGGAAGAGAGTATGAAACGGGGCAAGCATCTTACACTTAAAGCACCACTACAGCGGTGCAATAAAAAACCAAAACACTGGGGTGGTGCTCTAAATTGCACCCACCACTGCACTGCTGATACATGACTATTATAGGGGTTTTCAGGCATATAATATTGATGCGCTGTCCTTAGGATAGATCATCAATATCAGATCAATGGGGTGTCTGTCACCCGAAAACCCCGTCAATCAGCTTTAGCTGCTCCCAGAAGTAAAGGCACTGTCACACTTAGCAATCGCACCAGCGATCACGACAACGACACAACCTGGCGAGATCGTTGGTGCGATCGCTATGTGGTCGCTAGTTAGCTTCCAAACGCAAAAAATCTCATCAGCGATCTGTATAACGACCTCTGCGGTCGTTGGGAAAACCTAGTCCTGCCTGAGCCGCTGGTGAAGTCGTTCATAAAGGGTGTCACACTCAGCAATTCAGGCTCACCAGCGGGACACCAACGACCAATAAACGGCTCAGAATGTTCATAAGCAATCAGTGACATCGCAGCGGGGGCCACATCGCTGCTACATGTCACATACAGCGACGTCACTAACGAGATGGCTGCTGCGTCATAAAATCGCTGACGCTTTAGCGATCTCGCTTAGTGTGACAGTACCTTTAGTCATGAACAGCACGGCTCCATTCAATGTGTAGAGGCCGTTGCAGAGAGATAGATACACGTCCATCTGTTCCTTAGGAGTTGATGTGCACTTCTCAGCATCGGCTACTAAATACTGAACGGAGTTGTAGCCAGTAGGATCTCAACCTTCATCTGCCACTTGTCATAGCCTCTGGTCATGTCATAAATGGTTGCTGGGCAAAATCTGTTTTGTTTGGTGTTTTATCTGAAGAACTGACTTATTTTAGGACTGGTTGCGAGCAGCCACGCTGTGTTTCTCCATTGACTTCTTTGGGAGTTGCAGAAATTAAGAACGTTCTTTGATACTTTTGTAGGGGAAATCATTCAATGATCAGGTCCATAGTCCACTTTAGAATCTGTTACTTCTACAATCTGGGTAATAAATATATTTAGACGCATTAGGCCGGGTCACACTGGCGACAAAATCGGACGACTGCAAAGCGATGAAATATCGCATTGCAGTCGGACCAATGTTAATCTATGGAGCAGCTCCCACCATCTGATTTTTTTGTCGTCCATTTTATACCTGCGAGTGAAATCGCAGCATGCTGCGATTGTCACCGATTGTGGGTCGACAATCTCCAATGCAAGTCTATGGGTGCGATGAAAAATCGGATTACAAACGGACCGCACGTGTGACTTGCGATTAAATCGCACCGGTGTGCTTTTGAAAAGCCGGCAATTCATCCCCGGCTATACTGTCAAATCACACTGACAGGTTTAATAAAGAATAGAAAGAATAGATATATACACATAGAATACATATATATATATAATATATATATTATAAATATATAATATATATATAATATATATATAATATATAATATACATGTCATTGTGACATATATATATATGTGTGTATGTATATCTACATAGTATAATAGCCGCAAATTCAATTGCCGGCTTTTTTGAAATTACAGACCCGACATGAAATGGCACATGGTTTACATACAGTTAACCATGTCATTTCATGTAGTTTGATATATGGTTTTCACTAACAATGACATGAGTGTATGTGTGGCAAAATTTCATACATGTAGGGGTTAATTAAAGGTGTAAATTCATTGAAAAAAAAAATGTGTGGGCTCCCGCGCTATTTTCTCCACCAGACAGGCAAAGCCAGCGAGTGGGGGCAGATAATAATAGCCTAGGGAGGGTGCATTTATTTTGTGCCCCCCCTGGCTACTAACATCTGCCCCAGCCACCCCAGAAAAGGCAAATCTATAATGAGATGCGCCCTTTCTGGCACTTATCCCGTCTATTCCCATTGCCCTGTAGCGGTGGCTAATGGGTTAAAGCCACCTTGCTATTGGAAGGTGACTTTAAGCCAGGTTAATAATTGAGAGTTATCAGTTAGTCAATTATTGTATGAAATAAAAAAAAAAACACGCACACTTTAATTAAAAATCATTTTAATTAAACACACAGTTTTTGACCATAATTTATTTTACTGGTATTCCTTCGATTCCCTTGTTCTCCTGTAATAAAAAAAAAAATAAAACAACATTATTCTTACCCTATTCGGTGCTCTGTCAGGTCCAACACTGTAATCCTTCACAGAGGGTTAACTGGTTTACAGCAAGCAAGCAGCTAATGCTGGCAGCTCAGCTGTAAGCCCCTGAATGAATGAGCTCATCTCCCGGCTGACAGGAGAGGAAGTGATTAGCTGGGAAGTAATTGATTGCTTCCCAGGCTAATCAGTTGACTTCAGGTTAGCTGGGGACTCCCTCTGACGTCACTGATGCTGTTCGGTGTCCCTGGCTGACCTGAACTGATTAGCCTGGGAAGCAATCAATTAAGCTTCCCAGCTAATCACTTCCTCTCCTGTCAGCCGGGAGAGGAGCTCATTCGTTCGGGGACTTACAGCTGAGCTGCCAGCATTAGCTGCGCTGCTTGCTGTAAACCAGTTAACCCTTTGTGAAGGATTACAGCCTTGGACCTGACAGAGCGCCGGATAGGTAAGAATAATGTTTTATTTTTTTTTTTATTACAGGAGAACAAGGGAATCGAAGGAATGCCAGTAAAATAAAATATGGTCAAAAACTGTGTTTATTTAATTAAAATGATTTTTAATGTGTGCGTGTTTTTTTTTTTATTTCATACAATAGGATTAATAATTGATAGTTGTCTAATTGACAACTCTCAGTTATTAACCTGGCTTAGTCACCTTCCAATAGCAAGGTGGCTTTAACCGATTATTAACCCATTAGCCACCGCTACAGGGCAATGGGAATAGACGGGCTAAGTGCCAGAAAGGGCACATCTAATTATAGATTTGCCTTTTCTGGGGTGGCTGGGGGCAGATATTAGTAGCCGGGGGGCACAAAATAAATGCACCCTCCCTAGGCTATTATCTGCCCCCAGTCGCTGGCTTTGCCTG
The DNA here is from genome assembly GCA_033576555.1 of Oophaga sylvatica. Classification (NCBI taxonomy): domain Eukaryota; kingdom Metazoa; phylum Chordata; class Amphibia; order Anura; family Dendrobatidae; genus Oophaga; species Oophaga sylvatica. The sequence goes on along the minus strand of JARQOD010000001.1, from coordinate 692,648,474 downwards.
TCTGGTGGAGAAAATAGTGCGGGAGCCCACGCATTTTTTTTTTCAACGAATTTACACCTTTAACCCCTCTCTGACATTAGACGTACTATCCCGTCCATGAAACCCGTGCCAATCTGACCATGGACGGGATAGTACGTCATAGGCGATCAGCTGCGCTCCCTCCGGGAGCGCAGCTAATCGCCGCCGGGTGTCAGCTTATTATCACAGCTGACACCCGTGACTGTGTGTCAGGAGCGGTCACAGACCGCTCCCGGCACATTAACCTCTGGCACACCGCGATCAAACATGATAGCGGTGTACTGGGGGCACAGGGGAGCATCGCGCAGGGAGGGGGCTCCCTGCGCGCTCCCCCGAGACCCTCAGACCAGCGCGATGTGATCGCGCTGTTCTGAGGGCTCCCTCCCAGGACCCGGATCCAAGATGGCCGCCGGGTCCTGCAGGGAGGCGGCTTCCTCAGTGCCTGCTGAGAGCAGGCACTGAGAAGCCTGCAGCTATGCCTGTGCGATTGCTGGTGTGACAGAGTGCTGTGCACACTGTCACACCAGCGATCTGATAAAATACAGTGAAGTCCCACCCTGGGACAAAGTAAAAAAGTTAAAAAAATAAACATGTTTTAAAAAAAAATCCAAAATAAATAAAAAAAAAAAAATATTCCCCAATAAATTCATTTCTTCCTGTAAATAAAAAAAACAAAACAATAAAAGTACACATATTTGGTATCGCCGCGTCCGTAACGACCCCCCCTATAAAACTGTCCCACTAGTTAACCCCTTTAGTGAACCCCTTAAAAAAAAAAAAAAAAAAAAAGCAAAAAATCAATGCTTTATCATCATACCGCCGAACAAAAAGTGGAATAACACGCGATCAAAATGATCGATATAAATAAACATGGTACCGCTGAAAACGTCATCTTGTCCCGCAAAAACGAGCCATGATACAGCATCATCAGCGAAAAATAAAAAAGTTATAGCTCGCAGAATAAAGCGATGCAAAAATAATTTTTTATATAAAATTGTTTTTATTCTATAAAAGCGCCAAAACATAAAAAAATGATATAAGTGAGGTATCGCCATAATCGTACTGACCCGAAGAATAAAATTGCTTTATCAATTTTACCACACGCGGAACGATAAAAATGCCTCCCCCAAAAGAAATTCATGAATTGCTGATTTTTGTTAATTCTAACCTCCCAAAAATCGAAATAAAAAGCTATCAAAAAATGTCACGTGCTCAAAAATGGTACCAATAAAAACTTCAACTCGTACCGCAAAAATTAAGACCTCACATGACTCTGTGGGCCAAAATATGCAAAAATTATAGCTCCCAAAATGTTGCGATGCAAAAAACTATTTTTTGCAATAAAAAGCGTCTTTTAGCGTGACAGCTGCCAATCATAAAAACCCACTATAAATAGTAAATCAGACCTCCTTTTATCACCCCCTTAGTTAGGGAAAAATAATAAAATTAAAAAAAATGTATTTATTTCCATTTTCCCGTTAGGGTTGCGGCTAAAGTTAGGGTTAGGGTTGGCGCTAAAGTTAGGGTTAGGGTTGGGATTAGGGGTGTGTTAGGGTTAGGTTTGTGGTTAGGGTTGGGACTAGGGTTAGGGGTGTGTTGGGGTTAGGGTTGGAGTTAGAATTGGGGGGTTTCCGCTGTTTAGGCACATCAGGGGCTCTCCAAATGTGACATGGCGTCTGATCTCAATTCCAGCCAATTCTGCGTTGAAAAAGTCAAATGGTGCTCCTTCACTTCTGAGCTCTGCCATGCACCCAAACAGTAGTTTACCCCCACATATGGGGTATCAGCGTACTCTGGACCCCAATAGTTATTGTGCAATTTGTCCTATTTCTTCTGTTACCCATGGGAAAATAAAAAACTGGGGGCGAAAATATCAATTTTGTAAAAAAAAAAAAGATTTTTTTTTTTTCGGCTGTGCGTTATAAACTTCTGTGAAGCACTTCGGGGTTCAAAGTGCTCACCACACATCTAGATAAGTTCCTTGTGGGGTCTATTTTCCAAAATGGGTCACTTGTGGGGGGTTTCCACTGTTTAGGCGCATCAGGGGCTCTCCAAATGCGACATGACGCCCCCAGACCATTCCATCAAAGTCTGCAATCCAAAACGTCACTACTTCCCTTCCGAGCCCTGACGTGCGCCCATACAGTAGTTTTCTCCCACATATTGGGTATCAGCGTACTCTGGACAAATTGGACAACAACTTTTGGGGTCCAATTTATCCTGTTACCCTTGTGAAAATAAAATATTGGGGGGAAAAAAATCATTTTTGTAAAGAAAAAAAAAGATTTTTATTTTACTGCTGTACGTTATAAACTTTAGTGAAACACCTGGGGGTTCAAAGTTCTCACCACACATCTAGATAAGTTCCTTGAGGGGTCTAGTTTCCAAAATGGTGTCATTTGTGGGGGTTTCCACTGTTTAGGCAGATCAGGAGCTCTCCAAACACGACATGGCATCCAGCCAGTTCTGCGTTGAAAAAGTCAAACGGCGCTCCTTCCCTTCCAAACTCTGCCATGCACCCAAACAGTGGTTTACTCCCACATATGGGGTATCAGCGCACTCAGGACAAATTGCACAATAACTTTTGGAGTCTTGTTACCCTTGGAAAAATAAAAATTGGGGTGAAAAGATTTTTGTGGAAAAAATATGATTTTTAAATTTTACGGCTCTACGTTATAAACTTGTGTGAAGCACTTGGGGGTTCAAATTGCTCACCAAAGATCTAGATAAGTTCCTTAGGGGGTCTAGTTTCCCAAATGGGGTCATTTGTGGGGGGTTTCCACTGTTTAGGCACATCAGGGGCTCTCCAAATGCAACATGGCATCCAATCTCAATTCCAGCCAATTTTGGTTGGAAAAAGTCAAATGGTGCTCCTTCCATTCCGAGCTCTGCCGTGCGCCCAAACAGTGGTTCCCCCCCACATATGGGGTATCAGCGTACTCAGGACAAATTGGACAACAACTTATGTGGTCCAATTTCTCCTGTTACCCTTGGGAAAATAAAAAATAGTGACTAAAAGATAATTTTTGTGGGAAAAAAATAGGATTTTTTATTTTCATGCCCGGGCATTATAAACTTGTGTGAAGCACTTGGGGGTTCAAAGTGCTCACCAAAGATCTAGATAAGTTCCTTAGGGGGTCTAGTTTCCAAAATGGGGTCACTTGTGGGGGGTTTCCACTGTTTAGGCTCATCTGGGGCACTGCAAACGGAACATGACCCCCATCAACGTCTGCATTCCAAAACGTTACTACTTCCTTTCCAAGCCCTGCCGTGCGCCCAAACAGTTTCCCCCCCCACATATGGGGTATCAGCGTACTCAGGACAAATTGGACAACAACTTTTGGGGTCCAATTTCCTTGGGAAAATTCAAAAATTTGGGACTAAAAAATAATTTTTGTGGAAATTTTTTTTTTTTTTTTCACACCCAGGCATTATAAACTTTTGTGAAACACTTGGGGGTTCAAAGTGCTCACAACAGATCTAGATAAGTACCTTAGGGGGTCTAGTTTCCAAAATGGTGTCACTTGTGGGGGTTTCCACTGTTTAGGCGCATCAGAGGTTCTCCAATCGCGACATGGCGTCCAATCTCAATTCCAGCCAATTTTAGTTTGAAAAAGTCAAACGGCCCTCCTTCCCTTACGAGCTCTGCCATGTGCCCAAACAGTGGTTTTCCCCCACATATTGGGTATTGGCGTACTCAGGAGAAATTGCACAACAACCTTATCTGTCCATTTTCTCCTTTTACCCTTGTGAAAATAAGAAAAAAGTTTGTAAAAGATCATTTTTGTGGCTAAAAAGTTAAATATTCATTTTTTCCTTCCACGTTGCTTTAGTTCCTGTGAAGCACCTGAAGGGTTAATATACTTCTTGAATGTGGTTTTGAGTACCTTGAGGGGTGCAGTTTTTAGAATGGTGTCACTTTTGGGTATTTTCTGCCATATAGAACCCTCAAAGTGACTTAAAATGTGAGGTGGTCCTAAAAAAAAAATGGCTTTGTAAATTTTGTTGTAAAAATGAGAAATCGCTGGTCAACTTTTAACCCTTATAACTTCCTAACAAAAAAAAAAAAATTTTGGTTCCAAAATTGTGCTGATGTAAAGTAGACATGTGGAAAATGTTATTTCTTAACTATTTTGTGATATATTTCTCTGTTTTAAGGGAATAAAAATTCAAAGTTTGAAAATTGCAAAATTTTAAAAATTTTCGCCATATTTGCGTTTTTTTTTCAAAAATAAACGCAAGTTATATCGAAGAAATTTTACTTCTAACGTGAAGTACAATATGTCACGAGAAAACAATCTCAGAATCGCGAAGATCCGTTGAAGCGTTCCAGAGTTATAACCTCATAAAGAGACAGTGGTCAGAATTGTAAAAATTGGCCCGGTCATTAACGTGCAAACCACCCTTTTGCATACATACTCATGTCATTGTTAGTGAAAACCATATATCAAACTACATGAAATGACATGGTTAACTATAGATATATATCTATATAGATATATATATATCACAATGATATATATATATATATATGTATTCTATGTGTATATACTTTTTTTTTGTTATTTAAAAACTATTCATTTGGATCCATTATATGTCGGTTTAGCCACTGACAAAATCTCGCAAGTCGGATATCAATCGGATGTGAAACGTACGCTCAGATGCGAATAAATCGCATCATCGCAGTACAATCGGATGACAGACGGATCAATTTTCATGAAATTTTTCTGCGATAATCGTCCGACTAAAACGGTACGATTTTTTTTTTTTTTTTTTAGACGTGTGATGTGTATAATGGTAACTCAGGGGTACGATGTGTTAAGTGCTAATGGCTGATTTATCACTGCACACTGGCACACTGTCAGGGTCTTTGCCTCTATATTATACTGCTCAGTCTCTTGTAGGTTTAATGTTTATGGCCAATGTGACTATGCGTTTGTTACGAGCATTCCAACTAGACCAAGCTCTATTTTTGTGTTTTTTTTCATTATACTGCTCACAGATTGGTAAAAAACTGGTGATAAGATTCCCTTTAAAGGGAACGTGTCACCAATTTTGTCATTTAACAGCTAAAACTATTACCTTGTTCCGTGCCTATGCTGCAGTCCATAAATGCTTATATACCCCCAAAACCTTGTTACGTTCTCCCGCTCTGCATGGAAATAAGGTCGGCATGGTTTCGGATCTCTCCATCTCCCTCCTGTTGCTTCTCACCGTTCTCCTTTAATTGATGTGCACGTTGATGGGTGAAACCTTGCGCTTGCGCACAGAGATCACGGCTTGCGCCTGCGCACTATGCTTGGCCCTACTGTGGGCACATGCACACTTATTTTTTAAGCTCTGCTTTTTTAAGCTCTCTGTAAAGCATAGTGCACGGGCGCAATATATTTCTGTGCGCAAGATTACACCCGGAAATGTGGATGACGCAAGGCGACATCCACGTCAATTAAAGGAGGACTGCCAGCAGCAGAAAGCGTGAGGGGTGGAGAGTGGTTTATGCCTTATTTGCTATATGACGTTGCATCACTTTGCAGTTTTCTCTTCTATAGGAGTATAATTAGTAATTGGCTGGCAATGTAATGCATCTGTTACAGCCTTCCATTAAAGGGTTGTCCACTACTAGGACAACCCCTTCTCAACCTGAATGTTGTCACTTATACTCCCCTCTGGTGTCGGCACTCGCGTTCCCGAGGCTCACATGAGGTTCTTGCGTCACTGTTCCCACCTTCGGACATATAAGGGTACGTGCCCACGATCAGAAACAGCAGCTTTTTGTACGTAGCTCACCTGCGCAGTGTCCAAAACGCTGCGTTCTACAGAAGAAGCGCAGTGGATGGGATTTATAGAAATACTCACTGTGCTTCTATTTGAGGCTGCATAAACTCCCCCGCAGTGTGGGTTTCCGAGACGCAGCATGTCAATTATCTGCCGTGGACACATTTGTCTCCGCTGTGTAGTTTCACCCATAGCCATTCAGTAGATGCAGTAAATCTGCATGGCTCACTGAACACATGCGGATTTACCTGTGTGATTAGAATGCAGCATTTTGGACGCAGCAAAAATACGCTGCATCCAAAACACTGGTGTTTCCTGATAGTGAGGACGTAGCCTAAGTAATCAATAGGGAGTGAGCGGCCACCCACAGCTCTCGCTTCTTGTTGACTGCTCATACGTCTGAATGCAGGAACAGTGATGCAGGGGGCCCGTGACATAACAACCTCATGTGAGCCACAGGAATGTGCGTGCTGACACCAAAGGTGAGTACAGGTGTTTTTATTTTGGTGAGTAAACATTCAGGGTGAGTTGTCATAGTAGTGGACGACTCCTTTAAATATACTTTTGTTCTTGTTTTTTTTCCCTATGATTTTGACAGAAGAGAAAAAATGGAGTGTCAATCGAACCTTTGCATTTCTACTCTTAAGTGCTCGTGTAGATGACCGCTTTAATCAGACAAGTGCTATCCATGTTTTGGACTTACAGCACTTATACCCATGTTATTCTATTGGGCTATGCACAAGTACCTTTTTTTTTTTGCTCAGACCCAGTGGTCATAGAAAAAAAAATAGCAGTATGCTTGATTTGCGTCCAAGAATTGAATGGCACTTGCTCATTCAATTCTGGATCTGTGGACAAAAAAAAATCAGACTGCACTCGGATGGCATCAGAGTGCGGTCCAATTTTCACAGACTGACATAATAGAGAGGGTGGAGAAACTTTTTTTTACCATACGGTGCTCACCATAATCAGACTGTTTTTCTCAGATGGAGAGGAAACGGTTAGTGTTAGCCTTAGGCCGGGGTCACACTTGCGTATGGCATTGGATGCGATATGCTGATGACCCTCAGCTCCTGCTCTGCTGCGTGCGAGAGCTGAGTGTCATGCGAGCGGATCAGAGCAGAGATGGCAGAGAAACTAATTTCTCTCTCCTCCATTGTCGGCGTATATCGCACAGCACTTGGGTGATATCTGAGTGATGTGCGCTGTGTCACCATAGACTTATATGGGTGCGAGTGAGTCGAGACTCGGCTGAGTGTCGTGACAATCGCAGCATGCTGCGATATTACTCGCACGTAGAATACGGCCAAGAAAAAAAACGCTGATGTGAGCTGCCCCATAGATTAATACTGGTCCGAGTGCTATGCAACGTTTTATCTCATAGCATTCTTCCATATTCATCGCTAGCTTGACTCCGGCCTTACTGTTGCTATGGCCAGTTGGCATATTACACTTGACATCACATTTATTGTCATATATAACTTATGGTATTTTCTTAGAGATTTGGCGTAAACTTTTTAAAATGGATACAAAAAATCTCTCCCTATGGTGATGGATGCCACTGCATGGTAAATTGTGGACTTCTCTGGAAAGAAATCAGATCCCAGATATCTAGGAATCGTTTTATTCCGCTTCCTATGACCTACATGCCCATATAGACCGCTTAGTAGGGTGGATCCTGCTGACATTGTTAATGTTTTAACTGAGCTGTTCCAGTCTGATCCAGTTAAGATGTTTGTAGACACTTTGCTTTACTCTTCTAGGATGGGATTAGACGTGGCCGACCTAGGGCTGATACGGTTCGAGACTTAATAAATGAGGGAGAGCACTCTTCCAGCAGAATTCGGTGCAATATTTGCAACAGAGTGTTTCCACGTGAGAAGTCTTTGCAGGCTCATAAAAGGACGCATACAGGTAAGAACTCTCCATCAATCTGTCCTAACTTCTAGTGCAAATTACTTGCATCAAATCTGTGCTAACATGTACCCAAATAATCAGCCTTTGGGACGTCATCCATCATGGAGGCGTATGTCACATAAGCTGGTAATGCAACACTTCTAAAACAAACTTGTCTAATTGCCTACACTTAGTAGTGAAAGTCTCTGCTTTCTATTGAATCTGTACTTGTGTGCGCGCTCAGGCAGGAGATGTGCACTGTTTGGGTCCATGTTGAGCGATCAGAGGGGTTTTCGGGACCAGGACCCCCTCTGACCTGCAGTTAAAGTTCCTGTCAACTGTGAAAATGTAGTTACCCTTAGGGCCTGTGCACACGTTGCGGATTCCTAGCGGTTTTGCCACGGTTTTTCGCGGCGGAAACGCCGCAAAACCGCTTACACAATACAACTCATTATGGCCTATGGGATTCCGCAATGCTGTGCACATGCTGCGGGTTTTTCCTCGGCTGAATCGCATCGCGGGAGAATCCGCAGCATGCTCATTCTTTTTTGCGGAACCGCGGCGATTACGCCGCCATAGGAATGCATTGAACCGATTACTTTCCGCATGTGGCTGTGCCCACCATGCGCAAAGTGAGCGGTTCATGTGCGGATGGTACCCAGGGTCTGGAGGAGAGGAGGCTCTCCTCCAGGCCCTGGGTACCATATCCATGTAAAAACAATAATTAAAATAAAAAATAGTGATATTCTCACCTTCCGGCGGCCCCCGCAGCTTTCCCGCCTCTCAGCGACGCTCCCGGCCAATCCCGTTCCCAGTAATGCATTGCGAGAATCACCCCAGATGACGTAGCGGTCTCGCGTGATGCTACGTCATCTGGGGTCATTGTCGCAAAGGATGCCTGGGAACGGGATTGGCCGGGAGCGTCGCTGAGAGGCAGGAAAGCTGCAGGGGACGCCGGAAGGTGAGAATATCATTTATTTATTTTTTTATTATTTTTACATTAGATCTTTTTACTATTGATGCGACATAGGCGGCATCAATAGTAAAAGTTGGTCACACTTGTCAAACACTTGTTTGACTCGTGTGACCAACCTGTCAGATCGCTTGTAAAACGCTAGCATTCTGCAAGCTAATTACGCTTGCAAAACGCCAGTTTTTAGCGGGAATACGCATACCTATAATATGCGGATTTCCCGCGGCAGGGAGGTGCGGAATTGCCGCAGAAATTTGCATGGCAATTCCGCAACGTGTGCACATAGCCTTAAGGTTTTAGCCTCTGCTAGAGCAGTGCCGCCTCACAGTTACTCTGCCATGCAGTGGTATAGATGGCATAGGGGCATGTGACTGCACTGATTCCTAGTCCAGAATTTAGGCAGCCAATCAACAGCCCTGCCAAATCTCCATACTGACGAATACCAAACGTGATCCCTGCCAGATTTATACAATTCTGGAATAATCCTGGATGTCTCTGTCTCCCTGTCCATTTTAATGCCAAATAACCTGACAATACATATGACTGTCAGCAGTAGCCATAAAAACCAATCACAATGAGCACGCTTCAGGCCAACTACACAAGTGTGATCTCTGGTGTAATATCTTTAGTCCATCAGCCAAAACTAGAAATGTATGACATAATCGCACTGTCTCCGGATGGTTGCGTATGGCCATCTTGGAGCCATAGCATGTTGCACATTGATCACCCATGTAGAGGAATCTTAAAGGAGTCGTCTCAAGTTTTCATAAACGAGTACAACTGCAAACTACTTGTTAACCCGTTCAAGCCACAGCCCATTTTTTGTTTTTTAGTCCCCTTCTTCCCAGAGCCATAACTTTTATTTTTCTGCCAACATAGGCATATGAGGCCTTGTCTTTTTGCGGAACGAGTTGTTCTTTTGAATTACACCATTCATTTTACCACATAGCGTACTCAAAAATGGGGGAAAAAAAAAAACCAAGTGTGCTAAAATTGCAAAAAAAAAATAAAATAAAATTCTAACATTTTGTTTTTTGGGAATTCTTATTACGGTGTACATTTTGTGGTAAAAATGACCATGCAATATGATTCTCCTCATCAATACGATACCCAACATGTTCGTTTTTTTATTTTAGTGGTGAAAATAAATGCAACAAAAATAAATTTATTTTTTTTTTTTTTTTTTGCTGTGGTCACCATTTTAAGAGACTCGCAACTTTTTTATTTCTCATCCAGTGGAGCTGTATGATGGCTAATTTTGTGCGGGGCAAGACAATGTTTTTATTAGTACTATTTTGAGATAGATGTCAATTTTTAATTGCTTGTTACAGCATTTTTTTGTGGAATTGCGGCAACCCCCAAAAAAAACATGCGTAATTTTGGCGTTCTTGAATTTTTTTTCAGTTTATTGATCGGGTTAATTGTTTTGATCGGACTTTTTTGAAGACTATGATACCACGTGTCTTTTTTTTTTTTTTTATTTAATATATTTATTTTCAATGGGGGGAAAGGTTGGCGATTTGAACTTTGTAGGTATTTTTATTTTCATATTTTATTTTTTAAAACCTTTTATTTAAACTTTTTACTGTTCTTGTTAGCCCCTAGATGCGATCGTCCAATCGCTTGTGCTATATGTAGCAATGCCACGACATTGCTACATATTGCAGAAATCTCCTTTGAAGCCCAGCCACAGGCAAGGTTTCAAGAGTGCTGTAATGACAAGCACAGGGGTCATCAGCTGACCCTCGGCTGTCATAACAACCCAACCAACGAACATGTCACAGGCGTGCCAATGGGAGGCAGTAATGATGCGCAGGCACATCGGCACGTGTTAACCTCTTCATGATAGAGCCCTTTTTCGTTTCTGCGTTTGTTTTTTCGCTCCCCTTCTTCCCAGAGCCATAACTTTTTTTTATTTTTTCCGTCAATATGGCCATGTGAGGGCTTGTTTTTTGCAGGACGTTGTACTTTTGAACGACACCTTTGGTTTTACTATATTGTGTACTCAAACTGGAAAAATCCAAGTGCGGTGAAATTGCAAAAAGAAAGTGAAATTCCACAACTGTTTTTTGGATTTTTATTTTTTTTCCCCATGTTCACCAAATGCTAAAACTGACCTGCCATTATGATTCTCCAGGTCATTAGGAGTTCATAGACACAAAACATGTCTAGGTTCTTTTTTTATTTAAGTGGTGAAAAAACAATCAAAAGTTTGTTTAAATTAAAAAAAAAAAATGCTTAATTTTCTGAGACCCATAGCTTCTCCATTTTTCGTGATCTTGGGTTGGGTGAAGGCTTATTTTTTGCGTGCCAAACTGACGTTTTTAATTATACTGTTTTGGTGCAGATATGATCTTTTGAACGCGTTATTGTATTTTAATGCAATGTTGCGGTGACGAAAAAAAAAAGTAATTCTGGTGTGTTGACTTTTTTTTTCTCATTACGCCGTTTAGCGATCGGGTTAATTCTTTTTTCATAATGCTAGATTGGGCGATTCTGAATGCGGCGATACCAATGTGTTTGATTTTTTTTTTTTAATTTTGAATAGGGCGAAATGTGGGGGTGAATTGAACTTTTAATTTTTCTCCTTCGTCTCATTGGGGGACACAGGACTGTGGGTGTATGCTACTGCCGCTAGGAGGCTGACACTAAGTAAACATAAAAAAAGGTTAGCTCCTCCTCCGCCGTATACACCTCAGCACTGGCCGCAGGCAAACCCAGTTCATGCCTAGTGTCTGATGGAGGCACACGTCTGGTTTCTTCCAGACCATTTTTTTTTTTTTTTTTTTCTACTTTCCCACGAAGATGTGACAGGGGCGACGGACCCTTTTGAAGGGTCCGATCTCCCCAAACCATCAACGGGCGAGCACGTGGAGTAAAGCCTCCACGTATCCTTTCCCGCAATGTGGGACACGAGTGCCGGACTCAGCCCTGACCACCCTAGGGTATTGAAACCCTAGGCTGTACAGAGGCAGAAAATAGTCCGGGCGGCCCCCACTGCACCACCAAGGCAAGACCGCGGTGCTGCAAGGAGGCGGACGGTCCCTCTCCTCACCCCCTGAAGGGGTGATGGAGTTAGGGTGCCTACACCGTCCTCACCCCTTTTTTTCTGTGAAGCCCCTCTCTAACCTGAGACTGCGGCTGAGAGACGCTGGGACCTTTTTTCCTGCGTATGCTCCAGTGGATCACGGCCGGGAACCCACCTTTAATCCGGGATCGTCGGTCGTGGAGGTAGTTGGAGCAAAGGAGGATTCAGGAGCAGCGCGTCCAAAGCAGAAGCGGGGGATTCAGCCTGGCTTCAGCCAGGAATCAGGCAAGTCCATGGCTGAGCTCCCCATACCCCCCCCCCCCCGTATCCGGCGGCCCGCTCTCCGACCCCGGGGCGGCCGCCGCCAAAAATTTACCTCCTGGCTTCAGGCCGGCGCTAGGCCGCGGGCGGAAATCTAGCCCCCGGCTTTTGCCGAGGGTCAGGCAGCGCTGGGGGTAATTCGGCGTTCCAGAGGATGGGCGCGTTCTCGGGCTCCTCCCCCCAGCAGCGGCACTTCCGGCGGGCCCGCCCCCCTGATCCCGGGCGGCCGCCGCCAAAAATTTAGGCCGCGGCTTCGGCCAGCGCTAGGCCGCAGCCTGAAATTTAGCCCCCGGCTTCGGCCGGACACTAGGCCGCGGCTGGAAATCGGGTCCCCGGCTTCGGCCGGCGCTAGGCCGCGCCCCACGACCCCTCCCCCTAGGGCTCGGCTATTTAGGAACGCCTCCCTGAAAGGGAGCGCGTTTTTTGGAAGTCTGGAGCTTCCGTATTCCCTTTTACGCCACACGGTCCAGCAAGTGAGGTGGAAAATCATTAAAGGACGTTCGGGGAACAGGACTGGGGTAAGTGCTACTACCTCCAGCCTGGTTGCTCCGCTTTGCCGCGCTCCGCTCCGCTACTACCCGCACCGCCACATCCAAATTATTCAGAGGAAATCTGTGACAGATCCAGTATGTCCAGAAGGGCTAAGACCCACACGGTGCTCTATACTGCATGCATTGCCTGTAGATCCCCTTTTCCGCACGCCCAGACTAATCGGGTCTGCGAAGCCTGTGACTCCGAACGGGCTCAGGAGTCCTTACCTATAACCGAGCCTAGTGCGTCAGGGTCCTCCGGAATGGGCCTTGTCTCTTTCTCAATCTGTGGCGTCATTAACCAGAGCAATCGAGTCCCTTCAAGCTCCCGATAGGAGCAGGACAGTGGTTCACCCGGCTTGACTACGCCTATGGAACCTCCGGCCTGCAGGGGCCGCGCTCTTAACAGGCAGACGCATGGGAAGCGAACCCATACTGCGTCGCCTATGCCGTCTGGGGCCTCGGCATCCTTTAGCTCAGTTTCTCGCTCTCCCTCTCCTTTGGGGGCAAGTGATCAGTATTCAGATTCCGATTCTGAAGGGTCCCTCAATCTAGAGGCACCGAATTGTCAGGAGACAATTGACAGTCTGATTGAAGCTGTCAATCAATCCCTGGGGATAGACGATGAATCCACTTTGGCCTCCGGTCATAAGGTGTCTTTCAAACGAGCCAGACAAACTCATAAGGTTTTTGGTGCTCATCCTGAGTTTGAGGAGCTGGTGCAGCGCCACCGAGAAAAACCGGACAAGCGCTTTGCAGGACAAAAGGCCCTTAATACCAGATATCCTTTTGCTCCCGAACTTCTGAAAAAGTGGGCAGAATCTCCTACAGTCGATCCTCCTGTATCGCGTTTAGCGTCTAAAACGCTTCTCTCCCTTCCTAACGGTTCCTCGATCAAGGATCCAACGGATCGTCTGGTTGAAAGCTTGGCCCGCTCAGTGTTTGAGGCATCAGGCTCTGCACTCTCTCCTTCTTTTGCAGCGACTTGGGTTGCTAAGGCCATTATATCTTGGTCGGAGTCTCTAAATAGAGCCCTTCACGGTATGAGGTGCCTTCTGAGGTAACGGAAATCTCCAATCAGATAGCTCTTGCAGGAGATTTTTTAATTAACGCTTCTATGGATGCGGCAAATTGCGCGGCATTAGCTGCAGCTAATGCAATTGCTATCAGGAGAGCTTTGTGGTTGAGAACTTGGCGAGCGGATTCAACCTCAAAGAAATCACTTACGTCCTTACCGTATCAGAGCGGCCGATTATTTGGCGAGAAGTTGGATCAGCTCATATCTGATGCGACGGGAGGAAAGAGCAGCTTCCTTCCTCAGCAGAGGATTAGACAGCCTTTTCGCCGACAGCTTCAGCCTCGTTTTAGGGCCTTTCGTAACCCAGGTTGGGCCGCGCCAGCCACCTCCAGCGGCTCAGGTCGACCTAATCAGGCCAGAGATCGCCAGGTCTCCTACAAGACCAACCCTATGGGAAGAATGCGATCTCAACAGCCAAGATCTAGAGGGTCTAAACCCCAAAGATATTCGGATAAATGACTGGAGGCAGAATCCGGTCAATTTATCCAGAGTAGGCGGCCGCTTACTCTGGTTTCGCCTCACTTGGCTATCAATTACTCACGACAAGTGGGTCAGGGAGTTAGTTTCCTCGGGGTACAAAATAGAATTCATCAGTCGTCCGTCAAATCGATTTTTTCCCTCGCGTCTTCCCAAAAAAGAATCCCGTGTTCACGCCTTATTCAAGGCGGTCGAATCTCTTCGGCGCAGCGGGGTCATTGTTCCTGTTCCAGAGGTCGAAAGGGGTCAGGGGTTTTACTCCAATCTGTTCATAGTGCCCAAGAAGGACGGCTCTGTCAGACCCATTTTGGACCTAAAACGACTGAATCAATTTGTCAGAATTCGACGGTTTCGAATGGAGTCTCTCCGCTCGGTTATTGCAGCCATGGAAAAGGGGAATTTCTAGCATCAATAGACATTCAGGATGCCTATCTCCACATCCCCATATTCCCTCCTCATCAGAGGTTTCTTCGGTTTGCCATCGGCAACCTTCACTTTCAGTTCACAGCCTTGCCGTTCGGACTAGCCACAGCCCCCAGGGTGTTCACAAAGGTTATGGCTGCTATTGTGTCCATTCTGCACTCCCGGGGGATAGTAATTTTGCCATACTTGGACGATCTCCTCATCAAGGGTCCGTCCTATCAGGCTTGCGAGAAGAGTGTCAGCATTACGCTAGACACCCTTGCTCGCCTGGGGTGGCTGGTGAATCTAAAGAAATCGTCTCCCGTGCCGTCTCAAAGGATCACCTTTTTAGGAATGATTTTTCAACACTGCTCAAGGGTTGATAACTCTTCCTCAGGACAAGGCTCTAGTTCTCCGTCAGGAGGTACGGATCCTTCGCCAACCAATACCTCACACCATCCGGTTTTGCATGAGGGTCCTAGGAAGGATGGTGGCAGCGATCGAAGCCATTCCATTTGCCCAGTTCCATCTCCGCTCCCTTCAGCATGCTCTCTTGGCAGTATGGAACGGGAGCCCTTACTCGCTCAATTTTCAGTGCCGTCTGTCCTGGCAGGTCAGACAGACGCTTTCGTGGTGGACAAGGGACATCACTCTTCGCCAGGGGCGATATTTTCCTCCAGTCCATTGGCTGATAGTCACAACGGACGCCAGCCTTCTCGGATGGGGAGCAGTGTTTCGTCACTATACAGCTCAGGGGACTTGGTGTCGGCAGGAAGCGACCCTCCCAATCAATATTTTGGAGATCCGAGCTGTTCGGCTGGCTCTGAGGCGTTTTCACCATCATTTGGCGGGCCGCCCTGTCCGAATACAATCGGACAATGCCACGGCGGTGGCATACATAAATCATCAGGGGGGTACCCGCAGCAGGGCAGCCATGCGCGAGGTAGGACACATTCTTTCCTGGGCAGAAAGAAATCACTCTGTGATATCAGCGGTCCACATTCCAGGCGAGGAAAACTGGGCAGCGGATTTTCTCAGCCGTCAGGGGAATGGTCGCTACATCCCGAGGTATTCCAGCAGATATGCCTACGCTGGGGAACCCCAGATGTGGACCTGATGGCCTCCAGGATAAACGCCAAGGTGCCCAACTTCGTCTCCCGGTACCGAGATCCGCAGGCAATTGCAGTGGACGCCCTGGTTCTACCATGGAATCAGTTTCATCTTCTATACTTGTTTCCACCAATGGCTCTGCTCCCAAGGGTGATCAGGAAGATTAGGTTATAGGGGGTCCCAGCGATATTGATCGCTCCGGATTGGCCGCGTCGCTCATGGTACGCAGAGCTGGTACAGTTGCTCAGCGACGCACCCTGGCGTCTGCCAGAACGCGTGGATCTTCTCTCCCAGGGCCCAGTTTACCACCAGAACTCAGCGGTCCTGTGTTTGACGGCCTGGCCGTTGAATCTTGGATTCTGACTAGGGCTGGATTCTCCAAAAAGGTCGCCGCCACAATGGCTAGCGCCCGAAAACCCACCTCGGCTCGTATCTACCACGGTACTTGGAAGGTCTTTTTTACATGGTGCAGGGAACATGGTTATTCCCCACTTCACTTTTCAATCCCCAACATTCTGTCATTTCTCCAAGCAGGCTTAGATTCAGGCCTAGCACCAAGTACTCTTAGGCGTCAAATTTCGGCCTTGTCGGTTTCTTTTCAGCGAAGGATCGCATCTAATTTACAGGTCAAGACCTTTATTCAGGGGTTGTCCATATAGTGCCCCCCTACAAGGCTCCCTTAGATGTTTGGGATCTCAATCTTGTTCTGGGAGTTCTGCAAGAATCTCCTTTTGAGCCTCTTCAGGAGGTTTCCCTGACATACCTTTCCTGGAAGGTGGTGTTTTTAGTGGCCATAACATCCATAAGGCGGGTTTCGGAGCTGGCAGCACTATCCTGCCGAGCTCCGTACTTACTTTTCCACCGTGATTGCCTAAAGTCGTGTCCTCATTTCACATCAATGAGGACATTGTTTTGCCCTCATTTTGCCCAGCTCTGACGCACCGGGTAGAAAAAGCTCTCCATACGCTGGATCTGGTGAGAGCACTCAGGAGATATGTATCTCGGACAGCATCCTTTCGGCAGACGGACACGCTGTTTATCCTCCCTGAGAGTTGCAGGAAGGGACTCGCTGCCTCTAGGTCAACTTTAGCCAGATGGATACGGGTAACCATTCAAGAGGCCTACCGCATCAGAGGCGCGGTGGTTCCCGCAGGAATCAGGGCTCACTCCACCAGAGCAGTGGGTGCCTCCTGGGCTCTTCGTCATCAGGCTTCGGCGGAACAGGTTTGTAAGGCGGCAACCTGGTCCAGTTTGCATACTTTTTCAAAACATTATAATGTCCATACTCAGGCGTCAGCGGATGCTAGCCTGGGTAGAAGGATTCTTCAGGGCGCGGTAGCGCACCTATGAGCACTGCCTATGTATAATTGCACTGTGGAGTCAGTTTCCCACCCAAGGGGACTGCTTTGGGACGTCCCACAGTCCTGTGTCCCCCAATGAGACGAAGGAGAAATACGGATTTTTGTGTTACTCACCGTAAAATCCTTTTCTCCGAGACGCTCATTGGGGGACACAGCTCCCTCCCTTATAGCCGGATGGCTTTGTTTTCTAAGTTAATTTTATTTGATTGGGTCTATATCAGTAGATTTACTTCTGGATATATTGTACCTGTATTAGCACTGATTTATGTTTTAGCCTTCTACTGCTTTTTGCACTAAACTGGGTTTGCCTGCAGCCAGTGCTGAGGTGTATACGGCGGAGGAGGAGCTAACCTTTTTTTTAGGTTTACTTAGTGTCAGCCTCCTAGCGGCAGTAGCATACACCCACAGTCCTGTGTCCCCCAATGAGCGTCTCGGAGAAAAGGATTTTACGGTGAGTAACACAAAAATCCGTATTTTTTTTTTTTTTTTCAATTTGGCATGCTTCAATAGTCTTCATGGGAGACTTGAAGCTGCCGTAACCCGAATGGCTCTGCCACATGCAAGCGATGATCAGATAGCCTGGATGTAGCAGAATTGCTGACTTGCTATGAGCTCCGGGCGGCACTAATAGCAATCCGGCAGCAACAACCATAGAAGTCTGCAGGAGACCTCTTGTCACATCGGTGACCCGTGATTACATGACACGGTCACCAATGGTCGGGATTTCCAGCGCGTTTGCTAGAAGCACGCGTTAAATGCCGCTGTCAGTCTGACAGAGGCATTTAACGGGTTAATAGCTGCGGGTGGATCTCAATTCCACCTGCGGGTGTTCCGGGCACATGTCAGCTGTCTTGAATAGCTGACATATACCGGAAAAGATGTGTGCTCAGTCCGGAGCCCACATTAAAGGGGAGACACGACAATGCGCAGTACGTGCACAGCGCATGTCGTGAAGGGGTTAAATGCCGCTGTCGATATTTATATTGACAAGTCACCTATTTGGTGCTGTTTTGTTTTTTTTTCCCCAGTATAAGTAGAGCAAAATCCGTGTTTGTTGCATGCTGGTAATGTGAAAAAACACAATTAATTCCGCACATAGAATTAACGTGCTGCAAACATTAAGGCTAAGTTCACACGTTGCGGAATTGCCGCGGAAATTTCCGCGGCAATCCCGCACTTCTCCCGCAGGAAATACGCACGTTTTTTGTGTGCTGATTCCCGCCAGAATAATAGCGTTTTGCAAGCGTAATTAGCTTGCAGAATGCTAGCGTTTTCCTAGCGATCTGTAGCATCGCTTGGAAAACTGATTGACAGGTTGGTCACACGAGTCAAACAAGTGTTGCAGTGTGACCACATTTTCTATGATGCGCTATGTCGCATCATAGTAAAAGATCTAATGTAAAATAATAAATTGTGATTGCTAACCTCCGGCGGCCCCGCAGCTTCCGCGGCACCGCAGCTGCACGCCTCTCAGTGACGCTACCCGGCAACTCCGGTCCCAGGTGCTTGCGGCATAATCACACGATACGTAGATCTGCAGAAGACGCGCTAAGCCATCTGGTGATTCTGCAAGGACTCTTGACGGAAGTTGCGCGGGAGCGTCCTGAAGGCGGGAGCTGCGGGGGCCGGGAGCTGCGGGGCCGCCGGAAGGTGAGAATACCATTATTTTATTAATATTGTTTTACCAGGGAATTGGGGTACCAGGCATGGCAGTAAGTGCCTCTCTCCGGGACTGGGTACCAGCAATGACCGCTACATCCGCATAATTAATGAAACATTTCTATTTTTCCGCAAGCTTTGTTTTTTTCGCGAAAAACACATTGCCAACAGCGATAATTAAAGTATAGAGCTTAATGCTTGCGTTTTTTGCATGCTGTTAAGCGGAAAAACCGCGAAAAACCGCGAAAAAGAATTATTCTGACGTGTGCAACTTAGCCTAAAAGCCACACCACAGGTCAATTTCCATGCAGAAATTTTAGATGACGTGTAGGTGAGATTTGTTGCAATCGCATTAATGTAGATGGTACTGTATTACTGATGATTTCTCACATGTCCCAAATAAGGAACATGTGAACGTGCCAATAAAGTAGCAAGAACACATAGTATTTATTACTGTTCCATTGCTTTAAGGTGAGCGGCCTTACCTCTGTGACTACCCGGAGTGTGGAAAAGCCTTTGTTCAGAGCGGACAACTTAAGACTCACCAGCGCCTTCACACAGGAGAAAAGCCATTTGTTTGTTCAGAAAATGGTACGTGTAAAATATCATGTCTATCAATGATGATTAGAGGCAGGATAGTGGAGTTACTACTGGCCCACACAACAGGGGAAAGTTTTGCTTGCCTTTCTTTTTAAAGGGGTTTTCATCAAAATTCCCCCAAAAAACGTGATTCAGAGCAAACCCACAATGGAGCCATTCAACATAATGGGGCAGATTGTGTCACTTTGGTCTCAGTGTGGCTTCTGTACTAGCAATCTCCCACCATTTTAGGGATCTATTTATCACAAAATCGTTTGGTCAACCATGTTATTGTGGACGCCTGAAAAGATGGGACACCATCAGAACAGAGGACAGACAGTCCAAAGTGACTCATTATAATGAGTGGTTCAGTCAGGGGTTTTAGACTGAATCGTGTTTTTTGTAGCTTTAGATGGAAATCTAAACGTAAGTGCTCAGTGTAGAACACAGGATACATTTTATCCTACCCTCATGCTGAAAGCAATCAAAAATGTTATGTACCTCAAAATGCTACTGATAAAAACCTAAATTTATCCCAAAAGAAAACAAGACTGTCAATGGAAATATAGGGGGTTTCCATGTTACTAATAGGACAAAGACCCTTGAAAACAGACATGGCACCCAGAAACCAATCGGCAAAATCTGAGCTTTAAAATTCTAACTCACCCGTCAGTGCAACTCTCCTTTCCTGCTTAGCCCTACAGCGTGCTTAAACCTGAGTTTGGCATTACTGTAGGGAAAATGTGTCTCCAGAAGCACAAGCTGGGCACAATGTACGGGCACTACATTTTCACTCTAACATCCAGTCCATGCTTTTTTTTTTTTTTTTTTTCTTCTGGAAAATACCAGCGAGACCCAACATTTTTGCTGCTTCCATAAATTTATTCATTGAGGGATGTAAATTCCAAAATGGAGTCACTTGGGGAGTTTTATGCTATTTCGGCATGACGGGGGCTATGCTCCAAGAGTCAGATGGCACTCGTTCCCTGCCATGTTCTGTGTCCTCAGTTTCCAACCGCATTCATGAAAACTGTGTTTGTGCTGATAACAGCAATTGAATTTTCCCTTTTTTCTTACCAGGTTGTATGAGCAGATTTACTCATGCAAATCGTCATTGCTCCAAGCATCCATATGCAAGACTAAGAAGAGAAGAACCAAGCAACAAAGGAAGCAAGAATGAAGTCGCTAATAACAAAGACACAGCAGAGTGGCTAGAAAAGTGAGCTTTACTGCTAAATATTTTTTTTTTCTAGAATATTAGCATTTTGTGATCCAAGCTTTCAGTTGCTTGTTTTCTATTTATTTCCCAGTTTTTATAATTCACAGCATAAAACATCCAAACCGTATTTGTTTTATTAATTGGAGTTTATTTTCTGTAGAACTGTTTTTTTTTTTTTTAAACTGTAGTACAAGGTGTTACCTCATTTTTACTATTGTTAAAATATGAAACATTTAACCCCTCTCTGACATTAGACGTACTATCCCGTCCATAAAACCCGTGCCATTCTGCCCATGGACGGGATAGTACGTCATAGGCGATCAGCTGCGCTCCTGAGGGGAGCGCAGCTAATCGCCGCCGGGTGTCAGCTGATTATCACAGCTGACACCCTGACTGTGTGTCAGGAGCGGTCACGGACCGCTCCCGGCACATTAACCCCTAGCACACCGCGATCAAACATGATCGCGGTGTACTAGGGGCACAGGGGAGGATCGCGCAGGTTGGGGGCTCCCTGCGCGCCCCCCTGAGACCCTCAGACCAGCGCGATGTGATCGCGCTGTTCTGAGGGCTTCCTCCCTCCCAGGACCCGGATCCAAGATGGCGCCGGGGTCCTGGAGGGAGGCGGCTTCCTCAGTGCCTGCTGAGAGCAGGCACTGAGAAGCCTGCAGCTATGCCTGAGCGATCGCTGGTGTGACAGAGTGCTGTGCACACTGTCACACCAGCGATTTGATAAAATACAGTGATGTCCCACCCTGGGACAAAGTAAAAAAGTTAAAAAAAATAAAAATAACATGTTATAAAAAAAAATCCAAAATAAATTAAAAAAAAAAAAAATATTCACCAATAAATTCATTTCTTCCTGTAAATAAAAAAAAAAACAATAAAAGTACACATATTTGCTATCGCCGCGTCCGTAACGACCCCCCCTATAAAACTGTCCCACTAGTTAACCCCTTTAGTGAACCCCTTAAAAAAAAAAAAAAAACGAAGCAAAAAATCAATGCTTTATCATCATACCGCCGAACAAAAAGTGGAATAACGCGCGATCAAAAAGACCGATATAAATAAACATGGTACCGCTGAAAACGTCATCTTGTCCCGCAAAAAACGAGCCGCCATACAGCATCATCAGCGAAAAAATAAAAAAGTTATAGCTCGCAGAATAAAGCGATGCAAAAATAATTATTTTTTATATAAAATTGTTTTTATTCTATAAAAGCGCCAAAACATAAAAAAATGATATAAATGAGGTATCGCCATAATCGTACTGACCCGAAGAATAAAACTGCTTTATCAATTTTACCACACGCGAGACAATAAAAACGCCTCCCCCAAAAGAAATTCATGAATTGCTGATTTTTGTTCATTCTAACCTCCCAAAAATCGAAATAAAAAGCGATCAAAAAATGTCACCTGCTCAAAAATGGTACAAATAAAAACGTCAACTCGTACCGCAAAAAATAAGACCTCACATGACTGTGGGCCAAAATATGCAAAAATTATAGCTCTCAAAATGTGGCGATGCAAAAAACTATTTTTGCAATAAAAAGCGTCTTTTAGCGTGACAGCTGCCAATCATAAAAACCCGCTATAAATAGTAAATCAAACCCCCCTTTATCACCCCCTTAGTTAGGGAAAAATAATAAAATTAAAAAAATTTATTTATTTCCATTTTCCCATTAGGGTTAGGGTTTGCGGCTAAAGTTAGGGTTAGGGTTGGCGCTAAAGTTAGGATTAGGGTTAGGGTTGGGATTAGGGTGTGTTAGGGTTAGGTTTGTGGTTAGGGTTGGGACTAGGGTTAGGGGTGTGTTGGGGTTAGGGTTGGAGTTAGAATTGGGGGTTTCCGCTGTTTAGGCACATCAGGGGCTCTCCAAATGTGACATGGCGTCTGATCTCAATTCCAGCCAATTCTGCGTTGAAAAAGTCAAACGGTGCTCCTTCACTTCTGAGCTCTGCCATGCGCCAAACAGTAGTTTATCCCCACATATGGGGTATCAGCGTACTCTGGACCCCAAGAGTTATTGTGCAATTTGTCCTATTTCTTCTGTTACCCTTGGGAAAATAAAAAACTGGGGGCGAAAATATCATTTTTGTACAAAAAAAATTATTTTTTTGTTTTTACGGCTGTACATTATAAACTTCTGTGAAGCACTTGGGGCTTCATAGCGCTCACCACACACCTAGATAAGTTCCTTGTGGGGTCTATTTTCCAAAATGGCGTCACTTGTTGGGGATTTCCACTGTTTAGGCGCATTAGGGGCTCTCCAAATGCGACATGACGCCCCCAGACCATTCCATCAAAGTCTGCAATCCAAAACGTCACTACTTCCCTTCCGAGCCCCAACGTGTACCCATACAGTAGTTTTCTCCCACATATTGGGTATCAGCGTACTCAGGACAAATTGGGCAACAACTTTTGGGGTCCAATTTCTCCTGTTACCCTTGTAAAAATAAAATATTGGGGCGAAAAAATCATTTTTGCAAAAAAAAAAAAAAAGATTTTTTATTTTTACGGCTGTGCGTTATAAACTTCTGTGAAGCACTTCGGGGTTCAAAGTGCTCACCACACATCTAGATAAGTTCCTTGAGGGTCTAGTTTCCAAAATGGTGTCATTTATGGGGGTTTCCACTGTTTAGGCAGATCAGGAGCTCTCCAAACACGACATGGCGTCCAGCCAATTCTGCGTTGAAAAAGTCAGATGGCGCTCCTTCCCTTCCAAACTCTGCCATGCACCCAAACAGTGGTTTACCCCCACATATGGGGTATCAGCGCACTCAGGACAAATTGCACAATAACTTTTGGAGTCTTGTTACCCTTGGAAAAATAAAAATTGGGGTGAAAAGATCATTTTTGTGGAAAAAATATGATTTTTAAATTTTACGGCTCTACGTTATAAACTTGTGTGAAGCACTTGGGGGTTCAAATTGCTCATCAAAAATCTAGATAAGTTCCTTAGGGGGTCTAGTTTCCCAAATGGGGTCATTTGTGGGGGGTTTCCACTGTTTAGGCACATCAGGGGCTCTCCAAATGCAACATGGCATCCAAACTCAATTCCAGCCAATTTTGGTTGGAAAAAGTCAAATGGTGCTCCTTCCATTCCGAGCTCTGCCGTGCGCCCAAACAGTGGTTCCCCCCCACATATGGGGTATCAGCGTACTCAGGACAAATTGTACAACAACTTATGTGGTCCAGTTTCTCCTGTTAGCCTTGGGAAAATAAAAAATTAGTGACTAAAAGATAATTTTTGTGGGAAAAAAATAGGATTTTTTATTTTCATGCCCGGGCATTATAAACTTGTGTGAAGCACTTGGGGTTCAAAGTGCTCACCAAAGATCTAGATAAGTTCCTTAGGGGGTCTAGTTTCCAAAATGGGGTCACTTGTGGGGGTTTCCACTGTTTAGGCTCATCTGGGGCACTGCAAACGGAACATGACCCCCATTAACGTCTGCATTCCAAAACGTTACTACTTCCTTTCCAAGCCCTGCCGTGCGCCCAAACAGTTTCCCCCCCCCACATATGGGGTATCAGCGTACTCAGGAAAAATTGGACAACAACTTTTGGGGTCCAATTTCCTTGGGAAAATTCAAAAATTTGGGACTAAAAAATCATTTTTGTGGAAAATTGATTTTTTTTTTTTTTCACACCCAGGCTTTATAAACTTTTGTGAAACACTTGAGGGTTCAAAGTGCTCACAACAGATCTAGATAAGTACCTTAGGGGGTCTAGTTTCCAAAATGGTGTCACTTGTGGGGGTTTCCACTGTTTAGGCGCATCAGGGGCTCTCCAAACGCGACATGGCATCCAATCTAAATTCCAGCCAATTTTAGTTTGAAAAAGTCAAACGTCGCTTCTTCCCTTACGAACTCTGCCGTGTGCCCAAACAGTGGTTTTCCCCCACATATGGGGTATTGGCATACTCAGGAGAAATTGCATAACAACCTTATCTGTCCATTTTCTCCTTTTACCCTTGTGAAAATAAAAAAAAGTTTGTAAAAGATCATTTTTGTGGCTAAAAAGTAAAATATTCATTTTTTCCTTCCACGTTGCTTTAGTTACTGTGAAGCACCTGAAGGGTTAATAAACTTCTTGAATGTGGTTTTGCGTACCTTGAGGGTGCAGTTTTTAGAATGGTGTCACTTTTGGGTATTTTCTGCCATATAGACCCCTCAAAGTGACTTCAAATGTGAGGTGGTCCCTAAAAAAAATGGCTTTGTAAAAATGAGAAATCGCTGGTCAACTTTTAACCCTTATAACTTCCTAACAAAAAAAAAATTTTGGTTCCAAAATTGTGCTGATGTAAAGTAGACATGTGGGAAATGTTATTTCTTAACTATTTTGTGTGATATATTTCTCTGTTTTAAGGGAATAAAAATTCAAAGTTTGAAAATTGCAAAATTTTAAAAATTTTCGCCATATTTGCGTTTTTTTTCAAAAATAAACGCAAGTTATATCGAAGAAATTTTACCACTAACATGAAGTACAGTATGTCACGAGAAAACAATCTGAGAATCGCGAAGATCCGTTGAAGCGTTCCAGAGTTATAACCTCATAAAGAGACAGTGGTCAGAATTGTAAAAATTGGCCCGGTCATTAACGTGCAAACCACCCTTGGGGGTGAAGGGGTTAATAATGCCAGCATTTCTATTTTTTTTTCCCTTATCTTGACTGTGTTGGTTTCTTAGTATAATTTGTGATGTTTAACCTGCAGACACTGGGAGAGACAAGAACAGCTACCTCCTACATTAAAGATGAAGTCTCTTCAGAAAGCGGACCAGGAACAACAGGACCCTTTAGAATATCTTCAGTCTGATGAAGATGAGGAAGATGAAAAGAGTGGCCCCCATTCTGCTGCCCGTCGCCGTCTGCAGGAGCAGCGAGAACGCATGCATGGCGCCCTGGCTCTGATTGAACTAGCCAATTTGGCTAGTGCACAGTTGCGCCAGTAAATCCTAGTAATGCGTACAAAATGTCCAACCCTGGCAGTATTTTAATGCCTTCTTTCTCTCTACAAGGGGAATACTTCTCCGTGTGTGCCTCTTCTAGCTGAAACAAAAGGTTATGACGTACAGCTCTGGGTAATAAGCTAAGCACCTTATTTGCTTAACATAGGCTGCTATCCTGTAGAATTTTATGAAGAATGTCGTTGCTTCCTAACCATGGAAGTAAGAGAATTGCACTTTTTATGGTAAAGATAGTTGTAAAGTGTTTTTTTTATATGAATAATATTTTGTAAATACAAAACAGAAAAAAAAGCAAGGATGGTTTCTGCATCTGTGTGAAAAGGCTGGATTTTACAAGCTTATTGCGGACCCGTCATCAGGTTAAAGTCAGTTCTTTCTTATTTTATTACTGCTGCTCTCCTGTGTATTGTTTTTTGTTTGTTTTTTTTTTTTGGTTTATTTTAAATCCGCCATACAGATCAAGTGATATGGGCTAATTTTTATGGCCTTTTCCAAGGGGTCATTGCTCACAGTATCTGCAGGGGCCTTGTCGTTGGCTACTCTGCATTATTATTCTGTATGCAACGGACCACTTGTAAAGATCACTAAAATTAGGGCTGTATATAAAGGTCAAGATCTCATGGAACCATATGAGCGGGTTTAAAAAAAAAATAAAAATTCATTGGACGTGCTGGAATTAAATAAGGACAAAAGCTGGCAGCTTTCAACCTTGTGACGGGTTCTCTTATAAAGTTTTCTGGATTTCAACAGTGATGTGGAATTGGACCTTCATCAATTGACTGCCTCCCAAGGATAGGCATTTAATATATACAGCCGTAAAATGGCACCCCTCATTT
>JARQOD010000001.1:692444820-692622150 GCA_033576555.1 Oophaga sylvatica | reverse complement strand
GGATTTTTTTTATGGTTTAAAGTTTAAAGCTTTCTTTCCCTTCCAACGTTCCTCGATCAAGGATCCAACGGATCGTCGGGTTGAAAGTTTGGCCCCTCATGTTTGGGGCTCAGGCCTGCACTCTCTCCTTTTTTTGCACCCTTTGGGGTTGCTAAGGGCCCATTAACGGGTCGGAGTCTCAAATGAGCCCTTCACGGAATGGGGGGCCTTTCTGGGGTAAGGGAAATCCCCAAATCAGATAGCTCTTCGGGAGATTTTTAAATTAACGCTTTTTGGGATCGCAAATTGGGGGCATTAGCTGCACTAATGCAATTCATCAGAACTTTGTGGTGGAACTTGGCGAGCGGTTTCAACCTCAAAAAAAATCACTTACTCCTTACCGATCAAGGGGGCCGTTAATTGCAAAGGATGGATCACCAAAATAAAACACGGGAGGAAAGAGCAGCTTCCTTCCCAAAAGGGGTTTAACAGCCTTTTTCCCGCCGCAGCTACCCCCTTTTTTGGGGGCCTTTTCGTAACCCAGTGGCCGCGCCAGCCCCCTCCAGGGGCTCAGTCGCCTAATCGGGCCAGAGATCGCCAGGTCCCTACAAGACCAAACCCTGGGGAAAAATGCGATCTCAACCCCAAGAAAAAAGGGGGGTCTAAACCCCCAAAGATACGGATAAATGACTGGGGCAAATCCGTCAATTTTATCCAGAGAGGGGGCCGTTTACTCGGTTTTTCCCCTCACTTGGCATAAATTTCCACGACAAGGGTCAGGGGTTATTTTCCCTCGGGACAAAATAAAATTCACTCGTCCTCAAATCGATTTTTTCCCTCCCTTTTCCCAAAAAAAAGAATCCCTGTCACGCCCTTTTCAAGCGTCAAAACCTTCCGGGGCCCGCGGGGTCATTGTTCATTTTCCAGAGGTCGAAAGGGTCGGGTTTTTTTCCCAACTGTTCATAGTCCCAAGAGACGGCTCGTCAGACCCATTTTGGACCTAAACGACTGAATCAATTTGTCAAATTCACTTTCGAATGGGGTCTCTCCCCTCGTTTTTTGCAGCCATGAAAAAGGGAATTTCTACATCAATAACATTTTAGGTGCCATCTCCACACCCCAATTCCCTCCTCATCAGGTTTCTTCGGTTTGCCATCGCAACCTTCACTTTCAGTTCACAGCCTTGCCGTTCGGACTACCACAGCCCCCAGGGTGTTCACAAAGGTTTATGGCTGCTATTGTGTCCATTCTGCACTCCCGGGGATAGAAAATTTTGCCATACTTGGACGATCTCCTCATCAAGGGTCCCTCCTATCAGGCTTGCGAGAAGAGTGTCAGCATTACGCTAGACACCCTTGCTCGCCTGGGTGGCTGGTGAATCTAAAGAAAATCGTCTCCCGTCCGTCTAAAAGGGATCACCTTTTTAGGAATGATTTTTCAACACTGCTAAAGGTTAAATAACTCTTCCTCAGGACAAGGCTCTAGTTCTCCGCAGGAGGTACGGATCCTTCGCCAACCAATACCTCACACCATCCGGTTTTGCATGAGGTCCTAGGAAGGATGTGGCAGCGATCGAAGCCATTCCATTGCCCATTTCCATCTCCGCTCCCTTCAGCATGCTCTCTTGGCAGTATGGAACGGGAGCCCTTACTCGCTCAATTTTCAGTGCCGTTTTCCCCTGGCAGGTCCAGACAGACGCTTTCGTGGTGGACAAGGACATCACTCTTGCGCCAGGGGCGATATTTTCCTCCAGTCCTTTGGGCTGATAGTCACAACGGACGCCAGCCTCTCGGATGGGAGCATGTTTCGTCACTATACAGCTCAGGGGACTGTGTCGGCAGGAAGCGACCCTCCCAATCAATATTTTGGAGATCCGAGCTGTTTCGGCTGGCTCTGAGGCGTTTCACCATCATTTGGCGGGCCGCCCTGTCCGAATACAATCGACAATGCCACGGGGGTGGCATACATAAATCATCAGGGGGGTACCCGCAGCAGGCAGCCATGCGCGAGGTAGGACACATTCTTTCCTGGGCAGAAAGAAATCACTCTGTGATAACAGCGGTCCACATTCCAGGCGAGGAAAACTGGGCAGCGGATTTTCTCAGCCTCAGGGAATGGTCGCTACACCCGAGTATTCCAGCAATAAGCCAACCGGGGGAACCCAGATGTGGACCTGATGGCCTCCAGGATAAACCCAAGGTGCCCAACTTCGTCTCCCGTACCGAGATCCGCAGGCAATTGCAGTGGACGCCCTGGTTCTACCATGGAATCAGTTTCATCTCTATACTTGTTTCCACCAATGGCTCTGCTCCCAAGGGTGATCAGGAAGATTAGGTTATAGGGGTCCCAGCGATATGATCGCTCCGGAATTGGGCCCGCGCCCGCTCATGGTACGCAGAGCTGGTACAGTTGCTCACGACGCACCCTGGCGTCTCCAGAACGCGTGGATCTTCTCTCCCAGGGCCCAGTTTACCACCAAACTCAGCGGTCCTGTGTTTGACGGCCTGGCCGTTGATCTTGGATTCTGACTAGGGCTGGATTCTCCAAAAAGGTCGCCGCCACAATGGCTAGCGCCCGAAAACCCACCTCGGCTCGATCTACCACGGTACTTGGAAGGTCTTTTTACATGGTGCAGGAACATGGGTTATTCCCCACTTCACTTTTCAATCCCCAACATTCTGTCATTTCTCCAAGCAGGCTTAGATTCAGGCCTAGCACCAATACTCTTAGGCGTCAAATTTCGCCTTTTCGGTTCTTTTTCAGCGAAGATCGCATCTAATTTACAGGTCAAGACCTTTATTCAGGGGTTGTCCATATAGTGCCCCCCTACAAGGCTCCCTTAGATGTTTGGGGTCTCAATCTTGTTCTGGAGTTTCTGCAAGAATCTCCTTTTGAGCCTCTTCAGGAGGTTTCCCTGACATACCTTTCCTGGAAGGTGGTGTTTTTAGTGGCCATAACATCCATAAGGCGGGTTCGGAGCTGGCAGCACTATCCTGCCGAGCTCCGTACTTACTTTTCCCGTGATTGCCTAAAGTCGTGTCCTCATTTCACATCAATGAGGACATTGTTTGCCCTCATTTGCCCACTCTGACGCACCGGTAGAAAAAGCTCTCCATACGCTGGATCTGGTGAGAGCACTCAGAGATATGTATCCGGACAGCAATCCTTTCGGCAACGGACACGCTGTTTATCCTCCCTGAGAGTTGCAGGAAGGGACTCGCTGCCTCTAGTCAACTTTAGCCAGAGGATACGGTAACCATTCAAGAGGCCTACCGCATCAGAGGCGCGGTGGTTCCCGCAGGAATCAGGGCTCACTCCACCAGACAGTGGGTGCCTCCTGGGCTCTTCGTCATCAGGCTTCGGCGGAACAGGTTTGTAAGGCGGCAACCTGTCCAGTTTGCATACTTTTTCAAAACATTATAAAAGTCCATACTCAGGCGTCAGCGGATGCTAGCCTGGGTAGAAGGATCTTCAGGGCGCGGTAGCGCACCTATGAGCACTGCCTATGTATAATTGCACTGTGGAGTCAGTTTCCCACCCAAGGGGACTGCTTTGGGACGTCCCACAGTCCTGTGTCCCCCAATGAGACGAAGGAGAAATACGGATTTTTGTGTTACTCACCGTAAAATCCTTTTCTCCGAGACGCTCATTGGGGGACACAGCTCCCTCCCTTATAGCCGGATGGCTTTGTTTCTAAGTTAAATTTTATTTGATTGGTCTATATCAGTAGATTTACTTCTGATATATTGTACCTGTATTAGCACTGATTTATGTTTTAGCCTTCTACTGCTTTTTGCACTAAACTGGGTTTGCCTGCAGCCAGTGCTGAGGTGTATAACGCGGAGGAGGAGCTAACCTTTTTTTAGTTTTACTTAGTGTCAGCCTCCTAGCGGCAGTAGCATACACCCACAGTCCTGTGTCCCCCATGAGCGTCTCGAGAAAAGGATTTTAACGGTGAGTAAACACAAAAATCCGTATTTTTTTTTTTTTTTTTCAATTTGGCATGCTTCAATAGTCTTCATGGGAGCTTGAAGCTGCCGTAACCCGAATGGCTCTGCCACATGCAAGCGATGATCAATAGCCTGGATGTAGCAGAATGCGACTTGCTATGACTCCGGGCGCACTAATAGCAATCCGGCAGCAACAACCATAAAGTCTGCAGGAGACCTCTTGTCACATCGTGACCCGTGATTACATGACACGGCACCAATGGTCGGGATTTCCAGCGCGTTTGCTAGAAGCACGCGTTAAATGCCGCTGTCAGTCTGACAGAGGTTCATTTAGCGTGGTCTAATTCCACGCGTGTCCGGTGCTTGAAGGCAATCCAAAATTTCCACGAGCCCAATTGGAAGACAGGCTCGAAGCTACCTAAGCGGGTGTTCCGGGCACATGTCACTTCTTGAATAGCTACAATATTTGGAAAAGATGTTGCTCATTCCCGAGCCCCACATAAAGGGAGACACGACATCGCAGTACGTGCATCAGCGCATGCTGAGGTTAATGCGCTGTCGAATAATGACATCACCTAATTTGAGCTGTATTTTTTTTTTTTTTCCCCAGTATAAGAGAGCAAAATCCGTGTTGTTGCATCTGGTAAGTGAAAATACACAATTAATTCCGCACATAGAATTTAACGGCTGCAACCATAAAAGCACACACCACAGGCAATTACCACAGAAATTTTAGATGACGATGTAGGTAATTGTTTGCAACGCATTAATGTAGATGGTGAAACGTTTCCACGATTTACACCGTTGAAAACTAACCCCGGTGGGCCACACAGTCCTGTGTTTGCAAGGGCCCAAATTTTTTTACTATTGATGCCGCCTTGTCCATAATAGAAAAAAAAGATTAAGTAAAAATAATAAAAAATATATTTTTTTTTTCCCCCGGCCCCCCCACCCTTCCCCCCCTTCAGTGAGTGAACTCCGTCCCGGAAATGCTTTGCCAACAACCGATGACAGCCTGGAGAGCAGTTGGTGATTTTTGGAAAGGCTCGGGACGAAGTCCGGGGAGCCCCTGAAGGCGGGAACTGCGGGGGCCCCGGGGGAAACTGGGGGCCGCAAAGGGTGGAAAATTTTTTTTTTTTTTTAAAATTTTTTTTTCCCCGGGTAGGGAAAAGGGCCTGGGGAACTCCCCCCCCAAACCCCGGGGCCCCCGCACATTAACCGTTTAAATTTTCCGCAAAAAAAATGTGTGCTTTTTTTCCGACTTTTTTGGGAAAAAACCAAAAGTCCCCAAAAACATGGGGAAAATCAAACATTATAAATGCTTATTTTGCGTTTTTTTTTTTTCCCAAAAAAAGCAAAAACCCGAAAAAAAACCAATTTATTCCCCTGATCGTGTGCACTTACCAAAAAGCCACACCACAGGAAATTTCCATGCAAAAATTTTAGATGACGTGTAGGTGAGTTTGTTGAAACCCCAAAAAAATGTAGATGGTACTGTATTACTGATGATTTCTCACATGTCCCAAATAAGGAACATGTGAACGTGCCAATAAAGTAGCAAGAACACATAGTATTTATTACTGTTCCATTGCTTTAAGGTGAGCGGCCTTACCTCTGTGACTAACCCGGAGTGTGGAAAAGCCTTTGTTCAGAGCGGACAACTTAAGACTCACCAGCGCCTTCACACAGGAGAAAAGCCATTTGTTTTTCAGAAAATGGTACGTGTAAAATATCATGTCTATCATGATGATTAGAGGCAGGATATTGGAGTTACTACTGCCCACACAACAGGGGAAAGTTTTGCTTGCCTTTCTTTTTAAAGGGGTTTTCATCAAAATTCCCCCAAAAAAACACGTGATTCAGAGCAAACCCACAATGGAGCCATTCAACATAATGGGCAGATTGTGTCACTTTGGTCTCAGTGTGGCTTCTGTACTAGCAATCCCCACCATTTTAGGGATCTATTTATCACAAAATCGTTGGTCAACCATGTTATTGTGGACGCCTGAAAAGATGGGACACCCATCAGAACAGAGGACAGACAGTCCAAAGTGACTCATTATAATGAGTGGTTCAGTCAGGGTTTTAGACTGAATCGTGTTTTTTGTAGCTTTAGATGGAAATCTAAACGTAAGTGCTCAGTGTAGAACACAGGATACATTTTATCCTACCCTCATGCTGAAAGCAATCAAAAATGTTATGTACCTCAAAATGCTACTGATAAAAACCTAAATTTATCCCAAAAGAAAACAAGACTGTCAATGGAAATATAGGGGGTTTCCATGTTACTAATAGGACAAAGACCCTTGAAAACAGACATGGCACCCAGAAACCAATCGGCAAAATCTGAGCTTTAAATCTAACTCACCCGTCAGTGCAACTCTCCTTTCCTGCTTAGCCCTACGCGTGCTTAAACCTGAGTTTGGCATTACTGTAGGGAAAATGTGTCTCCAGAAGCACAAGCTGGGCACAATGTACGGGCACTACATTTTCACTCTAACATCCAGTCCATGCTTTTTTTTTTTTTTTTTTTCTTCTGGAAAATACCAGCGAGACCCAACATTTTTTGCTGCTTCCATAAATTTATTCATTGAGGGATGTAAATTCCAAAATGGAGTCACTTGGGGAGTTTTATGCTATTTCGGCATGACGGGGCTATGCTCCAAGAGTCAGATGGCACTCGTTCCCGCCATGTTCTGTGTCCTCAGTTTCCAACCGCATTCATGAAAACTGTGTTTGTGCTGATAACAGCAATTGAATTTTCCCTTTTTTCTTACCAGGTTGTATGAGCAGATTTACTCATGCAAATCGTCATTGCTCCAAGCATCCATATGCAAGACTAAGAAGAGAAGAACCAAGCAACAAAGGAAGCAAGAATGAAGTCGCTAATAACAAAGACACAGCAGAGTGGCTAGAAAAGTGAGCTTTACTGCTAAATATTTTTTTTTTCTAGAATATTAGCATTTTGTGATCCAAGCTTTCAGTTGCTTGTTTTCTATTTATTTCCCAGTTTTTATAATTCACAGCATAAAACATCCAAACCGTATTTGTTTTATTAATTGGAGTTTATTTTCTGTAGAACTGTTTTTTTTTTTTTTAAACTGTAGTACAAGGTGTTACCTCATTTTTACTATGTTAAAATATGAAACATTTAACCCCTCTCTGACATTAGACGTACTATCCCGTCCATAAAACCCGTGCCATTCTGCCCATGGACGGGATAGTACGTCATAGGCGATCAGCTGCGCTCCTGAGGGGAGCGCAGCTAATCGCCGCCGGGTGTCAGCTGATTATCACAGCTGACACCCGTGACTGTGTGTCAGGAGCGGTCACGGACCGCTCCCGGCACATTAACCCCTAGCACACCGCGATCAAACATGATCGCGGTGTACTAGGGGCACAGGGGAGGATCGCGCAGGTTGGGGGCTCCCTGCGCGCCCCCCTGAGACCCTCAGACCAGCGCGATGTGATCGCGCTGTTCTGAGGGCTTCCTCCCTCCCAGGACCCGGATCCAAGATGGCGCCGGGGTCCTGGAGGGAGGCGGCTTCCTCAGTGCCTGCTGAGAGCAGGCACTGAGAAGCCTGCAGCTATGCCTGAGCGATCGCTGGTGTGACAGAGTGCTGTGCACACTGTCACACCAGCGATTTGATAAAATACAGTGATGTCCCACCCTGGGACAAAGTAAAAAAGTTAAAAAAAATAAAAATAACATGTTATAAAAAAAAATCCAAAATAAATTAAAAAAAAAAAAAAATATTCACCAATAAATTCATTTCTTCCTGTAAATAAAAAAAAAAAACAATAAAAGTACACATATTTGCTATCGCCGCGTCCGTAACGACCCCCCCTATAAAACTGTCCCACTAGTTAACCCCTTTAGTGAACCCCTTAAAAAAAAAAAAAAACGAAGCAAAAAATCAATGCTTTATCATCATACCGCCGAACAAAAAGTGGAATAACGCGCGATCAAAAAGACCGATATAAATAAACATGGTACCGCTGAAAACGTCATCTTGTCCCGCAAAAAACGAGCCGCCATACAGCATCATCAGCGAAAAAATAAAAAAGTTATAGCTCGCAGAATAAAGCGATGCAAAAATAATTATTTTTTATATAAAATTGTTTTTATTCTATAAAAGCGCCAAAACATAAAAAAATGATATAAATGAGGTATCGCCATAATCGTACTGACCCGAAGAATAAAACTGCTTTATCAATTTTACCACACGCGGAACAATAAAAACGCCTCCCCCAAAAGAAATTCATGAATTGCTGATTTTTGTTCATTCTAACCTCCCAAAAATCGAAATAAAAAGCGATCAAAAAATGTCACCTGCTCAAAAATGGTACAAATAAAAACGTCAACTCGTACCGCAAAAAATAAGACCTCACATGACTGTGGGCCAAAATATGCAAAAATTATAGCTCTCAAAATGTGGCGATGCAAAAAACTATTTTTGCAATAAAAAGCGTCTTTTAGCGTGACAGCTGCCAATCATAAAAACCCGCTATAAATAGTAAATCAAACCCCCCTTTATCACCCCCTTAGTTAGGGAAAAATAATAAAATTAAAAAAATTTATTTATTTCCATTTTCCCATTAGGGTTGGGTTGCGGCTAAAGTTAGGGTTAGGGTTGGCGCTAAAGTTAGGATTAGGGTTAGGGTTGGGATTAGGGGTGTGTTAGGGTTAGGTTTGTGGTTAGGGTTGGACTAGGGTTAGGGGTGTGTTGGGGTTAGGGTTGGAGTTAGAATTGGGGGGTTTCCGCTGTTTAGGCACATCAGGGGCTCTCCAAATGTGACATGGCGTCTGATCTCAATTCCAGCCAATTCTGCGTTGAAAAAGTCAAACGGTGCTCCTTCACTTCTGAGCTCTGCCATGCGTCCAAACAGTAGTTTATCCCCACATATGGGGTATCAGCGTACTCTGGACCCCAAGAGTTATTGTGCAATTTGTCCTATTTCTTCTGTTACCCTTGGGAAAATAAAAAACTGGGGGCGAAAATATCATTTTTGTACAAAAAAAATTATTTTTTTGTTTTTACGGCTGTACATTATAAACTTCTGTGAAGCACTTGGGCTTCATAGCGCTCACCACACACCTAGATAAGTTCCTTGTGGGTCTATTTTCCAAAATGGCGTCACTTGTTGGGGATTTCCACTGTTTAGGCGCATTAGGGGCTCTCCAAATGCGACATGACGCCCCCAGACCATTCCATCAAAGTCTGCAATCCAAAACGTCACTACTTCCCTTCCGAGCCCCAACGTGTACCCATACAGTAGTTTTCTCCCACATATTGGGTATCAGCGTACTCAGGACAAATTGGGCAACAACTTTTGGGGTCCAATTTCTCCTGTTACCCTTGTAAAAATAAAATATTGGGGCGAAAAAATCATTTTTGCAAAAAAAAAAAAAAAGATTTTTTATTTTTACGGCTGTGCGTTATAAACTTCTGTGAAGCACTTCGGGGTTCAAAGTGCTCACCACACATCTAGATAAGTTCCTTGAGGGGTCTAGTTTCCAAAATGGTGTCATTTATGGGGGTTTCCACTGTTTAGGCAGATCAGGAGCTCTCCAAACACGACATGGCGTCCAGCCAATTCTGCGTTGAAAAAGTCAGATGGCGCTCCTTCCCTTCCAAACTCTGCCATGCACCCAAACAGTGGTTTACCCCCACATATGGGTATCAGCGCACTCAGGACAAATTGCACAATAACTTTTGGAGTCTTGTTACCCTTGGAAAAATAAAAATTGGGGTGAAAAGATCATTTTTGTGGAAAAAATATGATTTTTAAATTTTACGGCTCTACGTTATAAACTTGTGTGAAGCACTTGGGGTTCAAATTGCTCATCAAAAATCTAGATAAGTTCCTTAGGGGGTCTAGTTTCCCAAATGGGGTCATTTGTGGGGGGTTTCCACTGTTTAGGCACATCAGGGCTCTCCAAATGCAACATGGCATCCAAACTCAATTCCAGCCAATTTGGTTGGAAAAAGTCAAATGGTGCTCCTTCCATTCCGAGCTCTGCCGTGCGCCCAAACAGTGGTTCCCCCCCCACATATGGGGTATCAGCGTACTCAGGACAAATTGTACAACAACTTATGTGGTCCAGTTTCTCCTGTTAGCCTTGGGAAAATAAAAAATTAGTGACTAAAAGATAATTTTTGTGGGAAAAAAATAGGATTTTTTATTTTCATGCCCGGCATTATAAACTTGTGTGAAGCACTTGGGGGTTCAAAGTGCTCACCAAAGATCTAGATAAGTTCCTTAGGGGTCTAGTTTCCAAAATGGGGTCACTTGTGGGGGTTTCCACTGTTTAGGCTCATCTGGGGCACTGCAAACGGAACATGACCCCCATTAACGTCTGCATTCCAAAACGTTACTACTTCCTTTCCAAGCCCTGCCGTGCGCCCAAACAGTTTCCCCCCCCCACATATGGGGTATCAGCGTACTCAGGAAAAATTGGACAACAACTTTTGGGGTCCAATTTCCTTGGGAAAATTCAAAAATTTGGGACTAAAAAATCATTTTTGTGGAAAATTGATTTTTTTTTTTCACACCCAGGCTTTATAAACTTTTGTGAAACACTTGAGGGTTCAAAGTGCTCACAACAGATCTAGATAAGTACCTTAGGGGGTCTAGTTTCCAAAATGGTGTCACTTGTGGGGGTTTCCACTGTTTAGGCGCATCAGGGGCTCTCCAAACGCGACATGGCATCCAATCTAAATTCCAGCCAATTTTAGTTTGAAAAAGTCAAACGTCGCTTCTTCCCTTACGAACTCTGCCGTGTGCCCAAACAGTGGTTTTCCCCCACATATGGGGTATTGGCATACTCAGGAGAAATTGCATAACAACCTTATCTGTCCATTTTCTCCTTTTACCCTTGTGAAAATAAAAAAAAGTTTGTAAAAGATCATTTTTGTGGCTAAAAAGTAAAATATTCATTTTTTCCTTCCACGTTGCTTTAGTTACTGTGAAGCACCTGAAGGGTTAATAAACTTCTTGAATGTGGTTTTGCGTACCTTGAGGGGTGCAGTTTTTAGAATGGTGTCACTTTTGGGTATTTTCTGCCATATAGACCCCTCAAAGTGACTTCAAATGTGAGGTGGTCCCTAAAAAAAATGGCTTTGTAAAAATGAGAAATCGCTGGTCAACTTTTAACCCTTATAACTTCCTAACAAAAAAAAAATTTTGGTTCCAAAATTGTGCTGATGTAAAGTAGACATGTGGGAAATGTTATTTCTTAACTATTTTGTGTGATATATTTCTCTGTTTTAAGGGAATAAAAATTCAAAGTTTGAAAATTGCAAAATTTTAAAAATTTTCGCCATATTTGCGTTTTTTTTCAAAAATAAACGCAAGTTATATCGAAGAAATTTTACCACTAACATGAAGTACAGTATGTCACGAGAAAACAATCTGAGAATCGCGAAGATCCGTTGAAGCGTTCCAGAGTTATAACCTCATAAAGAGACAGTGGTCAGAATTGTAAAAATTGGCCCGGTCATTAACGTGCAAACCACCCTTGGGGGTGAAGGGGTTAATAATGCCAGCATTTCTATTTTTTTCCCTTATCTTGACTGTGTTGGTTTCTTAGTATAATTTGTGATGTTTAACCTGCAGACACTGGGAGAGACAAGAACAGCTACCTCCTACATTAAAGATGAAGTCTCTTCAGAAAGCGGACCAGGAACAACAGGACCCTTTAGAATATCTTCAGTCTGATGAAGATGAGGAAGATGAAAAGAGTGGCCCCCATTCTGCTGCCCGTCGCCGTCTGCAGGAGCAGCGAGAACGCATGCATGGCGCCCTGGCTCTGATTGAACTAGCCAATTTGGCTAGTGCACAGTTGCGCCAGTAAATCCTAGTAATGCGTACAAAATGTCCAACCCTGGCAGTATTTTAATGCCTTCTTTCTCTCTACAAGGGGAATACTTCTCCGTGTGTGCCTCTTCTAGCTGAAACAAAAGGTTATGACGTACAGCTCTGGGTAATAAGCTAAGCACCTTATTTGCTTAACATAGGCTGCTATCCTGTAGAATTTTATGAAGAATGTCGTTGCTTCCTAACCATGGAAGTAAGAGAATTGCACTTTTTATGGTAAAGATAGTTGTAAAGTGTTTTTTTATATGAATAATATTTTGTAAATACAAAACAGAAAAAAAAGCAAGGATGGTTTCTGCATCTGTGTGAAAAGGCTGGATTTTACAAGCTTATTGCGGACCCGTCATCAGGTTAAAGTCAGTTCTTTCTTATTTTATTACTGCTGCTCTCCTGTGTATTGTTTTTTGTTTGTTTTTTTTTTTTGGTTTATTTTAAATCCGCCATACAGATCAAGTGATATGGGCTAATTTTTATGGCCTTTTCCAAGGGGTCATTGCTCACAGTATCTGCAGGGGCCTTGTCGTTGGGCTACTCTGCATTATTATTCTGTATGCAACGGACCACTTGTAAAGATCACTAAAATTAGGGCTGTATATAAAGGTCAAGATCTCATGGAACCATATGAGCGGGTTTAAAAAAAAAATAAAAATTCATTGGACGTGCTGGAATTAAATAAGGACAAAAGCTGGCAGCTTTCAACCTTGTGACGGGTTCTCTTATAAAGTTTTCTGGATTTCAACAGTGATGTGGAATTGGACCTTCATCAATTGACTGCCTCTCCCAAGGATAGGCATTTAATATATACAGCCGTAAAATGGCACCCCTCATTTTCCCCTTTCCCTTTCAGCGTTTTAAAATGTCGGGTTTTACCTGTCATTGTAATCGTCTATCTAATAGAAACACTTTCTTCTCTCAGTAGAAGAAAACTGAGACTTTTTTTTTTTTTCGTTTTTTTTTTTTCTTTCTCATTTGCCTATTGACATACAAGATAAGCTTGTAAAATAGAAAGTTGCCCATAAAATGGACACGATGATGTATGAAGGCACTTGTTTTATTAAGATGGGGTGGGTTTTGACGTGCTGGTATTGAATTGTAGTAAACTATTTTTAGATGACCTGCAAACACTAAATCTTAATATTCAGCTTTTAGTTTTCTTTTGAAATATATATATATATATTTTTGCGAACTGCCAAGGCTTTGTTACTGTTTGCATATTGCCTAAAAGCCACTTTATTGCTTTAAGATGTGTTTGAGAAGTAATTCTGCAGAAAAACCAATCAATAAATGTATTGGCTAATTACAAGAATGTTCGCTGCAAAATATTTAAGAGATGACTTGCGCAGTATAATTGATGCAAGTAAAGTTCTTATTCCAGTCATCAACACAGTAATTGTCTCCTTTTGTCTGACTTTGTATTGCCTGCAGTTATTCCTAAATATTTTTACTGGAGGAATAAATGTTTATTTATTATTTTTTTTTTTTTTTACAATCCTTTCCTCCCTGGATTCTCAGCCAACACTTGTGTAACTGACTATCTTTTAAAGTGTCTGTAAATTTGTCATTTTAAAGTTTTAAGCATTGGGTCTGGAGTAATTAAAATCAGTATTTTGAAAATTTTAGTTACATAAATGTTCTCGTTTTTCATTTTGGATACTTGTTAGGTTTTGGGGTGTGGTTTATTTTATTTTTTCTCTCAGCGCTGCTTGGGTAAAACATTCTTCCAGCTAGAAGCTATAATATGGAATTACAATGCACTTATTCCCAAAGTCATATTAATTACATTAATGTAATTTGTCTTGTCCCACTTATTGCCAAGTTGCTAGTTTGACATAAGTTTTTTTTTTTTAGCAAAAGTGTATTCAATGCTTTGAATAAACTGTAAAATGCTAAATAGTTTGTGGACTTCTTTTCAATACCCCATGACAGCACCCACTTGAGAGAGGGGACCCGCCCATAGGAACAGGAAACCTACCGTATATAATAAATGGGGCAGTCCCCCTCTCCTCCTCAGTTGGTTTCCTGTTCCGGTGGGAACCTGTGGAAGAAGAGGAATACCTGGACCAACGCATGCCGCCTGTGCAGTGTCCGTGAGAACGGCAGGGGCTACGGCGCCAGAAGCAGTGTCGAGGGAGCCCTGTCTGTCAGTCTTCCCCCTTGTCTGGCAGTGATCCGGGGAGGGCCGCCTGGTCTCATGGGGAATGCGTGGCATGGCAGTGCGGAGAAGCAGAGTGCGAGCGGTCGCCGTCCAGCGTCTCTGGCGAAGATACTTCTGGGTTGCGGCCGCACGTGTGCACCAGCCGGCGTTCTTGAACTGGAAGCGCTGGGAGCACTTCCCGAGGTCTGGGGAGGAGTCTCGGGCGGTAAATTTAAAACCCGGCTGTGTCTCCGCCTCCAGAACCGTTACCATTTTTGCAAGCTTCACTGGGTGAGTGTGAATTGACCTATTAAGCTGCTTTCCCTTCTTTCTGTATACCTCCCTTTTCAGACTAAGAAAACAAAGAAGTCTAAGCATAAGGAATGTGCCTTGTGCACGCAGCCCCTTCCTGACTCCTACCCTAAAAGACTATGCCAGGGTTGCATTAGCGAGACATTGGAGGGGGGAGGCTGCCGTGGCATCCACAAATATACAGATGCTAATAAAGGGAAGAGCTCCAGGCTTTAGGTCCAGTAGACCTAAGAAGCATAGTGCTAAAAGAACGTGGCTCCTGTCTCCAGTTCAGAGTCTGATAGTGATCAGATCAGGTCTTCTGATCTCTCGGGTTCATCATGATTTTCATCTGATGAAGAGGGATGTTCGTGTTTTCCCATTGACAGTGTAGACAACTTAGTGAAGTCTGTCAGAAACACCATGGGGTGCATGGAAGCAAAGGAAGCCCGATCCACACAGGACATAATGTTTGACACAAAAGAGGAGAAAAGGCTTCCTGGTTATCCCTGCAGTAAAAGAATTAGTTAAGAGGGAATGGAACAAGCAGGGCTAGCGAGGGTTCCTTCCATCGGCCTCCAAGAGAAGGTATCCCTTCAGTGATGAAGAGTTGTCAACATGGACCAAGTTCCCTAAAGTGGATGCTGCCGTGGCATCCACGTCTAAGCAATCAGTCTGCCGTAGAGGATGCGTCCTATCTGACCCGCTAGATCGCAAGATCAGCAGGTCAAGGAAAAGGTGCCTAGGGAGAATTATCCGCCATTCTGTTGATCGGGGGGTGCTTGCAGCGTACTAGCGCATGCATAGGCAGATTCTCTACGCCTGCTGGCTAGGTCGGCTGGATTGGTAAATGCTGCTTGACGCGCTCTGTGGTTGAAGAGCTGGAAGTGAGATATGCAGTCAAAAGCGAAACTATGCGCAATCCCGTGCCAGGAA
Organism: Oophaga sylvatica; assembly: GCA_033576555.1. Classification (NCBI taxonomy): domain Eukaryota; kingdom Metazoa; phylum Chordata; class Amphibia; order Anura; family Dendrobatidae; genus Oophaga; species Oophaga sylvatica. The sequence continues at coordinate 692,606,979 of JARQOD010000001.1, read as the reverse complement.
GAGCGTTCAAAAAGCGTCCGTTTTAATAGGAGAAGGCCATTCGAGAGCCGGGCCGATGGGATACAAAGGAGGTCAAGCAAAGAGGTTCCTTGTTTAGGGGACCTTCGGCCAGAAAGGGTAATAAATTTCGGTAGTCCAAACCCTCCTGTAGGCTAAAATTTTTCTGCCAGAAATGTGTAGCATCACTGCATGGCCTCCCATCCCTCACACACCAACTTACTCACTGCTCCAGGTCATGTTGTGATTTCTGTCTGCTGCCGGCTCCATGTTCTGTGCCTCTTGCTTTCTGTCTGCTCTCTGCATGCTTCCTGGCTGTGTGCATAGGGGGGCGGTGCCAGAACTCTGGTTCTTATGGAATCAGGGTGCACCTGTCTAATGTGTCCATGACCAATTACCAAGAGGCCTCTAGTATTTAAGGCAGCTCCACCCAGTGGAACTTACCTGTGCAACGTCTTAACTCAGTTTCTTGCTACTGAGCTGCCAGATCCTGTCCTGTGTTTTGCCTTCTCTGGAGGCTTGACTCCTAGCCTTGCCTTGCACCTGTCTTTCTGCCCTCCAGGAGGCTGAATATCCTGGTTCCTGTGTCTTGTTCCTGTAACTTGTCTTGCACAGTTACCTTGTATGAACTTTGTCCTACCTCTGTCTGCTAGTCTCCTTGTCTGTGGTTTCTTTCCCTGCTGTCTTTCATTGTGTTCTCTCTGAACCACTTTCTGCCTCTGCTCCGCACTCCTGCGGTTCTGCTTCGTTCCACTCTGCTCCGCTCCTGCTGCTGCAGAAATCTCTTGCTGCAGCTCCTCTCCGCATATCTTGCAGTTCCGCTCTGCTTCGCTCTTGCTGCTGCAGAACCACTTGCTGCAGCTCCTCTCCCGCATTCCTTGCTGTTCCGCTTTGCTTCGCTCCTGCTGCTGCAGAACCTCTTGTTGCTCTACAGCCCTTCTCCGCAGCCTTGCGGTTCTCCTGTGTGAACCGGTTTCAACCTGTTCTTCATACTTTATTTCTTCCTGCCACTACCAGTACCTGCACCTGCTGTGTGAACAGGTCTCAACCTGTTCCTTCATACTTCATTTCTTCCTGCCAGCACCAGTGCCCGCACCTGCTGTGTGAACAGGTCTTTACCTGTTCCTCCATACATTATTCCTTCCTGTCAGTACCAGTACCTACACTCGCTGTGTGAACAGCCGTGATCACCTGCCTGTCTGTTACTCATGCCTGTCACCCGTACCGTTCCCCCAAGTGGGAGCAGCCACAGCCAGACACCACCCTGTAGTGGCACATGGCAGCTGCCTGCCGCACAAGCCTGACCTCACCATGAGAGGCTCCAGTGAAAACCGAGGCAGCTGTCTTAGTCATGCCCCTTCCAGGGTAGTCTGGTTTGTGGCACAGTAGGGCCACAACCCCCTCGCTTGCGCCAATCTGCCAAGGCGCGAGCGGGACAGTTTGCACAGGCCATGGTCCCCGCTGAGTCCCATGTCCTTAGGCTCTCAGAGCATGATGAACTTTTTGCCTGCCAGCGTGAGCTATCAAATGAATTTTTTTACCCGGTCTGAAGCCGGATCCTTCACTGCTCCACCTATCATTGTAGTCTATAATGAACGTTTGATCAACTTGAGGCTGGCATTCCTAAAGTTGAGCTCCCCTCGGATCCGCCAAGATACGATGGGGATCCTAAGCAGTGTCGTGTCTTTTTGGAGCACTGCTTACGTTACTTTCAATGACATGCTCCCTTCTTTGCAACTGATCTGGTTAAGGTAGGATTGCTAATGTCCTACGTGACAGGAGATGCCTTGGAGTGGCTTAACCCCCTCTGGGAAGCGGGGGATCCCATCACCTCGAGTTTTCCGGCCTTCCTGGTGGCCTTCTGTAAAGCCTTCGACAAGCCGAGTACAGCGTCTCCTGAGAAGTCCTTCACCCCCCCCCCCCCCCAAGCTTCCAGAGACGGACTAGACGAAAAAAAAACTTGTAGGTAAATCGTCTCATCCACCTGTGACTGTCCAGGACTCTCCTGTTCCACAGCCTGCCAAATCAACCTCCCGTGTAAGATCCAAGAGGTCTAATAAGAAGGGGCTGGCAAACTTGCAGCCGGAATCTGGTCTTGTGAAGGAACATCCTGACGGTCTCTGCCCTGTGAAGCCTATGACTGTTTCTCTGCCTTCAGGGAGCTTTGGTGTGGTTAAGCCGCCAGCCATACGGAGTCGGTCTGTGGTCCCTGTTTTGCAGCTCCTTGAAACAACCAAGTGACAAAAGGTGTCTGATTCCCTTGCATCAGAGTCAGTCAGCAATGTCGTCTTCTGCTGGTCGTCGAGTCAAGATGTGATGACGTCTCCGAAGAGGGGGAAGCGGTGGCATTCTCATCACACGTCTCAAGCGACTATACCAGTGATATGCTCCAGGAGCATCCCTGCCTCTTGATTGTCTTCCCCTGGATAAAGGGCTGAAGATGGATTCTGAGTGTATACCTTCAGCTCCTCTGTGGCCAGTGGGTGAAGATTCCAGGACAGAGTTTTACTCGTCCTCTCACCTGGAAGAGGTAGTCCAGTTTTTTCAGATTAACAGGCTGAAGGGGCTTCCTAAATGTACTGTATGCCATCTGCTTCCAGGTGGCGGGTTGGTGAAAATACCAAAACAGGGTTTTCCGCCACGACAGCACCCACCGAGAGGGGATCTGCCCCCAAGTACAGGGACCCTACAGATAAAAGGGGTGGTCCCCCTCGCCCCACAGTTGGTTTCCTGTCCTTGAGGATGGACCCTACAGATGAAGATACTTACCCGGGTATCCGATGCTTCCGTACGGTGCCTCCGAGGACGGCGGAATCTGGGATGTTGGAAGCAGCCCTGTTTCCAGTCTCCCCCTCCGCAGGGCCCAGGCTCAAAATGGCGGTGCAGCACACAGGAGTGTGCACTCCCCAGGACGCAGAAGAGCACCCACCACCGGCAGTGGTCTCGATCCGACAGCGGACCAGTGATGGCGGGCATCCCAAAAGTGGGTTATCAGATGCCAGAAGTGGACGGAGCGTCAGGAAGGCCTCGGAATCCAGCATGGTGCTTCCTCCAGACCTGGTACTCGTGGACGGCTAGAGTGTTAGTGTCACAGTGTGATTACCCGTAGGCTTACTTTCTACCCTCCCCCCCTCCTCTTCCTCTGCATCCTAGGCAAAAAAGACTTGTAAGGCCAAACACAAGCAGTGGGGCCTTTGCGCCCAGCTCCTTCCTGACACATGAGAAACGGCTATGCCAAGTCTGTGTAGGACAGACGTTAGAGAACGAAGCCCAGATTAGAGCCGCGAACCTCAAGCAGTTTATCAGGGATGAGATCCGTAGCCCTACATGTCTGACAGCCATTCCATTCCAGTGTCAGTTGAATTCCAGCCAGAGTACACCTCATTCTACTTAATGTGCTTCCTATTAGGTGATCACCTGAACCAAGTCTTATTTAACGAAGGAAAGTATTAAAAACACTGCTGTGGTGTTCACAATCCTCTTGCAATAGGACAAGCTGGATGGCAAAACAAGTGCTTGTAATATTCCAAAAGTAATAGGAATGAAAAAATAACTTTTAACCATGCCAAAAGAGTTGAAAAGAAAAGTCTTGAGTGAGGAAAAGAAGGGCTCAATTCTGGCTTTACTAGCAGAGGGATACAGTGAGTGTCATGTTGCCTCCATCCTTAAAATTTCTAAGATGGCAGTCCATTACATCCAGGTCAAGCAGCAGACCTTGGGGACAACAAAGCTACAGACTGGCAGAGGGTGAAAACGACTCTCCACTGACAGGGATGACCGTCATCTTATTCGAATGCCACTCAGCAACTGCAGGATGACATCAAGTGACCTACAAAAGAAATGGCAGCTGGGGTGAAGTACACGGCAAGATCAGTTCGTAACAGGCTCCTAGAGCCAGGGATCAAGTCATGTAAAGCTAGAAAAAAGCCTTTCATCAATGAGAAGCAAAAGAGAGCCAGGCTGAAGTTTGCCAAAGATCATAAGTATTGGACCTATAGAGGACTGGAGTAAGGTAATTGTAACCAATGGAAGTGAAGGCCCAGGTGATGAAGTTCACATTTGTTTTTTATTTTTGAGTGGAACCTTGAGACCTCGGTCTGGGGCACTCCGAAGGGGGCGTAACTAGTGAGCCCCAGGTATCTGTAGTAAGGTCCCTCGAACAGGACCAGAGTGAAATACCTGGGGGACACAGGTGCTACCTCCAGTTAGACCCTGGACATGTGGCAGCTGTCCCAGCAGGACAAACGGGTAAACAGGTATTACAGATATGGTGGAGCTGACCGGCGGACACTGGGTATATGAGATGAAGCTGGCTCTGGTGAGGATAGTCAGGTTCTGGGTAAACGGAAGGAAGCTGGCTCCAGCAACTTTAGCGTTGTTCATGGGTTTGGACGGCGAGTGGCGGAACGTAATGGCACTTGAGTGTGTAGGTACAGATGTCATCTAGGATAGCCGAACAACAGGTCACTGATATTCTGCGGAAACAAACAGTATAAGCAGAGTGCCAAACGGAATGCTATAACAGAGCAGAGACAGAACCGGGTTTAGCAAGAGTAGAAACTCATTGCTCTGACACTCCCCCTATGACGGAGTGTTAGGGTCTGCGGAACGCACCAAATATATGATGTAAAGAGGTGCGTTCGCAGTCCGGGGTCCACCATGCAGGCGGAGCCTGCTGCTAGTAAAATAGCGCAAGAAGCGAACTCTGTTATCCCTCAGAGTCGCCAAAATAAACGCCGTAACGCGCTGTGGCAATATGTGCGTACTCTGTTATTCCACAGAGCCGCTAGAAGGAGTGCCGCAGCGCTATATGGCGATGTGTGCGAACTCACTTAACACCACTGAGTCGCAAAATAAACACGCTAGGGCCCTGTCTAGTGTTGAAAGCGAACCCTGTTACGTCACAGAGCCGCTGAGACAAACTTCTGTGTCCTGTCAGGCACCCAGGTACACAGTTGACTGCTAAGCGAACATAGAACGTGATCATGTGCTAATGTCCTCGCGGGAGACACCCGCAATCTATGGCGTCTGAGCGCCAGGCACTGAATACGGCAAACTCCTCACCAGTTATGCCGGTAAGCTAGGGCATCTAGGACACCGACCCTGACCAGCTAGCATACCAAACTCCTCACCGATTAAGTCGGTATTCTAGGGGCTTATTTCAGCCGGGCCCTAACCACACACACGCATGACCACACTGGCGCAAAGCATATGACGATTGATACTAGCGCATGGCGGCCCAGCCATGCTACCCTTTTATAGTAACAGCTACAGGACCTGCCAGAAACAAGGACCAATGAAACTTGTTCCAGAACACCAGTAGTCACAGGACCTTCCTGGCGGACCAATAGGAGCTGCTGCAGTACCTGAGCATGTGACCCCTGATCTCCAATGAGAGATCTCACTCTGGGCATGCTCAGAAGGGGAAAACAAGGACTTTGTCCTAAAGACGTCTGCTCGCCGCTAACCAGTACTGGCCACAATAGCAGAGCCTGGAGAGCAGCAGTAATCCTCTGCACACTGTTAGACTGGGCGAGACGTCTAAGCTGAGCAGGCTCCACTGCGGATGGAGATGAATGGGGGACCGCAGCGGGACTGGTTCGAGACTCCCCTTGTGCAGCAGCGGGAACTCGAACCCTAACACGGAGTAGCCAGAAATAGTGATAGGTGGGCTGCCATTGGTTACTTGAAATTTTTTAAAAATGTGCGCTGTCCCTTTAAGAGACCAGAGGGAAGTGCGCGCTCATCTCAAGCATTCTCCCTGGTGGCAGCGTGCCAGGAAGTAGGGGAGAGAGAAGCAGCAGCAATACGCTGAGGGACAGAGAGCGAGGATCCTGACTGGGACCTCGCAAGAGGTACAGGGGCAGCCCCGGGAGCAGGAGCGGGTGAGAGACCAGAACTGGGGGCAGAGCTGGAACTGAGTGTAACAGTAATCTTCTCTGATTAGTCTAACTTTCAGCTTTGCCCAACACCTGGTCGTCTAATGGTTAGACGGAGACCTGGAGAGACGTACAACCCACAGTGTCTTGCACCCACTGTGAAATTTGGTGGAGGATCGGTGATCTGGGGATGCTTCAGCAAGGCTGGAATTGGGCAGGTTAATCTTTGCGAAGAAGGTATGAATAAAGCCGCATACAAGGTTATCCTGGAAAAACAGCTGATTCCTTCTCAGGCAATGTTCCCCAACTCTGAGTACTGTTTTTTCCAGCAGGACAATGCGCCATGCCACACAGCTAGGTCAATCAATGTGTGGATGAAGGACCACCACATCACTGTCATGGCCAGCCCAATCTCCAGACCTGAACCTTATTGAAAACCTCTGGAATGTAATAAAGAAGATTGATATTCACAAGCCATCAAAGAACTGCTTAAATTTTTGTACCAGGAGTGGCATGAGGTCACTCAAAAGCAGTGTGAAAGACTGGTGGAAAGCATGCCAAGACGCATGAAAGCTGTGATTAAAAATCATGGTTATTCCACAAAATATTGATTTCTGAACTCTTCCTGAGTTAAAACACTAGTATTGTTGTTTCTAAGGCCTCTTTCACACATGCGTTTTTCGCCGTCAGGCACAATCCGTCCAAAAACGGAAAGGACGGATCCGGCGCTGATTTTGAAAAAACTGATGCAACGGATCAGGTTTTTTGCCGGATCCGTCCTGAACTTTTGAAGCTATAAATGCCTGGTACGCATGTCCGGACCGAGGAGAGAGAGAGAGAGAGACACCTTGGTTTCCAGAATCCGGATCAGTCTTTTGCCGGATTGCACAAAAGACTGATCCGGCACCATAGAGTTGTATTGTTTGCGCCCGCCGGATGCGCCGCTTCAGGCGCTATCAGGCGGGTTGCGGCAGAAAAAAAAAACTTTGCAGTGACCGTTTTGTCCGGTCGCCGGAATGTACATTTCCGCCAGATCCAGCAAAAAACGGACGCAACGCAAGGACAACCGGCGTTAATGATAGTCAATGACAAACGCATCCGGCAATTTAAAAAACCGGATCCGTTTTTTTTAAAAAAAAAGCGCCGGATCGAGCCTGACGGCAAAAAACGGATGTGTGAAAGAGGTCTAAATGATTATGAACTTGTTTTCTTAGCATTATTTGAGGTCTGCAAGCACTGTATTTTTTGTTATTTTGACCATTTCTAATTTTCTGAAAATACAAAATTTATTGCTTGGAAATTCAGAGACATGTCAGTAGTTTATAGAATAAAAGAGCAATTTACATTTTACTCAAATATACCTATAAAGAGAAAAATCAGACAAATTGAAAATTTTGCAGTGGTCTCTTAATATGCCAGAGCTGTATGTGTATGTATGTGTGTGTATGTATGTATGTGTATATATATATGTATATATATATATATATGTATATATATATATATATATATATATATATATACATACATACATGTGTATATATATATATATATATATATATATATATATATATATATATATATATATACACACACACATACAGACAGTGCCTTGCGAAAGTATTCGGCCCCCTGGAACTTTTCAACCTTATCCCACATATTATGCTTCAAACATAAGTTTTCATATTCCACAGTGGCCTCCTCTGTTCCTTTTCTGTTATCTTCCTGAAGGTTTGAGAAAGACCCATTGCAGGGTCGAAACGTTACCTCTACACGTTTTTTATGCTGTGGTGTCTTCAAATAAAACTTTTTTCACTTGCATTGAAAGATTGCTTGAGTGCGGCTGTTTTTCCAATTACATGAGTATCTGGCCTAGTTCCAGTTCAGCCTGCACCTATTCGTTACTACAGAGTGCACGCCTTTTTCTACTATATGAACTTAAATAGGGGATGGCTTCTACATATGGATAATGATCCTAAACACACATTAAAATCTACAATAGACTACCTCAAAAGGTGCAAATTGAAGATTTTGCAATGGCTCTCACAGTCCCCTGATCTGAACATCATTGAAAATCTGTAGCTAGACCTGGCATGCAAGACAACCCAGGAATCTCATGGAACTGGAAGATTTATCCAAGGAAGAATGGCTGAAAATCGCTCAAAAAAGAATTGAAAGACTTTTGTCTGGCAGAAAAAAAGCATTTAAAAGCTGTGATAGTTTCAAAAGGGGGTGCTACTAGGATCTAACCATGCTGGGTGCCCAAACGTTTGCATTGACCAATTTTCTTGTTAGTAATTTTTAAAATTTAATAGATGGAAAAAATATGTATATATTTTTGTCTAAAATACAATGAAATGTGTCTTCTTTAACTTTAGGCATTTTAGAGATAACTATTTCATCTTTAACTTGCTTAACTAGTCACAATAACAGTAATTTTGACCAACAGTGCCCAAACTTTTAGATGCCATTGTATGACTTACTGCATCTAGTAAAAAAGTGGCTCCAGCCTGAGATCTTGAGCCAAGCCCAGATGATTAAGAGGGTAGTAGTCAAATGCTTGGTGCGAACTCTGCTGCTAGCCATACAGCTCTGGCTGGGGCAAGGGGACCCAGCAACTTAGATCAGGTGATTAACCTTATCGAATGTTATATGGCCTCCCAGGACTTAGTACGGGACTCGCAGGGCCTTCAAACCAGTGAGTCTAGAAAAGAAACCCGATCCTCTGCTGGGGTTAGTCAGAACCCAGCCCATACTGAGGGATTCCCCAGGATGACGGTAGCAGGAGTTCAGTTTCACCTAAATAGGCCTCGCAGACCAGAGGTGCAACCACTATCAGGTGCTGGCAGGGCCAAGGGCTAAGGCATATGGCTGCCAACTGCCCCTGACTGTAGAGCCCATGGACTAAATTAAATAGGGGGGGCTCAATGGTTGTGGCACCTCTGTAAAGTTAAATATGTAATTTGTACCAAAATAGCAAAGTGCTACCAAACTCAAATGGATAGAGCAAAAGGTTCAGTAAAATTAATTCAGATCATATACAAGAATATGTTCACAAGAACCATGAAGTAAATCTATATTAATCTTTATTGAACAAATCAAAATACATGAGCAATAAAAAATGGGAAACCACAAGGTGCGCCACACACCCACAATTATAACCAAACAGAAGTCTAACAACAGTGCCTAATATGTAGAAGCAAGGAGAAAAAAGAGTCATAGGTGATAGTAAAGTAAAAAAAGTCAATTTCTATTGTATAATAATACTAAAGTAACACAAAAATACATATAAAAAACGAAAAAAACACACAGGACTGGTGCAGACACAAAGGTGAATAAACTCCTGACTACACGTTGCGGTAACAGTATAGTGAATGGCAGTGGCAGAGAAGCCTTATATAGCACAATATAGATACACAGGTAAACCCATAAATCCGGGGAAAAAAAGGGCTATAAAAGCAGTCTCATAACCCACAAGCCATGGGGCACATTTGCAGCAATAGTATCGTTCTCATGCACGACTAGCAAAGAATAAAGCGATGCCTAAAGTAGGAGACAAATGTGCTCACCAGTAAATAGATGGTACAGCAGGAGGGTAGTCACCCCAAAAAGAGATGTCACCCCGACGTACGTTTCGTGGCGAGGACCGCCACTTTTTCAAGGGGATAGTGACGATGTGAACAGATGACCTTCAAATACCTCCCCTTCCTTAGTCACATGGTCAGATCCAACCAATAGGAGATGGCATGTCGGCGCATGCGTCGCTGGGACCCGACGAACCCCAGTGATGGCGGCGTCATGCCTCCAGGTGTGCGCACAGACGAAAACTCTGGGCGCGCAACGGACGAAGAGAGACGCCCCACCACGGAGGAAAACACCGGGACAACAGCAGAGCATGCGCACAGCCGAGTCTCCTCAGATCAATATAATAGCAAACAAATGTATCTAGAATGCACCAATGCAGAGCAAGATAAATCAGAGTCATAAGTATTCACAAATGCACCAGCAAAAACATATCTGATGATGGTAGTTATATAGTATGGTATAGCATCTATAGAAATAAACACACATATATATATGACCCGCCGGTACATCAAAGTGATATACACAGAATACATAATGGTCGTCACCACATAAACATATCCACATAGAGTACAGGTGTGTTCATATTATGAAGTCGTCCAGAAGGAGGCCAGATGGAGGGTCGAGGTTCCACACGTGAGTATTAACAAACTGAAAAAACATTTAATTAAAAACAAGATTAAAAAACAAGAAGACATCAAAAAATGAAGGGAAAACTCAAAAGGAGAACAGCATTTTTTATAAAAATGAGGCAAAGCTCAAAGATTCATTTAAGCCATTGGGCACAATTGTGTCCAACTGGACAATCCAACTTGCCTCTATCTGAGCCAAAGTTTTTTTGTAATCCCCACCTCTAACACCGAGGTGGAGAATGTCGATTCCACGGACCTTAAACGATGTAGCATCACAGTTGTGGTGATGTTTGAAATGGCGAGGAATCATATTTAGGTCCGAGGAATCAGAGATGGACCTCGCTGCGCCAATATCCCTTACGTGCTCCCTAATGCGTATTCTTAATTCCCTGGTGGTCAGGCCGACGTATATCCTGGGGCAGCCACACGTGGCATAATAAATGACATTTGAACTGCCACAGGATATACGCCGGCGTATGTCAAAGGTTTTATCGCCACCAGAGGAGGAGAAGGTTGAGGAACGCAGGGCATTGGCGCAAGCGAGGCAATGGGCACAAGGAAAAAAGCCTGGAATAGGGCCACGAGTTCCAAAGACATTTTTGGGGGGCGGAAGATAGTGACTCCGGACAAGAAGGTCATTCAAGTTCTTTGACCGTCTAGAGGTCAGGGATGGATGGTCACCCAGAGAGCGGAACAAAGCAGGCCCAGTTTTCAATACGTCCCAATGTCTAGCTATAATCTGTCGAATGCCAGACCATTCATGATTAAAGGTTGTAATAAATCGTATAGGTCCCTCATCACATTTCTGTCTGTCAGTACGAGTAGTATTGAGGAGACTGTCGCGTGGAGTTCTCCTCGCTCGATCATATCCCTGTTTTATGCACCTATTGCTGTAGCCGCGTGATTTAAAGCGACATTTAAGGTCCTTGGCTTGTGTCTCAAAGGCATCATCAGTGGAGCAGATGCGTCTCATTCGAAGGAACTGTCCGACCGGGACGGCCCTAATCGTGGCAGGGTGATGGGCTGACTTAGCGTGAATCAGTGAATTAACAGAGGTGGGCTTCCTGTAGACGTCCGTCCGGAAGCGGCGGTTGACGTCAACCTCCAGAGAGACGTCCAGAAACTCAACCTTAGTGCGACTATGCTTATAAGTCAAATGAATATTAAAATAATTCTGATTCAGCTCCACCATAAAGTCCTTGAGCTACTGCACCGTCCCATCCCACAACATCAAGATATCATCAATATATACATCAATACCAGTACAGCACATGGGAGGCGGCCTAAGCGCCCGCGTCGCCAAACAAGGATCTCTCCCAGGAACCCAAGAAGAGATTGGCGTAGGCGGGGGCACAGGCCGCGCCCATGGCTGTACCGCGTTTCTGTAAGTAAAAATTGTCTTTAAAGACGAACAGATTGTGAGTTAAGACGTAGTGGAGCAGCTCGAGGATCAGCTCACACATAGGGCCGTCCAGGTCGGAGGACCACAGGAAGAGACGGACAGCAGCCAGGCCTTGGGAATGATCAATGCAGGTGTATAAAGATTCCACGTCGGCCGTCACCAGAATAGTAGTATCATCCACAAGGATGCCGTCAACCCGTGCCAGGACGTCCGTTGTGTCCCGAACAAATGAGGGCAGTGTCTCCACAATGGGTTTAAGATAGAAATCGATAAATTTGCATACCATGTCACATGGGCCACCAATGCCCGACACAATAGGACGTCCCGGTGGGTTGAGGGCATGCTTGTGGATTTTCGGAAGTAAGTAGAAAGTCGGGGTCTTAGGATTTTTTATCAGTAGACCCTCATAGTTTTTTTTAGTAATAATATTTGACTCATACGCTCTATGCAGAATGTCCTGGAGTTCCATCGAAAGGGAGGAAAAAGGGCTATGTGTCAGCTTACTGTATGTACTAGAGTCCCTTAGTTGACGAAATGCCTCACGTTCATATTTATCACACGGCCAGTGTTATGTTTTGGTAGCTGAGGAGAGCAGGCAAAAACGGCAATACACCAGAGAGGTTGGAATCTACTGGATTGCAGTACCCTGACCAACCACCACAACTAAAGGCAGCCATGGAGCGTACTTATGTTGGTCCTAGATGCCTCGTCACAGCCTGAGAGGTTAACTACACCTAAAGATAGAAAGAGGAAAGCTATCTGCCCCGGAGCAGATCCCCAAAGAACATAGGAAGCCCCCAAACATGTAATGGCGGTTAGACAAGAGGAAATACAGACACAGACAGAAAATAGTATGAGCAAACGTTGGGGCCCAAACTACCTGGACAGAAAAGGATAGGAAGGACACTTACTGCAATCCAAAAAACCCTAAAAAATACCAACTCTACTAATTGCAAAAACACCTGAGATCACACGACCTCTACCACCTAAATTAGTTCTCTGGTGTCACAAAACTAAGCCGCAGCCACTGAAAAAACTGGAAAAGGCAAATGAACAAATAACAGTGGCTCAGATAAACTGAGAGGAGCACAAGCCCCCGGAGGGGACCTAGCTGACCTCCACAGAAATGCAGTGAACAATGCAAAAAGCAAGCACAAAAATAAAAGCAGAAAATGCAGGCAAGACTCAGCAAGCTTCCAAGTGAACCAGGAACCACAGTTGGGACAAGAACAATTGATCACCGGCAACCATGATGGGAGGGAACCTCCCTTATATAAGACCAGTCTGTGATTCCTGATTGCCAATCCTCATTGAATGGTTCAGTACTGTTTGTAACCACCAGAGGGAGCTTCTGCTCAGAATTCATTTCTAGAACATTCACAACAGTACCCCCCCTTGAGGAGGGGTCACCGAACCCTCATTTGTGCCACCAGGTCGGTCAGGATGAGCTCTGTGATACGCACGGATCAGTCTCCTAGCATGGATGTCTGAAGCAAACACCCAAGAATTGTCCTCCTGACCATAACCTCTCCACTTAACCAAATACTGGAGTTTCCGTCTAGAAAAACGAGAATCCAATATTTTCTCAACCACATACTCCAGATTGCCCTCAACCAAAACAGGGTCAGGAGGCGCAGCCATAGGAACCACTGGCTCGACAAACCTCTTCAATAAGGACTTGTGGAACACGTTATGGATCTTAAATGTCCCTGGAAGAAGTAAACGAAAGGAAACAGGATTAAGAATCTCCATGATCTTATAAGGTCCAATGAACCTAGGCTTAAACTTAGGAGATGCAACTCTCAAGGGATATTTCTTGAGGACAACCAGACCAAGTCCCCCACTTTAAACCGAGGACCATCAGTCCTATGCCGGTTGGCAAACCGCTGGGCCTTCTCCTGAGAGAGGGACAATCTCTCCACTACCTGGTCCCAAATCTGCTGCATACGCTCCACAACAGAGTCAACACCCGGACAGACAGAAGCCTCCGTCTGTCCCGAATAAAATCGAGTTTGAAACCCAAAATTGCAGAAAAATGGAGAGATCAAAGTGGCAGAGCTTGCCCTATTATTAAGAGCAAACTCAGCCAAAGGCAAAAAAGAGACCCAGTCATCTTGATCAGCAGACACAAAGCATCTCAGATAAGTCTCCAATGTCTGGTTTGTTCTCTCCGTTTGTCCATTGGTCTGAGGATGAAAAGCAGAGGAGAAAGACAATTGAACACCAAGTTTAGAACAAAAAGTCCTCCAAAATCTGGAAACAAACTGGACTCCTCTGTCAGACACAATGTTTTCAGGAATGCCGTGCAACCGAACCACGTGCTGAAGGAACAAAGGCACCAATTCGGAGGAGGAAGGCAACTTAGGTAATGGCACAAGATGTATCATCTTGGAAAACCTATCACAAATCACCCAGATAACGGTCATTCTCTGAGAAACAGGGAGGTCGGAAATAAAATCCATAGAGATATGGGTCCATGGTCTCTTGGGCACAGGCAATGGCATCAACAAACCACTAGAGCGAGAGCAAGGCTTGGAGCGAGAGCAAGTCCCACAGGACTGCACAAACTCCCTGACGTCACGAGACAAAGTAGGCCACCAAAAGGACCGACTCACCAAGTCTCTGGTACCAAAAATTCCGGGATGACCGGCCAACACGGAACAATGAATCTCAGACATCACACTCTTCTTCCACTGGTCTGGGACAAACAATTTCCCAATAGGGCAGCGCTCGGGTTTATCCTCCTGACACCCTTCCAGAGCCAGTCTCAAATTGGGCGAGATGGCGGAAAGAACTACAGCCTCTTTCAAAATAACAGCAGGATCAGATAACTCAGGAGAGTCCGCAAGGAAACTCCTCGAGAGGGCATCCGCCTTAACATTCTTAGTGCCAGGAAGAAAGGAAACCACAAAATTAAAACGTGTGAAAAACAAGGCCCACCTGGCCTGTCTAGGATTAAAGGTACTGCCACACTAAACAATCCCGCTAGCGATCACAATAACGACGCATACTAATGCGATCGCTAGCGGGATGTTTTCTATATCGCTAAGTGCGGCCACATTTAGCGATATAGTTAACGACGCTATCGCCGTTAGCGATCTTCTTAACGACTTTAGCGTTACAAAAGTACCGCTAAATCGCTAAGAAAAGGTGCCACACTAGCGATATATACTTACCCAGCGGGAGCGCCGACGAGAAAATAGGGTCCGGAACGATTCCAGCGACGAGCGAGATCACAGCAGGAAGCTCGTCGCTGGCAGCTGCCGCACTGAACAACATCGCTAACGGGATCGCTAAATAGTGACGTTTTTTAGCGATCCCGTTAGCGATATTGTTCAGTGTGGCATACCCTTAAGTCGCTTGGCTGATTCCAGATAAACCAGATTCTTATGGTCCGTGAGGACCACCACCTGATGTTTGGCTCCCTCCAGCCAATGTCTCCACTCTTCAAAAGCCCACTTCATGGCCAATAACTCCCGATTACCCACGTCATAATTACGTTCAGTTGGAGAAAATTTTCAAGTGAAAAAAGCACAAGGGTTACTTTTAGAGGTCTCAGGATCTCTTTGGGACAAAACGGAACCTGCCCCAATTTCAGAGGCATCAACCTCCACCTGAAATGGCAGAGAAACATCAGGCTGCCGTAGAACAGGAGCAGAAGTGAATCTCTGCTTAAGTTCCTGAAACGCAGAGACTGCCTCAGGAGGCCAATTCACCACATCAGAACCCTTTTTGGTCAAATCAGTCAATGGTTTAACAATAACAGAGAAATTACCAATAAATTTACGATAAAAATTGGCAAAACCCAAGAATCTCTGAAGAGCCTTTAATGAAGTAGGTTGGACCCAATCACAGATGGCCTGAACCTTGACCGGGTCCATTTCAATAACAGATGGAGACAAAATGAATCCCAGAAATGAGATCCTCTGTACGCCAAAAAGACACTTTGATCCCTTCACATACAGAGCATTCTCTCTCAAAATCTGGAACACAGTCCGAACATGTTTCACATGAGAGTCCCAGTCATTGGAAAAAATCAAGATATCATCCAAATATACAATCAGAAATTTATCCACAAAATCCCTGAAAATGTCATTCATGAAGGACTGGAAGACGGAAGGAGCATTAGTGAGCCCAAAGGGCATCACTAGGTACTCAAAATGCCCCTCTGGGGTATTAAACGCCGTCTTCCATTCATCCCCGTGCTTAATGCGAATAAGGTTATACGACCCCCTGAGGTCAAGCTTGGTAAACCAAGTAGCACTTTTCACCCTGGAAAACTGGTCAGAAATCAAGGGTAACGGATATTGATATTTCACAGTGATCTTGTTCAAAAGACGATAATCAATACACGGCCTTAATGAACCATCCTTTTTGGCCACAAAGAAAAAACCGGCACCCAAGGGTGAAGAGGATGGTCTGATATGACCCTTCTCCAATGACTCCTTGATATAAGACCGCATAGCGTCATGTTCAGGTACAGACAAGTTAAAAAGGCGACCTTTAGGGAATTTACTTCCAGGCACTAATTCAATAGCGCAGCCATAGCTCCTATGGGGGGGCAAGGATGCAGATTTACTTTCACTAAACACATCAGAAAAATCAGTCAAAAAGTCAGGAACATCCTGAGCCTGGGGAGAGGCAGAAAAAACAGGAGTGTTGGCATTAACACATTGGCAGCCCCAACTGGTTACAGACACAGATTTCCAATCCAAAACAGGATTATGAGACTGTAACCAAGGGAAACCTAGTACAATAAGGTCTTGCAGATTATACAGCACCAAAAATTTGCAACTCTCCTGATGATCAGGTTCAACCCTCATTATCACCTGAGTAGAGAACTGGGGTTTATTCTCAGCCAAAGGGGTAGAATCAATCCCCAGTAGGGGAATAGACTTCCGTAGGGGTATCAAGGGAAACCCACAGCGTTTAGCAAAATCAAAATCCATCAAGTTAATAGCTGCTCCCGAATCAACAAAACCCTGAGCAGAAAATGTGGACAGGGAGCAAATCAGGGTAACAGTCAACAGAAATTTAGTCTGAACACTACCCAAGACAACTGAGCATGCAAAACGTCTTCCCCGCTTAGGGCAGACTGAAATAGCATGAGAGGCATCACCACAGTAGAAACATAACCCATTGCGTTTTCGAAACTCATGACGCTGTGCCCCAGAAGCCACTCTATCACACTGCATGGGCTCAGAAGCTGGTTCACAAGGCAACACTATTCCACGCATACTTCTCCGCTCACGCAAACGTCTGTCAATTTGAATCGCTAATGACATAGAATCATTGAGACCAGAGGGATCAGGGAAACCCACCATAACGTCTTTTACATTCTCTGACAGACCCTTCCGAAAAAGGGCTGCCAAAGCATCGTCATTCCATTTGGTCAGGACTGCCCACTTTCGGAATTTCTGACAGTACAACTCAGCATCCTCAAGCCCCTGATTTAATGCCAACAAGGCTTTTTCAGCTTCATCAGTGACATTAGGTTCATCGTACAATAACCCCAGAGCCAGAAAAAATGCATCAACATTACTTCAAACAGGGTCCCCAGGTGTCAGGGAAAAAGCCCAATCCTGAGGATCGCCGCGCAGGAGAGAGATGACAATTTGAACCTGCTGTGCTGCGTTCCCTAAGGACTTAGGTTTCAAGGCAAAAAACAACTTACAGTTATTTTTGAAATTCAGAAATTTAGCTCGATCCCCCAAAAACAAATGTGGCATGGGGATCCTGGGTTCCACAACTGGCAACCTAGCAAGATAGGTAGCAATACTACGAACCTCAGTGGCAAGCTGATCCACATGGCCAGACAACTGTGCAAACTCCATTGAGAGAGAGAAAAAAAAATCCTCCTCAGCACCCAGAGAAAAAGAGGGAAAAAAAATGCAACAAACAGAAAAAAAAAATCTCTGGCAACCTTTTTTCTTTCCACACTATTTTTCCGTTCTGTGAGTACAATACACTTTTCAGTTTGGGCCGGTGATACTGTTATGTTTTGGTAGCTGAGGAGAGCAGGCAAAAACGGCAATACACCAGAGAGGTTGGAATCTACTGGATTGCAGTTCCCTGACTAACCACCACAACTAAAGGCAGCCGTGGAGCGTTCCTACGTTGGTCCTAGACGCCTGGTCACATCCTGAGAGGTTAACTACACCTAAAGATAGAAAGAGGAAAGCTATCTGCCCCGGAGCAGATCCCCAAAGAACATAGGAAGCCCCCAAACATGTAATGGCGGTTAGACAAGAGGAAATACAGACACAGACAGAAAATAGTATGAGCAAACGTTGGGGCCCAAACTACCTGGACAGAAAAGGATAGGAAGGACACTTACTGCAATCCAAAAAACCCAAAAAATACCAACTCTACTAATTGCAAAAACACCTGAGATCACACGACCTCTACCACCTAAATTAGTTCTCTGGTGTTACAAAACTAAGCCGCAGCCACTGAAAAAACTGGAAAAGGCAAATGAACAAATAACAGTGGCTCAGATAAACTGAGAGGAGCACAAGCCCCCGGAGGGGACCTGGCTGACCTCCACAGAAGTGCAGGGAACAATGCAAAAAGCAAGCACAAAAATAAAAGCAGAAAATATCTTATCTGATAGCAGAAGATGCAGGCAAGACTCAGCAAGCTTCCAAGTGAACCAGGAACCACAGTTGGGACAAGAACAATTGATCACCGGCAACCATGATGGGAGGGAACCTCCCTTATATAAGACCAGTCTGTGATTCCTGATTGCCATTCCTCATTGTATGGTTCAGTACTGTTTGTAACCACCAGAGGGAGCTTCTGCTCAGAATTCATTTCTAGAACATTCACAACAGCCAGGTCACAATGTTCCCCCCCTTGTCAGCAGGTTTGAAAACTACATCAGAGAGAGATTGTAGTTGTGACAAGGCGCGACTTTGTTCATGCGTCAAATTATCAAATCTACGTCTCGTAGATAGTTTTTTTGAGATCTTCAGTTACCAACCTTGTAAAAATATTAATCGCTGGGCATAGTGACAAGGGGGGGAACTTCGCTGATCTAGGTAACAGTGATGTAGGAAACCTACTTGTGGAGGGTGCCGACTGTTCCTCAAGTAATTCCTCGAGGTTCTGTAAAGCCTCCCTCTCGTTGTCACTCCAGGACTCCAACATCTGACCCCGACTATGCAATTTTCTGAGCAGGAGCTTACGAGAAAACAGATGTAAGTCCTTTAGAACTGTAAAAAAGTTAAATTAATTAGTTGGCGAAAATGTTAAGCCCCTACTCGGAACTTCTTATTGTGTAACAGACAGAATGTGATGAGATAGATTAACTACCTGTAGTCCACTCTGTGACGCAGACTGGGTGGTCCCTCCTCCATTGTTTTTATTTTTGGTAGCCTGACGAGTCACCATCTTTTTCCCACCAGATTTATCACTGCCCTGGTCACTAGTGTGAGATTTTTTAAAAGTAGATTCTTCGTTTGTTGATTGGTTAGATCGCATAGAGGCGGATCGTGACCTTGAGTATGATGAATTCCTGTATCTCGGGCGTGAACGGTCAGTAGGATTACGCCACCTGTATACTCTTGAAAGTAATCTATCTTGAGTGTCACATTTGTATTTCTTGGATTTAATAGATTGAATTTCAAGAGCCCATTTTTGTAGATCCGCATCAATGGAATCATTAAACTTTTTTAAATTTTCACTGGACATCTCACGTCGTAGCGTGACCTGGACAGACTCGATCTCGGACTCAAGTGTTTCCAACGTATTTTGATTCATTTCTTTTAATAATTTCATAAAACCAGTGGAACAAGTGTTGGTTAGTTGCTCCCACCGGTTTTTAAAGGAATCATCCTAAATAGGAAAAGATGGGAACACCTGAATTCGGAGACCTCTAGGTATCAAGTCAGTTTTGATATATTTGTCTAGTAACTTGTGGTTCCACCAGACCTTAGTCCGTTTTTTTAGAAGGTCCTTGAAAAGAAAAACAGCCTCTTGCAGTTCCCTTTGAGATCCCTCATTTGATCCCTCTGCACCGTCCTGAAGTGTTTCATTAATTTGAGCTCGCCATGTGGCATCACGTGCTCGGAAATCCATGATCAAGCTGAAGCCAACTGTGAACAACACAGAAACAATCAATTTAAACATATACAGCTGCATGGGTATAACAAGGGAATGCAGGCCACACAGTATATGTGTGAAACCTGAAAGCACCACTCAATAAACATATTGAAGCAAGGAGAAAAAAGAGTCATAGGTGATAGTAAAGTAAAAAAAAGTCACCTTGAAAAAGTGGCGGTCCTCGCCACGAAACGTACGTCGGGGTGACATCTCTTTTTGAGGTGACTACCCTCCTGCTGTACCATCTATTTACTGGTGAGCACATTTGTCTCCTACTTTAGGCATCGCTTTATTCTTTGCTAGTCGTGCATGAGAACGATACTATTGCTGCAAATGTGCCCCATGGCTTGTGGGTTATGAGACTGCTTTTATAGCCCTTTTTTTCACCGATTTAAGGGTTTACCTGTGTATTTATATTGTGCTGTATAAGGTTTCTCTGCCACTGCCATTCACTATACTGTTACCGCAACGTGTAGTCAGGAGTTTATTCACCCTTGTGTCTGCACCAGTCCTGTGTGTTTTTTTTGTTTTTTATATGTATTTTTGTGTTACTTTAGTATTATTATACAATTAAAATTGATTTTTTTTACTTTACTATCACCTATGACACTTTTTTCTCCTTGCTTCAATATGTTTATTGAGTGGTGTTTTTAGGTTTCACACATATACTGTGGCCCGCATTCCCTTGTTATACCCATGCAGCTGTATATGTTTAAATTGATTGTTTCTGTGTTGTTCACAGTTGGCTTCAGCTTGATCATGGATTTCCGACCACGTGATGCCACACGGCGAGCTCAAATAAATGAAACACTTCAGGACGGTGCAGAGGGATCAAATGAGGGATCTCAAAGGGAACTGCAAGAGGCTTTTTTCTTTTCAAGGACCTTCTAAAAAAACGGACTAAGGTCTGGTGGAACCACGAGTTCCTAGACAAATATATCAAAACTGACTTGATACCTAGAGGTCTCCGAATTCAGGTGTTCCCATCTTTTCCTATTCAGGATGATTCCTTTAAAAACCGGTGGGAGCAACTAACCAACACTTGTTCCACTGGTTTTATGAAATTATTAAAAGAAATGAATCAAAATACGTTGGAAACACTTGAGTCCGAGATCGAGTCTGTCCAGGTCACGCTACGACGTGAGATGTCCAGTGAAAATTTTAAAAAGTTTAATGATTCCATTGATGCGGATCTACAAAAATGGGCTCTTGAAATTCAATCTATTAAATCCAAGAAATACAAACGTGACACTCAAGGTAGATTACTTTCAAGAGTATACAGGTGGCGTAATCCTACTGACCGTTCACGCCCGAGATACAGGAATTCATCATACTCAAGGTCACGATCCGCCTCTATGCGATCTAACCAATCAACAAACGAAGAATCTACTTTTAAAAAATCTCACACTAGTGACCAGGGCAGTGATAAATCTGGTGGGAAAAAGATGGTGACTCGTCAGGCTACCAAAAATAAAAACAATGGAGGAGAGACCACCCAGTCTGCGTCACAGAATGGACTACAGGTAGTTAATCTATCTCATCACATTCTGTCTGTTACACAATTAGAAGTTCCGAGTAGGGGCTTAACATTTTCGCCAACTAATTCATTTGACTTTTTTACAGTTCTAAAGGACTTACATCTTTTTCTCGTAAGCTCCTGCTCAGAAAATTGCATAGTCGGGGCCAGATGTTGGAGTCCTGGAGTGACAACGATAGGGAGGCTTTACAGAACCTCGAGGAATTACTTGAACAGTCGGCACCCTCCACAAGTAGGTTTCCTACATCACTGTTACCCAGATCAGCGAGGTTCCCCCCCTTGTCACTATGCCCAGCGATTTAAATTTTTACAAGGTTGGTAACTGAAGATCTAAAAAAACTATCTACGAGACGTAGATTTGATAATTTGATGCATGAACAACGTCGCGCCTTGTCCCAACTACAATCTCTCTCTGATGTAGTTTTCAAACCTGCTGACAAGGGGGGGGGACATCGTGATCTGGCCGTGTGATAAATATGAACGTGAGGCATTTCGTCAACTAAGGGACTCTAGTACATACAGTAAGCTGACACATAGCCCTCTTTCCTCCCTTTCGCTGGAACTCCAGGACATTCTGCATAGAGCCTATGAGTCAAATATTATTACTAAAAAAATCTATGAGGGTCTACTGATAAAAAATCCTAAGACCCCGACTTTCTAATTACTTCCGAAAATCCACAAGAATGCCCTCAACCCACCGGGATGTCCTATTGTGTCGGGCATTGGTGGCCCATGTGACATGGTATGCAAATTTATCGATTTCTATCTTAAACCCATTGTGGAGACACTGCCCTCATTTGTTCGGGACACAACGGACATCCTGGCACGGGTTGACGGCATCCTTGTGGATGATACTACTATTCTGGTGACGGCTGACGTGGAATCTTTATACACCTGCATCGATCATTCCCAAGGCCTGGCTGCTGTCTGTCTCTTCCTGGGGTCCTGCGACCTGGACGGTCCTATGTGTGAGCTGATCCTCGAGCTGCTCCACTACGTCTTAACTCACAATCTGTTCGTCTTTAAAGACAATTTTTAGAACAAGGAAGTGAAAGAAGACATACTACACACCAGGAACTCCAATATATAAGAGATAATCCAATTTTATTAGAAAACTACAATATATAACACCACACAATTAAAAACAATTAAAAATAAAACAAACAATCCCTGAAAAGGGTACATAGCTCCCTGAGACCCATAGAAATGTGCAAGTATGAAAAATACATATATAATGCAAATGTTGGTAATAGTAGTATAAATGTATCATAAGAAACACACTGCACAAAAAATATATATGTAAACCTAATCAATCCCCATAGAAATTGCTAGAAATAAAGTCAATCATATATGTATATAGGCTGCTCTAAGAACCAGAAATACTGGAAAATGGTGATATATACAGATGTAACAACAACAATGTATATAATATGATGTGGCAAAATAGATGGCACCAATACCAAATAAGCCCAAAAAGAGATCAATGCCTATAAAGATAATCATATATGTACAAAATGAATCACCATGGAGAGTATAAAGCACCTATAAGGTCAGTGACCTGCAAAATGCCCATGGAAAATGACCTGATGTTACCAAGCCTGTGGGGAAGGAAAGGGGGTTCAGGAGGGCAGAGCCCAACACGTGTCGCCACCTCCGTGGCTTCGTCAGGAGCAGTAATAGTGCTATTATTGTAGAGTGCGATATTTATAGAACACAGATACAACAAAGAAACTTACAACAGCTGAGGACGGTTTGCAAACCCCAGGCAGTAAGTGCCTGGAAACGGAAGTGATGAGGTTAGGCATCGTGCATAAGGAGTACTAAGATGGCTGAAAAATACACTACTGCGCATGCGCTAGTTCGTGAATGACGTCGCAAGATCGCGAATGGTCAGAAAGCAGGATTCCCATTAAACAAGGCGCATGCGTGAAATGAGAACACCAGAGCCTTGATGAAAACTCAAACAAGTCCCCACTATATCCAATCGGTATACTGAAAGTCACAGCTACGCATAAGGTGCCCAGGGACATACAGTCAGTATAAAATAAAGTAATAGTAGGAAGGAAACAGCACAAGAGCGATTATTAGCACATCCTGGAATGGACAAAACGGGCATATAAAGTGCATGTCAGAACTCGGTACATCATGCACTTAGTATTGCAGATGAATACAATTTATATTCATATAATCACCTTTTATATAAATGAATAAAATATATCTGACCACATGAATTGGTCTAGCATTTATATAACGAGTGGAGCAGATATGCCCAATGATATAATCAAATACACAACATCGCATGTGCCAAAAAATTGTTGTATACCCGATAGAGCATATCTATGCCCAATAGTTTGAACATATGCCCATTAACTGGTCACTCTAAATCACTAAAAACTCAACATCACATATGCCAAGAAATGTCCCTACCTATGCAAAAAGACCTTTTATTTTCAGAAAGTCATATACGATAATGTCTCTTTTAGGACTATGTATAAATTGAGATGTAAGTCTTCTAGCATTTTATACCAGATAGAAAATATTTTTATGCCCAGTCATTTACTCATATAATCTAGCGCATATACCAAAAAATGTTATACAAACGCTATATGTAACAGATAGAGCATGTCCATGATCAGTGGTTAGAACATGTGACCCTAGACTGGTTACAACAAAGGGGGGGGGGGAATTTGCATACGCCTAAAGTGTCCCAACAATTGCAAAAGGACACCTATTATTATCAGAACATAATGCGCAATAATGTCCTATGTATGGCAAGAGACGTAACCCAAGATAACCCCTTAGTATCTTCAAGGATAAAGGAACAATAATCACCAAAATATGTCAAATAAATGGTCGACGAAATTACTAACCTCCCCCCATGAGTAAATCATAAGATGGACAAGGAGAGAAAGGGATCCGCAAAGAAACCAGTAATACAATCATATGGACTAAATAACACATTTAATTTGTTATAAAACACCTATATAAATTGTTTGGTGGAATATATTATTATTAAACAAACAAAATAACTCACAACAGATGAAGAAATGTATTGTCATCCTTTCGAAATTGGGAACAATCTCGTAGCTACATTGTTTGGTAACTAAAAGAACAGTCTATTAGTTACCTTGGCCAAAATATTGGATATTAAAGCGATAGAGTTACAATGGCCAAAATAGAGTATTATGAATAGCAGGATCACCTCGCCGTATTTGTCACGGCATAATAGCTAATGTTGAATAGAGAATCACACAAAAGATGTATCCTATATACCAAATATCATAAGTAGACCCCCGATCTAGAACTTAGGGCTTTATTGGTGGCATCTATACAAAAAAAAAAAATATATATATATATATATATATATATATATATATATATAATATTTAGTTCCCATAACAGCATTGTATGGTATCCAAAAGGTCAGTATATTAGTTATCATGGCCAAAATATTAGATGTTAAAACAATAGAATTACACTGGCCAAAATAGAATATTATAAATAGCAGAATCACCTCGCCGTATTTATCACGGCATAATGGCTAATGTTATACATTCATGATAATCACACAAAAGATGTATCCTATATACCAAATTTCATAAACAGACCCCCGATCTAAGACTTAGGGCTTTATTGGTGCCATTTATATAAAAAAAAAAAAAAAAAACACAAACATGTAATATGTATATATACAATATGTTGGCAGACTCTATAACTTTTTATAATATCCAGTGAACAATAGCTCTTCATTGAGGCCTTTGGGAGAAAGACTCTGAAGATTGTAGATCCATTTACTTTCACAACGTAGTAAGTGACTAGCAATGTCACCCCCCTAATGTTCAGGTGCACACTTTCAAGTCCCATAACTTTAAAACTTGATGTCTTGCCGTGATGATGTTCGAAAAAATGCTTGCAACTGAGGAAAGAGTCTTATTCTTTTCAAGATCCCTCTGGGCTGTTGAGATGTTGGACAGATGTTGTTGCATTCTTCTCCTAAGCTCCTGCGTTGTCTGACCCACATACACCTTTGGGCAATCACAAAAGATTGCATAGACCACATTCCGAGATCTACAATTAAAGAATTCCTCTTTAGGCTTAATCTGAAAGGGAAGAGTAGAAATCGAATGACCATATTGTCCAATCATAAATTGGCATACGTTACAGTTGCCACAAGGATATGACCCAAAAATCCTGGTGCCACGATTAAGTCTGGTGGTAGGACGTTGGTAATGACTGTGGCATAAACTGTCCCTTAGATTTTTTGCCCGTCTGGCTACCAAACAAGGAGAATCTGAGACATGGGGAATAATTCTTTTATCACTCATCAAGATTTCCCAATTATTGGACAACAAATTGCGAATGTCTGACCATTGATTGTTAAAGGTAGTGATTAAAGCCAGTGGTTGAGAAGAATCACGTACCTTTCTGGAAAGAAGATCCTTTCTATTTTGTTGGGAGGCAAACTGGAATGCTCCAGAGATTGTCTTTCGGGGATAGCCTCTTTTCCTGAACCGGTAGGACAAATCTTTGGCTTGTTCAAGAAAATCAGTCTCAGAACTACAATTCCTTCTGAGACAAAGAAATTGTCCCTTTGGGATACCCGTCTTGAGATGATTAGGGTGAAAACTGGAAAAATGAAGAAGACTGTTCATAGCTGTGGTTTTCCGAAACAGAGTACAAGTTATCCTAGTATCAACAATTGAGAACTTGAGATCCAGAAATTCGATAAATCGATCTGAAACAGTAGAGGTGAGCTTGATGTTAAGCTGATTACAGTTCAAATCCTCAATAAAGGAATGGCAATCCTCCATTGAGCCAGTCCAAATAAACAGAATGTCGTCAATGTATCGCTGCCACATCAATACATTAGACACAAAAGATTGATGTTTATAGACCACAAGCTCCTCCCACCACCCAAGAAAAAGATTTGCATGCGAAGGTGCACAGCGTGCACCCATCGCGGTCCCTGACAGCTGCCTATAATATTTCCTGTCAAAGACAAAATAATTTTTGTCCAGGATGAAATGTAAAAGCTGCAAAATAAAGTTGTCATGTTCCGCAGACCTGTCAGAGTCTTTAGCAAAAAAGTATGAGACAGCTTGCATACCCAAATGGTGAAGGATGCTTGTGTAGAGCGATTCTACGTCCATACTCACCAATAAAGTACCGTCAGGAACCTCAAGATCTTCAACAATCTGCATCAGGTGGGTGGAGTCTCTAGTGAAAGATGTTAAAGACATTACAATAGGCTGGAGGAAGTGGTCAACATAGATGCATGGCCGCTCAAAAAGACTACCAATGCCTGAGACAATCGGTCTTCCCGGTGGTTCTACAAGAGACTTGTGGATCTTTGGGAGTGCATAAAATGTTGGAACCACAGGGGAAGGAGTAACAAGGAAATCTGCCTCTCTCTTAGTGACAATATTATGTTGGAAGGCACTGTTGATAAGACAATCTATTTGTTCCTTGAAAAACTGGGTTGGGTCTGATGGTAAAACCACATAACACTAACCTCCATGTAATTGGCGTGTCACCTCCTTAAGATAAAGATCATGTGGCCATAAGACCACATTTCCCCCTTTGTCTGCCTCCCGTATCACAAACTCAATGTTATTTTTGAGATTATGGAGGACTTGTCGCTCCTTCTTACCTAAGTTATTTAGTTTAAATGGATCCAGCCGCAATTTTTCAACATCCTTACACATCTTCTCAAAAAAGATTTGAACTGCAGGAAATAAGGAAAAAGATGGAGTAGCTTGGGAGGGGAGGCGCCTGGTGAAATTCTTGTCAGTTCCCAAAGGATCATTCTCTTTTAGCAAATCCAAAAGGTCATTGAAGACCCGTCTATCATTATCAGAAAGCTCATCTATAAGAGAAGGTTGATTATAAAGCAGTTTGAAGGTGATTTGTCGGCAGAAAAGATAAAGATCCTTAATGAAAACAAATTTATCAAATGTATTCATGGGAGAAAAAGATAATCCCTTAGATAGGACTTCTTTATCCAAATCTGACAATACATAAGTAGAAAGGTTAATAATCTGCAAATTACCTTCTTGATTGATGTCCCGTCCAGTTTCAATTACCGTCTCCTGTTGAACCGTGTCTCCCTCCTGTACGTCGGTGACCACTTTTTGTAGTTTTTTTCCTTTCTTCCTGTTGAGGTCTATTCTTTCGCCTCCTACCCCTCCGGCGGCGCCCTCCACGTCGCTGGGGTCCGATGACAAAAAATCACTGGATGATATTTCATGTCTCATTGGTATTTCCTCAGTATTTTTTGTTGGGTCCAAAAGATGACGTCTGTTACCCCGATGGACCCACCTATAGGCTTTCCCATTACTGAAGTCAGATTTGTCTCTGTGAAATTTATTCCTCTTCCGGGAAATAATGTCCTTTTCAAAGTTATCAATTAAATCCTTGAGTTTAAGTTGGAAGGCTTTAACCAAGGACTCTAGATCGAAGCTAGTAAGTTTGATCTCACAGACCTTAATCTCCTACTTGATCTTTGCTAATAGCAATTGGTCATGTTCTATAAAGCATATCAATTAAAATGGTGAAACATTTAGCCAAGCCAGTTTCCCAGGTGGTTTGAAATTCCTGGGAGGCCTCCCAGGCTGGAAAAATTTGAATGCGGAGGCCACGGGGCACCAATCCCGCCTTTTTGCATTCCTCCAGGCTTCTAATGTTCCACCATATTTTGGTTAAAGACTTGTGTAAGCTCACAATTTTAGAGGAGAGTGTATGAAAATCAGACTCCTTTGTTTCCCCCAAAGTGGTATTAGTGGTATTCTCAAAAAGGCCTAAGGCTCTATTGCTCCAGGCTGTCTCCCTAGAGGAGAGATCCATGCTCAGCTGTTATCACAGATGACAAAACAATCAAAAATATATATATCGACAGTCTAATATAGTATACAGGGTGTGCCACACTCCAGAACGGAGGAACAGAGAAAGCCTCCCAAACAACCAGATAAGAGAAACAAAGGTGGAGGGCACAACCCCAAATATCTTAATAAGGGCTCAACCTGGAGTATGTCAAATTTAATTAGAACAAGAAAGTGAAAGAAGACATACTACACACCAGGGAACTGCAATATATAAGAGATAATCCAATTTTATTAGAAAACTACAATATATAACACCACACAATTAAAAACAATTAAAAATAAAACAAACAATCCCTGAAAAGGGTACATAGCTCCCTGAGACCCATAGAAATGTGCAAGAATGAAAAATACATATATAATGCAAATGTTGGTAATAGTAGTATAAATGTATCATAAGAAACACACTGCACAAAAAATATATATGTAAACCTAATCAATCCCCATAGAAATTGCTAGAAATAAAGTCACAGGACAATCATATGTATATAGGCTGCTCTAAGAACCAGAAATACTGGAAAATGGTGATATATACAGATGTAACAACAACATTTAAACTAAATAACTTAGGTAAGAAGGAGCGACAAGTCCTCCATAATCTCAAAAATAACATTGAGTATGTGATACGGGAGGCAGACAAAGGGGGAAATGTGGTCTTATGGCCACATGATCTTTATCTTAAGGAGGTGACACGCCAATTACATGGAGGTCAGTGTTATGTGGTTTTACCATCAGACCCAACCCAGTTTTTCAAGGAACAAATAGATTGTCTTATCAACAGTGCCTTCCAACATAATATTGTCACTAAGAGAGAGGCAGATTTCCTTGTTACTCCTTCCCCTGTGGTTCCAACATTTTATGCACTCCCAAAGATCCACAAGTCTCTTGTAGAACCACCGGGAAGACCGATTGTCTCAGGCATTGGTAGTCATTTTGAGCGGCCATGCATCTATGTTGACCACTTCCTCCAGCCTATTGTAATGTCTTTAACATCTTTCACTAGAGATTCCACCCACCTGATGCAGATTGTTGAAGATCTTGAGGTTCCTGACGGTACTTTATTGGTGAGTATGGATGTAGAATCGCTCTACACAAGCATCCTTCACCATTTGGGTATGCAAGCTATCTCATACTTTTTTGCTAAAGACTCTGACAGGTCTGCGGAACATGACAACTTTATTTTGCAGCTTTTACATTTCATCCTGGACAAAAATTATTTTGTCTTTGACAGGAAATATTATAGGCAGCTGTCAGGGACCGCGATGGGTGCACGCTGTGCGCCTTCGTATGCAAATCTTTTTCTTGGGTGGTGGGAGGAGCTTGTGGTCTATAAACATCAATCTTTTGTGTCTAATGTATTGATGTGGCAGCGATACATTGACGACATTCTGTTTATTTGAACTGGCTCAATGGAGGATTGCCATTCCTTTATTGAGGATTTGAACTGTAATCAGCTTAACATCAAGCTCACCTCTACTGTTTCAGATCGATTTATCGAATTTCTGGATCTCAAGTTCTCAATTGTTGATACTAGGATAACTTGTACTCTGTTTCGGAAAACCACAGCTACGAACAGTCTTCTTCATTTTTCCAGTTTTCACCCTAATCATCTCAAGACGGGTATCCCAAAGGGACAATTTCTTTGTCTCAGAAGGAATTGTAGTTCTGAGACTGATTTTCTTGAACAAGCCAAAGATTTGTCCTACGGTTCAGGAAAAGAGGCTATCCCCGAAAGACAATCTCTGGAGCATTCCAGTTTGCCTCCCAACAAAATAGAAAGGATCTTCTTTCCAAAAAGGTACGTGATTCTTCTCAACCACTGGCTTTAATCACTACCTTTAACAATCAATGGTCAGACATTCGCAATTTGTTGTCCAATAATTGGGAAATCTTGATGAGTGATAAAAGGATTATTCCCCATGTCTCAGAATCTCCTTGTTTGGTAGCCAGACGGGCAAAAAATCTAAGGGACAGTTTATGCCACAGTCATTACCAACGTCCTACCACCAGACTTAATCGTGGCACCAGGATTTTTGGGTCATATCCTTGTGGCAACTGTAACGTATGCCAATTTATGATTGGACAATATGGTCATTCGATTTCTACTCTTCCCTTTCAGATTAAGCCTAAAGAGGAATTCTTTAATTGTAGATCTCGGAATGTGGTCTATGCGATCTTTTGTGATTGCCCAAAGGTGTATGTGGGTCAGACAACGCAGGAGCTTAGGAGAAGAATGCAACAACATCTGTCCAACATCTCGACAGCCCAGAGGGATCTTGAAAAGAATAAGACTCTTTCCTCAGTTGCAAGCCATTTTTTCGAACATCATTGCGGCAAGACATCAAGTTTTAAAGTTATGGGACTTGAAAGTGTGCACCTGAACATTAGGGGGGGTGACATTGCTAGTCACTTACTACGTTGTGAAAGTAAATGGATCTACAATCTTCAGAGTCTTTCTCCCAAAGGCCTCAATGAAGAGCTATTGTTCACTGGATATTATAAAAAGTTATAGAGTCTGCCAACATATTGTATATATACATATTACATGTTTGTGTTTTTTTTTTTTTTTTTTAAATAAATGGCACCAATAAAGCCCTAAGTCTTAGATCGGGGGTCTGTTTATGAAATTTGGTATATAGGATACATCTTTTGTGTGATTATCTATTGAATGTATAACATTAGCCATTATGCCGTGATAACTACGGCGAGGTGATTCTGCTATTTATAATATTCTATTTTGGCCAGTGTAATTCTATTGTTTTAACATCTAATATTTTGGCCATGATAACTAATATACTGACCTTTTGGATACCATACAATGCTGTTATGGAACTAAATATTAATATATATATATATATATTATTATATATAATATATATTTTTTTTTTACTTTTTGTATAGATGGCACCAATAAAGCCCTAAGTTCTAGATCGGGGGTCTACTTATGATATTTGGTATATAGGATACATCTTTTGTGTGATTCTCTATTCAACATTAGCTATTATGCCGTGACAAATACGGCGAGGTGATCCTGCTATTCATAATACTCTATTTTGGCCATTGTAACTCTATCGCTTTAATATCCAATATTTTGGCCAAGGTAACTAATAGACTGTTCTTTTAGTTACCAAACAATGTAGCTACGAGATTGTTCCCAATTTCGAAAGGATGACAATACATTTCTTCATCTGTTGTGAGTTATTTTGTTTGTTTAATAATAATATATTCCACCAAACAATTTATATAGGTGTTTTATAACAAATTAAATGTGTTATTTAGTCCATATGATTGTATTACTGGTTTCTTTGCGGATCCCTTTCTCTCCTTGTCCATCTTATGATTTACTCATGGGGGGAGGTTAGTAATTTCGTCGACCATTTATTTGACATATTTTGGTGATTATTGTTCCTTTATCCTTGAAGATCTAAGGGGTTATCTTGGGTTACGTCTCTTGCCATACATAGGACATTATTGCGCATTATGTTCTGATAATAATAGGTGTCCTTTTGCAATTGTTGGGACACTTTAGGCGTATGCAAATTCCCCCCCCCCCTTTGTTGTAACCAGTCTAGGGTCACATGTTCTAACCACTGATCATGGACATGCTCTATCTGTTACATATAGCGTTTGTATAACATTTTTTGGTATATGCGCTAGATTATATGAGTAAATGACTGGGCATAAAAATATTTTCTATCTGGTATAAAAATGCTAGAAGACTTACATCTCAATTTATACATAGTCCTAAAAGAGACATTATCGTATATGACTTTCTGAAAATAAAAGGTCTTTTTGCATAGGTAGGGACATTTCTTGGCATATGTGATGTTGAGTTTTTAGTGATTTAGAGTGACCAGTTAATGGGCATATGTTCAAACTATTGGGCATAGATATGCTCTATCGGGTATACAACAATTTTTTGGCACATGCGATGTTGTGTATTTGATTATATCATTGGGCATATCTGCTCCACTCGTTATATAAATGCTAGACCAATTCATGTGGTCAGATATATTTTATTCATTTATATAAAAGGTGATTATATGAATATAAATTGTATTCATCTGCAATACTAAGTGCATGATGTACCGAGTTCTGACATGCACTTTATATGCCCGTTTTGTCCATTCCAGGATGTGCTAATAATCGCTCTTGTGCTGTTTCCTTCCTACTATTACTTTATTTTATACTGACTGTATGTCCCTGGGCACCTTATGCGGTAGCTGTGACTTTCAGTATACCGATTGGATATAGTGGGGACTTGTTTGAGTTTTCATCAAGGCTCTGGTGTTCTCATTTCACGCATGCGCCTTGTTTAATGGGAATCCTGCTTTCTGACCATTCGCGATCTTGCGACGTCATTCACGAACTAGCGCATGCGCAGTAGTGTATTTTTCAGCCATCTTAGTACTCCTTATGCACGATGCCTAACCTCATCACTTCCGTTTCCAGGCACTTACTGCCTGGGGTTTGCAAACCGTCCTCAGCTGTTGTAAGTTTCTTTGTTGTATCTGTGTTCTATAAATATCGCACTCTACAATAATAGCACTATTACTGCTCCTGACGAAGCCACGGAGGTGGCGACACGTGTTGGGCTCTGCCCTCCCTGAACCCCCTTTCCTTCCCCACAGGCTTGGTAACATCAGGTCATTTTCCATGGGCATTTTGCAGGTCACTGACCTTATAGGTGCTTTATACTCTCCATGGTGATTCATTTTGTACATATATGATTATCTTTATAGGCATTGATCTCTTTTTGGGCTTATTTGGTATTGGTGCCATCTATTTTGCCACATCATATTATATACATTGTTGTTGTTACATCTGTATATATCACCATTTTCCAGTATTTCTGGTTCTTAGAGCAGCCTATATACATATATGATTGACTTTATTTCTAGCAATTTCTATGGGGATTGATTAGGTTTACATATATATTTTTTTGTGCAGTGTGTTTCTTATGATACATTTATACTACTATTACCAACATTTGCATTATATATGTATTTTTCATACTTGCACATTTCTATGGGTCTCAGGGAGCTATGTACCCTTTTCAGGGATTGTTTGTTTTATTTTTAATTGTTTTTAATTGTGTGGTGTTATATATTGTAGTTTTCTAATAAAATTGGATTATCTCTTATATATTGGAGTTCCCTGGTGTGTAGTATGTCTTCTTTCACTTCCTTGTTCTAATTAAATTTGACATACTCCAGGTTGAGCCCTTATTAAGATATTTGGGGTTGTGCCCTCCACCTTTATTTGTCTTAAAGACAATTTTTACTTACAGAAACGCGGTACAGCCATAGACGCGGCCTGTGCGCCCGCCTACGTCAATCTCTTCTTGGGTTCCTGGGAGAGATCCTTGTTTGGCGACGTGGGCACGCAGGCCACCTCCCATGTGCTGTACTGGTTAGATATATTGATGATATCTTGATGTTGTGGGATAGGGCGGTGCAGCAGCTCGAGGACTTTATGGTGGAGCTGAATCAGAATTCTTTTAATATTCATTTGACTTATAAGCATAGTCGCACTAAGGTTGAGTTTCTGGACGTCTCTCTGGAGGTTGACGTCAACCGCCACTTCCGGAC
Organism: Oophaga sylvatica; assembly: GCA_033576555.1. Classification (NCBI taxonomy): domain Eukaryota; kingdom Metazoa; phylum Chordata; class Amphibia; order Anura; family Dendrobatidae; genus Oophaga; species Oophaga sylvatica. Next base: position 692,573,381 of record JARQOD010000001.1, on the reverse strand, counting down.
GGACGTCTACAGGAAGCCCACCTCTGTTAATTCACTGATTCACGCTAAGTCAGCCCATCACCCTGCCACGATTAGGGCCGTCCCGGTCGGACAGTTCCTTCGAATGAGACGCATCTGCTCCACTGATGATGCCTTTGAGACACAAGCCAAGGACCTTAAATGTCGCTTTAAATCATTCGGCTACAGCAATAGGTGTATAAAACAGGGATATGATCGAGCGAGGAGAACTCCACGCGACAGTCTCCTCAATACTACTCGTACTGACAGACAGAAATGTGATGAGGGACCTATACGATTTATTACAACCTTTAACCCCTTAATGTTCAATGACGTGCACAGTCCGTCATAGCCTGGTGTCAGTTCCGGCACCAGGACGGACTGTGCTTGTCATGCCTTTGATCTACCACTGCGTGTAAACACGCAGTGGTAGATCAGTGCAGACAGCTGTCACAGACAGCTGACAGGCACGGCAAGCGGTGCGGGGACCTTTGCCGTCAGTCCCCGCACCTACAGCGCTGTGCTTGGTCAGTCAATCTGACTGACCAAACACAGCAGCGATCGCGCAGGAGTAGCTGAAATTTCAGCTTCTCCAGCGTGATCAGTGCAGGAGCCGGCGCTGCAGTGGCCAGGCTTCCTGCACTGACAGCCAGGAGCGGAGCCCCCACCGCCCCTGGCTGTTAACCCCCTGACTGCTGCGATCGAGCGCGATCGCATCGCTCAGGGGGGGAGGCAGAGGGTCGGGAGCTCCCTCTGCCTCAGATCGGCGCCCTGCAATATATTTGCAGGGCCCGATCTCTGCCTTGATGACCCGGGGTTGTCATGACAACCTCCGGGTCATCTAGCTACGGAAAGCTGCTGTGATCATGCTCACAGCAGCTTTCCCCATAGGTACAATGCATTGCAATGCTGGAGCATTGCAATGCATTGTAACTGCAATAAAAAGTAAAAAAAGTGAAAGTCCCATAAAGGGACAAGTTAAAAAAAATCATTTTTTTTTAAAAATTGTAAAAAAAATATTAAAAAATAATTTAAAAAAAATCCCCTAAAAAATACACATTTTTATGTAATAAAAAAAATAAAAAACAAAAAAAATACACATGTTTGGTATCGCCACATCCGTAAAAATCCCATCTATAAAAGCATAACCCTAGTTAACCCCTTCAGTGAAAGCCGTAAAAAAAACAAAAAAGTAGTAAATTATACTTTTTCCAAGCGGTATCATCATACCACTTGGAAAAAGTGCAATAACACACGATCAAAAAGTCACATATAAATAATCATGGTACCGCTGAAAACGTCATCTTGTCCCGCAAAAAACAAGCTGCTATACAGCATCATCAGCGAAAAAATAAAAAAGTTATAGCTCACGGAATAAACTGATGCAAAAATAATTATTTTTTCTATAAAATTTTTTATTGTGTAAAAAATGCCAATACATAAAAAAAAATATATAAATGAGGTATCGCTGTAATCGTAGTAACCCGAAGAATAAAGCTGCTTTATCAATTTTACCACACACGGAACGGAGGGAAAAAAAAAAACAATTCCTGAATTGCTGGTTTTTGTTCATTCTGCTTCCACAAAAATCGGAATAGGAAGCGATCAAAAAACGTTATGTGCCCGAATATGGTACCAATAAAAACGTCAGCTCGTCCCGCAAACAATAAGCCCACAGATAACTCTGTCGGCCGAAATATGGAAAAATTATAGCTCTCAAAATACGGCGATGCAAAAATTTCTTACAAAAAATTATTCCAAAAAAAATCATCTTTTAGTGTGTGACAGAAGCTAAACATGAAAAAAGGATGTAAATCTGGTATCGCTGTAATCGCACCGATCCGAGGAATAAAGTCGCCTAATCACTAATACCGCAAGAGGAATGGCGCAAAAAAGAAAACCAATTCTTCACCTTTTGTGGATTTGTTCATTGTGCCTCCCAAAGATCGCAGTAAGGCGATCACAGTGGTTCCCCCCCACATATGGGGTATCAGCGTACTCAGGACAAAATGCACAATAGCTTTTGGGGTCCTATTTCTCCTGTTACCCTTAGAAAAATAAAAATTTGGGGGCAAAAAGGTCATTTTTGTGGAAAAAAATATGATTTTTTTATTTTCACGGCTCTACGTTATAAACTTCTGTGAAGCCCTTGGGGGTTCAAAGTGCTGACCACACATCTAGATAAGTTCCTTGGGGGGTCTAGTTTGCAAAATGTGGTCATTTGTGGGGGGTTTCTACTGTTTAGGCACATCAGGGGCTCTCCAAGCGTGACATGACACCCGCAGACCATTCCATCAAAGTCTGCATTTAAAAACGGTGCTCCTTCCCTTCCGATCTCTGCCATGCGTCAAAATAGTGGTTCCCCCCCACATATGGGATATCAGCGTACTCAGGACAAATTGCACAATAGCTTTTGGGGTCTTATTTCTCCTGTTACCCTTATAAAAATAAAAATTTGGGGGCAAAAAGATTATTTTTGTGGAAAAAAATATGATTTTTTTATTTTCACGGCTCTACGTTATAAACTTCTGTGAAGCACTTGGGGGTTCAAAGTGCTCACCACACATCTAGATAAGTTCCTTGGGGGGTCTAGTTTCCAAAATGGGGTCACTTGTGGGGGTTTCTACTGTTTAGGCACATCAGGGGCTCTCCAAACGTGACATGACACCCGCAGACCATTCCATCAAAGTCTGCATTTGAAAAAGGCGCTCCTTCCCTTTCGAGCTCTGCCATGCATCAAAATAGTGGTTTACCCCCACATATGGGGTATCAGCGTACTCAGGACAAATTGCACAATAACTTTGGGGGTCCTGTTACCCTTTGGAAAATAACAATTGGGGGTGGAAAGATCATTTTTGTGGAAAATATATGATTTTTTAATTTTACTGCTCTACGTTATAACCTTCTGTGAAGCCCTTGGGGGTTCAAACCTCTCACCACACATCTAGATAAGTTCCTTGGGGGGTCTAGTTTCCAAAATGGGGTCACTTGTGGGGGTTTCCACTGTTTAGGCACACAGGGGCTCTCCAAATACGACATGGCGTCCAATCTCAATTCCAGCCAAAAAAGTCAAATGGCGCTGCTTCCCTTCCGAGCTCTGCCATGCGCCCAAATAGTGGTTTACCCCCACATATGGGGTATCAGCGTACTCAGGACTAATTGCACAATAACTTTTGGGGTCCTTTTATCCTTTGGAAAATAAAAATTGGGATGAAAAGATCATTTTTGTGGAAAAAATATGATTTTTTAATTTTACGGCTCTACGTTATAACCTTCGGTGAAGCCCTTGGGGGTTAAAAGCTCACACAACACATTTAGATAAGTTCCTTGGGGGTCTAGTTTCCAAAATGGGGTCACTTGGGGGGGGTTTCCACTGTTTAGGCACACAGGGGCTCTCCAAATGCGACATGGCGTCCAATCTCAATTCCAGCCAAAAAAGTCAAATGGCGCTGCTTCCCTTCCGAACTCTGCCATGCGCCCAAATAGTGGTTTACCCCCACACATGGGGTATCGGTGTACTCTGGAGAAATTGTACAACAAATATTGTGGTTCATTTTCTCCTGATTCCCTTGACAAAATTTAAAAAAATTGTGTCGAAAGAAAAATTTTGGGAAAAAAAGTTAAATGTTCATTTTTTCCTTCCACATTGCTTCAATTCTTGTGAAGTACCTAAAGGGTTAAGAAACTTCTTGAATGTGGCTTTGAACACGTTGAGGGGTGCAGTTTTTAGAATGGTGTCACTTTTGGGTATTTTCTGTCATATTGACCCCTCAAACTCACTTCAAATGTGAGGTGGCCCCTAAAAAAAATGGTTTTGTAAATTTTGTTGGAAAAATGAGAAATTGCTGGTCAAATTTTAACACTTATAACTTCCTAACAAAAAAAAATTTTGGTTCCAAAATTGTGCTGATGTAAAGTAGACATGTGGGAAATGTTATTTATTAACTAATTTTTGTGACATATCTCTCTGATTTAATGGCATAAAAATTTAAAATTTGAAAATTACTAAATTTTCAAAATTTTTGCCATATTTCCGTTTTTTTATAAGTAAACGCAAGTTATATTGAAGAAATTTTACCACTATCATGAAGTACAATATGTTTCAAGAGAACAATCTCAGAATCGCCAAGATCCGTAGAAGCGTTCCAGAGTTATAACCTCATAAAGAGACAGTGGTCAGAATTGTAAAAATTGGCCTGGTCTTTAACCTACAAAATGGCTTGGTCGTTAAGGGGTTAATCATGAATGGTCTGGCATTCGACAGATTATAGCTAGACATTGGGACGTATTGAAAACTGAGCCTGCTTTGTTCCGCTCTCTGGGTGACCATCCATCCCTGACCTCTAGATGGTCAAAGAACTTGAATGACCTTCTTGTCCGGAGTCACTATCTTCCGCCCCCCAAAAATGTCTTTGGAACTCGTGGCCCTATTCCAGGCTTTTTTCCTTGTGGCCATTGACTCGCTTGCGCCAATGCCCTGCGTTCCTCAACCTTCTCCTCCTCTGGTGGCGATAAAACCTTTGACATACGCCGGCGTATATCCTGTGGCAACTCAAATGTCATTTATTATGCCACGTGTGGCTGCCCCAGGATATAAGTAGGCCTGACCACCAGGGAATTAAGAATACGCATTAGGTAGCACGTAAGGGATATTGGCGCAGCGAGGTCCATCTCTGATTCCTCGGACCTAAAGACGATTCCTTGGCATTTCAAACATCACCACAACTGTGATGCTACATCGTTTAAGGTCAGTGGAATCGACATTCTCCACCTCGGTGTTAGAGGTGGGGATTACAAAAAAACTTTGGCTCAGATGGAGGCACGTTGGATTGTCCAGTTGGACACAATGGTGCCCAATGGCTTAAATGAATCTTTGAGCTTTGCCTCTTTTTTATAAAAAAATGCTGTTCTCCTTTTGAGTTTTCCCTTCATTTTTTGATGTCTTCTTGTTTTTTAATCTTGTTTTTAATTAAATGTTTTTTCAGTTTGTTAATACTCACGTGTGGAACCTTGACCCTCCATCTGGCCTCCTTCTGGACGACTTCATAATATGAACACACCTGTACTCTATGTGGATATGTTTATGTGGTGACGACCATTATGTATTCTGTGTATATCACTTTGATGTACCGGCGGGTCATATATATATATGTGTTTATTTCTATAGATAATATACCATACTATATAACTACCATCATCAGATATGTTTTTGCTGGTGCATTTGTGAATACTTATGACTCTGATTTATCTTGCTCTGCATTGGTACATTCTAGATACATTTGTTTGCTATTATATTGATCTGAGGAGACTCGGCTGTGCGCATGCTCCGCTGTTGTCCCGGTGTTTTCCTCCATGGTGGGGCATCTCTCTGCGTCCGATGCGCGCCCAGAGTTTTCGTCTGTGCGCGCACCTGGAGGCATGACGCCGCCATCACTGGGGTTCGTCGGGTCCCAGCGATGCATGCGCCGACATGCCATCTCCTATTGGTCGGATCTGACCATGTGACTAAGGAAGGGGAGGTATTTGAAGGTCCTCTGTTCACATCGTCACTATCCCCTTGAAAAAGTGGCAGTCCTCGCCACGAAACGTACGTCGGGGTGTCATCTCTTTTTGGGGTGTTGTCCCGTGTTTTCCTCCATGGTGGGGCATCTCTCTGCGTCCGATGCGCGCCCAGAGTTTTCGTCTGTGCGCGCACCTGGAGGCATGACGCCGCCATCACTGGGGTTCGTCGGGTCCCAGCGATGCATGCGCCGACATGCCATCTCCTATTGGTCGGATCTGACCATGTGACTAAGGAAGGGGAGGTATTTGAAGGTCCTCTGTTCACATCGTCACTATCCCCTTGAAAAAGTGGCAGTCCTCGCCACGAAACGTACGTCGGGGTGTCATCTCTTTTTGGGGTGACTACCCTCCTGCTGTACCATCTATTTACTGGTGAGCACATTTGTCTCCTACTTTAGGCATCGCTTTATTCTTTGCTAGTCGTGCATGAGAACAATACTATTGCTGCAAATGTGCCCCATGGCTTGTGGGTTATGAGACTGCTTTTATAGCCCTTTTTTTCCCCGGATTTATGGGTTTACCTGTGTATTTATATTGTGCTATATAAGGCTTCTCTGCCACTGCCATTCACTATACTGTTACCGCAACGTGTAGTCAGGAGTTTATTCACCCTTGTGTCTGCACCAGTCCTGTGTGTTTTTTTCGTTTTTGATATGTATTTTTGTGTTACTTTAGTATTATTATGCAATAAAAATGGACTTTTTTTACTTTACTATCACCTATGACTCTTTTTTCTCCTTGCTTCAATATGTTTATTGAGTGGTATTTTTAGATTTCACACATATACTGTGTGGCTCGCATTCCCTTGTTATACCCATGCAGCTGTATATGTTTAAAGTGCCTAATATGTAGCAGTAATTGTTAATTCTACCATAGGGAATATCTTCAGTCAGAAGGCACTCAGTAGAGAGTAAACATCAGAAATAACACAGCACATGTGATAGTGTCTTACCTCCCATGGGTGGTGGTGCCGGCTCCAATGCATGTTTCGGGTCTCTGCCTTCCGAAACGTGCATTGGGGACACAGATTGGTGGTAGTCGATTATGCTACTTGATAGCCATAGGCAAATTAGCTTCATCATACCGCGGAGAAACTTGTTCCCCGGGAGATGTTTGCCATGTTTGCCCTCTTGGGTTACTTAAGGAAATCTTAACGGATCAAGGGACTCCTTTTATGTCTAAGGTGACAAAGGAGCTGTGTAAACTGCTCGAGGTCAAACAATTGCGCATGTCAGTGTATCATCCCCAGACAGATGGTTTAGTGGAGAGATTTAAGAAAACACTGAAATCTATGTTAAAAAAATGTGCAATAGGTCTCGAGGAAGGCCGTTACTTGGGGTATGTGATTAACTGTGGGGTTATGAAACCCCAAATAAAAAAAAAATTGAGACTATTCAAAACTGACCCCGGACTGTTACTATGAAACAGGTAAGAGCATTCCTCCACATCATTGAGTATTACTGACGATTTTTAACTAATTTTGCCAGATCGGCAACTTTGACCAATCTCTTAAAGGGAGGAAAACTGACCATTCACCCTTGGTGTGGATGATCAATCACAAAACAGAAGAAAATCCAGCTCAACAAACTTGTGAACAAACTTCTTTCTTTATTCACTGAAAGTGCTCAGCAGAGGGTGAAACAGCATCAGCGTGGTAAGTTACATGATATGTGACATCGATGCGTTTCAGGTTGGTACGCACCCTTAATCAAGATTTGCTGACCCCAGGACCGCTCTCTATGCACCGTTCTGCCCCGAAACTGGCCATCTGTCTGGAATTTTGTTTACGTGTCCTACTGGGTAACGTTCGTTACCCGGATGTAGAAGACAGCGCATGTGCATTGGACACCTGCCATTGTGTGATGCATATATTGACCATCAGTATGCAAAGTGAGTCCATTACTTCATAATGACTGACAGATGTGTGATATATGTCATGATTAGTGCTTAGGTCTTTATATAGTCTAAATGATAGATAGATAGATAGATAGATAGATAGATAGATAGATAGATAGATAATGCACCGACTACGTTTTTCTGGCCATATAAAGTTCATTTTATGCCACTGTGAATCACCATTATTATGTGACTCTATGTGATATTCCTTTAAATAACCCTATCCTTTCTATTTTATCTCATTTGGCATAGTATTGATTATTATTTTGTACCTGTACACTTTGAGTGTCTGTTTTCAACACTGTGACTGAATACAGTGCTGAGATTGTATCCAATTTAAAGCTATATTGACTTGTGATATCTACAGTACTGCTCATCGTTATTGGCACCAATGAAGTTTAATTCATAATGTGGAATATCTCCTGAAAAAAAAATGAATCAATTTAATCAGTTTTTTTTGTAAACAGCACTCGTGCTAAATGCAAAAGCGCAAATGATTAAAGCAAAAAACAATGGGAGGGAAAAATAGAAAAACCTAAAGCTTGCTGTGACGCTGGTATTGGCACCCTTTACATTAAATTAGTATGGAAACACATTTTGACTCACCTGTGGTAAATCACAAATGAGATCACATCACCTGTGATTAATTGTCTGTCCATGTGAAATGAATTAGCCAATGAATGATGAGTTTTAAAAAGCCACATGAAAGGCCTTGTTCCTTTGTCAAAATGGTGAAGACAAAGGAGTTGTCTGAGAACATCAGAACTACTATTATTAGCAAACACAAGACTAGGCCATCTCCAAAGACTTGAGTTTGCTAATCCCAGTATCCCAGTTTCAACAGTGCGCAATGTTAATAAGAAGTTTGCCAAGCATGAAACCATCAAGAACCTCCCTGGATGTGGAGGAAAGCGGAAAATTGACAAGAGATGTCTTCGAAGGTTGGTGTGAATGGTTTAAAAAAACACCACATCAAACATCCAATGACCTGAAGGCTAACCTGGAACAGTCTGGGGTTGGGGGCCATGTGTTCAACAAGTACCATATTCCGCACACTAAACCAAGCAGAGCTTTATGGGCGAAGGCCAAGGAAGAAACCATTGTTGAAGAAAAGACATAAAAAGGAACGACTGATCTTTGCCAAAGAGTATCTTGACAAACCACAATCCTTCTGGGAAAATGTTCTGTGGACAGATGAAACAAAAATAGAGCTTTTTGGCGATGCAAAGCAACAGTTTGCAATGAAGCTTACAAGGAAAAGAACACCCTACCAACAGTTAAGAATGTTGGTGGAACCATACTGCTGTGTGGGTTGCTTTACTGCATCAGGTACTGAAGGCTTTGACCATATCACAGGAATTTTGAAATCAGAGAATTATCAAGAGATTTTTAAGCAAAATGTCCTACCCAGTGTAAGAAAACTTAGTTTGAGTTAAAATCATGGGTCCTCCAGCAAGACAGTATATCAAAGCACACATCCAAAAGTACACAGGAATGGTTGAAAAAATAAAAATGAACTGTTTTAAAATGGCCAGCAATGAGTCCTGATCTCAATCACATTGAAAATCTATGAGGTGAGCTGAAATCTGCCATTGGGAAAAAGAACCCTGCAAACATTCAAGAGCTTGAACAAACTGCAAAGGAAGAGTTGGAGAAAATATCAGCTGAAAAGTGCAAGAAGCTTATAGATGGCTACAAGAAACGTTTGGTGGCTGTCATCAATGCCAAAGGGTGTGCAACCAAGTATTAATTAGGGGTGCCTTTATTGCTGCACATGCTGTTTATTCTGTTTCTTCTTTGAAATTGCAACATGTAAGTTGAAATAACAATGTTTTATTGTTATATTACTTTGGGCCACTAATTAAAAAATCCTGATGATATAATTTTGGTACATTTCTATTTATTTCTGAAGATATTGTATATTCTATGAAAAAAATGAAGGGGTGACAATAATGGTGAGCAGGACTGTATAATAGAAAGCTTGCTAGCTGTTTTCCTATCTTTAGTATTTTAAATGTCTGACTTTGTATGTCCACTTTTGTTGTTTTTATTATGTAATTTAATAAAGAATATATATTTTTATTCATACTGAGCCTTTCACATTTCTATATACGTTTTTCTTACAATACTGTGGGTATATACGATATACTGTATATGTATGTAAAGAATGGAGGCAACATACCAAAAATATGATAAATAGGTTTAAATAGTTCATTGTGGTGACGTTTCGGTTAATAGTATTAATTTTTCTCTTACTCTGTAATTGTTCCCAAACATGTTCCACTCATTTAAGGATTTTCCTTTGTTTTTTTCCTAATAAAAATGTGATTATTTTTACTCCTGATTTGATGTAGGGTTAAATTGGTCCTTTGTACTGCTCTAGAGCTTACTGCAATATCTTTATAATAGAACATTGAATCTCAGATCATTTTATCTGCTCCAGTAATTCTGGCTAACTGATTGTCCTGTTCTTAAGGTACTGTCAGTATTCCGGGTTTTCTAGGTAACTTTGTCAATGATTTTGCCCTTAGTTAAAATGGAGTTTGCTGTTTTGTGTGCCCTACTTCCTGTTCGTTTGTTTAAAACCTGGCTCAGGTGTTGGCTTCACTGCTGGAGTATTCTGCTTCCGTTTCCCTGCAACCCAGCTGCTTTGTTCCTCACAGATCTTTTGTGTATTTACCAGGAAAGTGCATAACCAGGTTATCTTCAGGTGTTTCTCAGCTACAGCAGCTTCTACCCATGGCTCTGGACATTCTCTGCATATGTAAGTTGCACAAAGTACTGTGTTATCACTAAACTGTTGACTTGGGAATTTAACCCTTGGTTCACTCCATCTGATAAGAACTTGTTTCTGAACTGTTGCTGTTTAACCCTTTGTGCATTACCTCTGGTGAGAGCTGTTGGAACTGTTACTGGAACCTTACTGACATATGAACTTGTTGTTGGACTTCACTGAATTAAGCCACAACTGAGATTAACTTGTTCCTGGACCTCCCTGTGTTTTCTGCATACCTGGATCTGACTCTTCACACACCAGCAGTGTGTAAATCCAGCCACGTTACCTGTGCATCAGACTTACCTTGTGGTCACATTTGTGTGAGGACTCCGTCGTAAGAACTTTACCACCCTCGCTATAGAGGTTCAAAGACTTATATATCCGGATTCATATAACTGGACTTGTGTATATATATATGGACTCATTGCATGTCACTACGGGTTGTTTGAATATTGTTTTTGGGTGTTTTGCTGTTTCACAAATACATTATTTGCATTCAAAGAAACCCGTCTCTGATTGTTCATTGCCCCACGCTATCAGAATCCTCGAGTTCCTACAATAGTATTACAGGATACTCCAGCCTAAAAAAGAGGATTCTGCTGGGGCAATGACGGAGACACGGGCAGACAAATTGTTCACCATAGTTAACTCCTTGCAGCAGGAGGTGGCGGCTGCACTCAATCAGATTAGAGACTTGGAGTCTCGGGTTAACCACAATGCACAGGGGTTTGGTCAGGCTCTCCAAGATCTACGTTCTAGGTTAGGAGTCCTGGAGGCCTTACCTACTGAGCCTACCTCATCCATCAGTATGCCCAAATTGCCTCCATTCCGTTTTAATGGTGACCGAAGTCAATTCCGTGGGTTTGTTAATCAATGTATATTATTTTTTGATGTACATGCCTCCTACTACCGGTCTGATAGATCTAAGGTTCTATGTATTATTATGTTGTTGACATCACGTGCACTGGCTTGGGCAAATCCTATGGTTGAAAGTCATGATACCCGTCTAAATAATTTGGATAATTTTCTGGCAGCCATGGCGCAAATGTTCGACGATCCCAACCGCCGTGCTACCGCTGAATCTGCCTTGCTTTCCTTACGCCAGGGGAAACGGTCAGTCATAGAATATGTTACTGAATTTAAAAGGTTAGTGGTGGACACCCAGTGGGAAAACAATGCTTTATTACCAATCTTTAGAAAAGGTTTATCAAATGCAATCAAGGATGAGCTAGCTCGTTCAGAGTCTCCACAGGAGTTTGAATTGTTTATACAGCACTGTGTACGTATTGATATCCGTTTAACTGAACGCAGACAAGAAAAATGGGCCGCTGTAAATCGCATTACTAATTACTCTCTTCCGTCCAGGGAAACCACAGGCAAAAACCCGCGAGAGGCTGAGGAGGTGCCTATGCAGGTGGACTCACTGCAGAGACGTGAGAATAATGAACGCCGCGAACACCGTCTCCGTGAGCGCTTATGTTTCTATTGTGGTCAATCGGACCATTTCCTCATCAATTGTCCTAAATGTCCTAGGCGACCCAACAAGGTGTTGGCGATAGTAGGGGATTATGATAACACAGACGCTGAGTCTGAAGTTTCGGAAACCAGTCTACATCTAGATGCGGTTTTTCCCCCAATACTGATGCCGACTTCCCCTAAAGATCAAGGGGAGAAATATTCACATTGTTCTCTTCCTATACAGATTCAGTGGGAGGAACAGTGGATATCAAGTTCTGCCATGATAGACTCTGGAGCAGGTGGGAATTTCATGGATTCTTCTTTTGCAAAGGAACATGGTATAAAGACACAACTAAGAGCTTCACCAATCACTATGGAAACGGTGGATGGTTCCCCATTAGTTTCTGGACCAGTAGATCGGGAGACAGTGCCTCTGGAGTGTAAGATGGAACCAGACCATCAAGAAACACTTTCATTCATGTTAATATCTTCTCCTCATTTTCCTGCAATTTTAGGAATTCCCTGGTTACGGTCACAAAATCCAATCATCAATTGGGAAACCAAGGAGATAACCTTTCTCCCGAAGTGCAGTTCTACCATCAGTCCAACTGTAGCGGCTCCAGTTACCCAGAACTTGGAAGAGGTGATACAGGTACCTACTCTCCCTCTGATATATCAGGAATTCTCAGACATTTGTGATAAAAGGAAGGCAGATCAACTTCCCCCACATAGACCGTACGACTGCCCCATAGAATTGCTTCCTGGAGCAGCGATTCCTTTCGGCCATGTTTACTCGTTGGCGGCTCCGGAATTAAAATCTTTACGAGAGTATATAGATGAGAATTTAGCCAAGGGGTTTATCCGACCATCTTCTTCACCAGCGGGAGCTCCAATATTCTTTGTAAAGAAGAAGGATGGTACTCTAAGACCCTGCATTGACTACCGGGAGTTAAATAAGGTAACCATTCGTAACAGGTACCCGTTGCCCCTAATTCCAGAATTGTTGGAAAGAGTTCGCCAGGCCAAAGTATTTACCAAATTAGATCTTCGTGGGGCATATAATTTACTCCGTATACGGCCCGGAGACGAATGGAAGACAGCTTTTAGATGCCGGTATGGACATTTTGAATATTTGGTGATGCCATTCGGACTCTGTAACGCTCCTGCTGCTTTTCAACATTTAGCCAACGACATTTTCAGGGATTTATTGGACCAATATGTGGTAATTTACCTTGATGACATCTTAATCTTTTCTGACTCCTTACAGGAACATCAGGAACATGTCAAGACCGTACTTAGACGTTTGAGAGATAATCATTTGTACATCAAACTCGAAAAGTGTGAGTTCCATTGTTCTGAAATTCAATTTTTAGGCTATGTTATCTCGCCTCAGGGATTGAATATGGAGTCCAGCAAGATCCAGGCAATCTTGGACTGGCCGGTACCAGGAAACATTAAGGAGGTACAACGATTCATTGGCTTTGCTAACTTTTATAGACGGTTTATCCGAAATTTTTCAGAAATTGTCCGTCCCATCACTCTCCTCACCAAGAAGGGGAAGAAGTTTGAATGGTCTTCGCAAGCTCAGGAAGCCTTTGATCGCCTGAAGGGTTGTTTTACCACGGCTCCAATATTGATGCATCCGGATCCTGCACAGCCTTTTATCGTGGAGGTGGACGCGTCTGACTGTGCATTGGGAGCTATCCTCTCACAACGTACCGGAGACAAAGGTTTGCTGCACCCGTGTGCCTTCTTCTCTCGTAGGTTATCTTCTGCAGAACTTAACTATGATGTGGCAGATAAGGAACTTTTGGCAATTATTTCTGCCTTTAAGGAATGGAGACACCATTTGCAGGGGGCAACTCAGCAGGTAGTAGTACTCACGGATCATCGCAATTTGGAATTCCTTAAGTCTGCCAGGTGTCTTTCTCCTCGACAAGCTAGGTGGAGTTTGTTCTTGAACCAGTTTAATTTTATTATTTCGTACCGCCCAGGTTCACGTAATGGAAAGCTGACGCATTATCCCGAATCCATACAGTGGATTCCGTGCCTGGGACCCCGTCGAAGACCATCTTGTCGGAGGCCAATTTCGTTGGAGTGCTCCGGAACCGGGACTTGTGGCAGGAGATCAAGCTGGCCTATGACGGTGACGTATTTCTTGCAGCTCCACCTGACAATTTGAATCTTGTCCTTCGGAATGGTGTGTGGCTTAGAGATCGATGTATTTATGTCCCAGAGGCTGTAAGACTTCGAGTTCTCAAATTGGTCCACGACTCTAAATTGGCTGGTCATAGGGGGGTACAGAAGACGCAGGAATTGTTAACTCGTTTTTTTTGGTGGCCTACCTGCTTGAAGGATGTGAATGACTATGTCCGCTCTTGTGAAGTTTGTGCCCGATACAAGGTTCCTCGCGTTTCACCTACTGGTCTTCTTAAACCGCTACCTGTACCGTCTCGCCCTTGGGGGTCTATTTCGATGGACTTTATTGTGGAGTTACCCACCTCTGGTGGTAAAAATACTATTTTGGTGGTAGTAGATCGTTTAACGAAAGCTGATCATTTCATTCCGTGTGCTGGTCTTCCCTCAGCTACAGAGACAGTAGATCTAGTTATCCAGAACATTTTCCGGCTGCATGGGGTACCAGATGACATCATTTCTGACCGGGAATACAATTTACCTCTAGATTTTGGAAAGGATTTTGTTCTGCGCTCCACATTAATGTTTGCTTGTCTTCTGCATACCATCCTCAGACCAACGGGCAGACCGAACGGACAAATCAAACCTTGGAGCAATATCTACGCTGTTACGTCAGTCATTTGCAGGACGATTGGCTGAAGCTACTTCCTCTAGCGGAATTTTCGTACAACAACTCCCAAAGCAGTTCCACGAAGGTAACGCCTTTTTTTTGCCAACCTGGGTTATCATCCAAGTATTTTGCCTAGGTCTCCGGTTACGATTTCGGTACCAGCGGTTGAAGACAGAGTGACGGCGTTGCAACGTAATCTTGAAGTTTTGAAGGACTCCCTGACCACAGCACAGGAGCGTTACAAGAAGTCGGCCGATAGATTCCGGAAACCAGCACCTATGTATAAGGTAGGAGACTCAGTTTGGTTGTCCACCAAGAATCTAAAATTGGGTGTTCCTTCGCAGAAACTGGGACAGAAATTCATCGGTCCATTCAAGATCACTGGGATTGTGAGCTCTGTTGCCTGTCGGTTGAAGCTACCACGGACTTTAAAGGTACACCCAGTATTTCATGTTTCCTTATTAAAACCAGTCTCTCCTAACACGTTTCAGGGACGTATCGTACCTCCCCCTCCACCAGTGTTGGTTGATGGCGAAGAACAATTCGTGGTACAGGATATTGTTAATTCGAGACTTCAAAGAAACCGGCTTCAGTATCTAGTTAGATGGCAAGGTTACTCTCCTGAAAATGATTCTTGGGAACCAGTAAGTAACATCAATGCGCCTCTGAAGATTGCTCAGTTTCATCGGAGATACCCGGACAGGCCTGGTCCAGGACCGTCCGGAGGCCGTCTTTAGGGGGGAGTAATGTCAGTATTCCGGGTTTTCTAGGTAACTTTGTCAATGATTTTGCCCTTTGTTAAAATGGAGTTTGCTGTTTTGTGTGCCCTACTTCCTGTTCGTTTGTTTAAAACCTGGCTCAGGTGTTGGCTTCACTGCTGGAGTATTCTGCTTCCGTTTCCCTGCAACCCAGCTGCTTTGTTCCTCACAGATCTTTTGTGTATTTACCAGGAAAGTGCATAACCAGGTTATCTTCAGGTGTTTCTCAGCTACAGCAGCTTCTACCCATGGCTCTGGACATTCTCTGCATATGTAAGTTGCACAAAGTACTGTGTTATCACTAAACTGTTGACTTGGGAATTTAACCCTTGGTTCACTCCATCTGATAAGAACTGTGTTTCTGAACTGTTGCTGTTTAACCCTTTGTGCATTACCTCTGGTGAGAGCTGTTGGAACTGTTACTGGAACCTTACTGACATATGAACTTGTTGTTGGACTTCACTGAATTAAGCCACAACTGAGATTAACTTGTTCCTGGACCTCCCTGTGTTTTCTGCATACCTGGATCTGACTCTTCACACACCAGCAGTGTGTAAATCCAGCCACGTTACCTGTGCATCAGACTTACCTTGTGGTCACATTTGTGTGAGGACTCCGTCGTAAGAACTTTACCACCCTCGCTATAGAGGTTCAAAGACTTATATATCCGGATTCATATAACTGGACTTGTGTATATATATATATATGGACTCATTGCATGTCACTACGGGTTGTTTGAATATTGTGTTTGGGTGTTTTGCTGTTTCACAAATACATTATTTGCATTCAAAGAAACCCGTCTCTGATTGTTCATTGCCCCACGCTATCAGAATCCTCGAGTTCCTACAATAGTATTACAGGTACTGCCACACTAAACAATCCCGCTAGCGATCACAATAACGACGCAAACTAATGCGATCGCTAGCGGGATTGTTTCTATATCGCTAAATGCTGCCGCATTTAGCGATATAGTTAACGACGCTATCGCCGTTAGCGATCTTCTTAACGACTTTAGCGGTACAAAAGTACAGCTAAATCGCTAAGAAAAGGTGCCACACTAGCGATTAGATACTTACCCAGCGGGAGCGCCGACGAGAAAATAGGGTCCGGAACGATTCCAGCGACGAGCGAGATCACAGCAGAAAGCTCGTCACTGGAAGCTGCCGCACTGAACAACATCGCTAACAGGATCGCTAAATAGTGACTTTTTTAGCGATCCCGTTAGCGATATTGTTTAGTGTGGCATACCCTTTAGATTCTGATTAGAGGATTGTATCTTTAATTAGATATGAACCGCCTTAGATATCTGGATGTCTTTGGTGAACCAACCCCAGCTAATGTAGGAGCTCCCTCATGACCTACGGGTTATGCCATATTATGCAGTAAATCATAGATCCTATTATTTTATTTACTGTATATACCCCTCAAAAGCCATATACTTTATAGTTTTTATTCTACTAGAATTATTAGCCCATACATTATGCACACTAACGCGCATTATATTCTTTTACATGGTTTGTTCTATGTGGCTGCACGAGGTGTTTGTAAAATGATGGTCATCAGTTTTCCACTTCCAATAGAGTGACAAAGAATACATTTGTCTTGGCAAAAGAGCACTATGCATGGAGCCTCTCCTTCCCTTTCACCTCTGAGTTTGCGAAAACACACGTGCAGTGGTATCCTTCGAACGCTGAAGTCCGCATTGTTTGCAAAGTAATTTTGTATTAGGAGGAAGTGAGTCATTTATCTAATCTATGGATAGTATGCATACACAAATGGTGTATTTACTTTGGACCACTACCGTATTTTTCGGACCATAAGATGCACTTTTTTTCCTCCAAATTTGGAGGAAAGTGTGGGTGCGTCTTATGGTCGGAATGTAACATGTGGGGAGGGGGGCAGGGGGCAGCGGTGGAGTGAGATGCAGGAGGCAGGAAAATATCCCCTCTGCTGCAGGAATCCAGCGCTGGGGAAACCACTGGTCCCGATACTTAAGTGCAGTGAATATTCATTAGCCGCTTCCCCACCCACCTATCAGCTGAGCAGTGAGCAGGGAGCAGCAAATGACAGAGCCACATGGTTCCCCAGTGCCTGATTCCTGCAGCAGCTGGGGAGATGTGTGTTGGAAGGAGAAGGAGGCGGCAGGAGCAGAGTGCAGCAGGAAGCATCGCATACCTGACAGCACAGGGGCTGTGCTGATGCCATGCTGAATGCTCCTGTGGAGGACCTGTGATGAGGTCATGAAGAGGGCGGGCTGGAGCACCACATGACCACACAAAGCCCTGCCTCTTCATGATGTCATCACAGGTCCTTCAGACACACTGTACAAGAAAAAAATAATTAAAAGGTTAGTAAATACAGCACATTAAAAAGCACTCTGCCATCCTGTGGTGGACTATAACTCCCAGCATGCCATAGGATCTGCAGGACATGCTGAGAGTTATAGTTCTCCCATGGGATCTTAAAGCAGCACTCCAGTGTTATCAGTGCTGGAGTGTGGCTTTAAATATAAGCCCTATGCCCCCATTCTTAGGCCGTGGTCACACATGCGAGAAATTTGCACGATTTCGTGTGAGTCTCTCGCATGAACACCCGGCACTGCCGCTGGCACTCGGAACGGAGCGTGCGGCTGCATGTATTTCTATGCTGCATGTTTTTCTATGCAGCTGCACGCTCCAGTCTGAGTGCCAGCGGCAGTGCCGGGTGTTCACGAGAGAGATTCACACAAAAATCTTGCAAATTTCTCGCATGTGTGACCCCGGCCTTATACTCACCCTCCAGCGTCTTCACATAGTACTTTATAGACACCACACTGGTCCCGCAGCACCATCTCCTACCCGTAGCTTCCAACATAATAGCATACTATTATATATAAAAACACCACATATAATAGTATGTTATTTATGTTATTAAATATTTTACCACATTTTTTGCTTCAAATATATTTTTCCCTATTTTCAACCTCAAAAACCTGGGTGCGTCTTATAGTCCGGTGTGTCTTATAGTCCGAAAAATACGGTAATTCAAAAATCCTGAGGATATAACTTTGGTACACTTACATTTATTTCTGAAGATATTGTACTGTCTATGAAAAAATGAAGAGGTGCCAATAATAGTGAGCAACACTGTATATGCACCATTCCCACTTTCTCCTATGTGATGTATATACAGCAGTCTCAGTGTCTCCTACGTGATATATATACATCAGACTTTCTTAAGTTCTATAAATGTAAACGTGAGCAGTGATGAATTTTGTTATGTTAGGAAAAATGCAGCGTAATGAACATCTGTGTTCAGAACAACTTACTGCTGCGATCGGTTCATTACAAAACTTATCGCAGAGTTAACTGCGCTCCAGACCGAAACAAACCTAGAAAAACAGTTGCGAGTAGCAGCATCATCAACCAATTATAATATTTTGTTAGTTTGGCCATATATAGCAAGATAATTTTCAAGTTGATAATTTTGTACAGCCCATGAATGGTGTTATGAATGTTGAAATGAACATGGCAGAAAAAAAGGTTCTCTACCCTTGCTCAATATGAATTACACATTATTTTATTTTAATGATGTGTAATTATGATCATGATTAAATATTTAACCCCTTCTGCATTTCTATGCTTTGCAAGTGATCAGTCTGCAAAAAGTGAAAGTCCCATAGCGGGACAAAATAAAAAAAAGTAAAAAAAAAACTAAAAATATTTTGTGAAAAAAATCTCAAATAATATATATATATATATATATATATATATATATATATATATATATAGTACAGACCAAAAGTTTGGACACCTTTTCATTTAAAAATTTTTCTGTATTTTCATGACTATGAAAATTGTACATTCACACTGAAGGCATCAAAACTATGAATTAACACATGTGGAATTATATACTTAGCAAAAAAGTGTGAAACAACTGAAAATATGTCTTATATTCTAGGTTCTTCAAAGTAGCCACCTTTTGCTTTGATGACTGCTTTGCACACTCTTGGCATTCTCTTGATGAGCTTCAAGAGGTAGTCACTTGAAATGGTTTTCACTTCACAAATGTGCCCTGTCAGTTTTCATAAATGGGATTTCTGGCCTTATAAATGGGGTTGGGACCATCAGTTGTGTTGTGCAGAAGTCTGGTGGATACACAGCTGATAGTCCTACTGTTAGCTGCTTTTTTCTTGCCATAATACAAATTCTAAGTAAAGAAAAACTAGTGGCCATCATTACTTTAAGAAATGAGGGTCAGTCAGTCCGAAAAATTGGGAGAAAGTTGGGAGAAAGTTGAAAGTGTCCCCAAGTGCAGTTGCAAAAACCATCAAGCGCTACAAAGAAACTGGCTCACATGAGGACCGCCCCAGGAAAGGAAGACCAAGAGTCACCTCTGCTTCTGAGGATAAGTTTTATCCGAGTCAACAGCCTCAGAAATCGCAGGTTTACAGCAGCTCAGATTAGAGACCAGGTCAATGCCACACAGAGTTCTAGCAGCAGACACATCTCTACAACAACTGTTTAGAGGAGACTTTGTGCAGCAGGCCTTCATGGTAAAAATAGCTGCTAGGAAACCACTGCTAAGGACAGGCAACAAGCAAAAGATAATTGTTTGGGCTAAAGAACACAAGGAATGGACATTAGACCAGTGGAAATCTGCGCTTTGGTCTGATGAGTCCAAATTTGAGATCTTTGGTTCCAACCACCGTGTCTTTGTGCGATGCAGAAAAGGTGAACGGATGGACTCTACATGCCTGGTTCCCACCATAAAGCGTGAAGGAGAAGGTGTGATGGTGTGGGGGTGCTTTGCGGGTGACACTGTTGGGGATTTATTCAAAATTGAAGGCATACTGAACCAGCATGGCTACCACAGCATCTTGCAGCGGCATGCTATTCTATCCGGTTTGCGTTTATTTGGACCATCATTTATTTTTCAACAGGACAATGACCCCAAACACACCTCCAGGCTGTGTAAGGGCTATTTGACCAAGAAGGAGAGTGATGTGGTGCTATGCCAGATGACCTGGCCTCCACAGTCACCAGACCTGAACCCAATCGAGATGGTTTGGGGTGAGCTGGACTGCAGAGTGAAGGCAAAAGGGCCAACAAGTGCTAAGCATCTCTGGGAACTCCTTCAAGATTGTTGGATGAACCATTTCCGGTGACTACCTCTTGAAGTTCATCAAGAGAATGCCAAGAGTGTACAAAGCAGTCATCAAAGCAAAAGGTGGCTACATTGAAGAACCTAGAATATAAGACATATTTTCAGTTGTTTCACACTTCTTTGTTAAGTATATAATTCCACATGTGTTAATTCATAGTTTTGATGCCTTCAGTGTGAATGTACAATTTTCATAGTCATGAAAATGCAGAAAAATCTTTAAATGAGAAAGTGTGTCCAAACTTTTGGTCTGTACTGTGTGTATATATATATATATATATATATATATATATATATATATATATATATATATACAGGGGCGTACATAGAAATCATGGGGCCCCATAGCAAAAGTCTGAATGGGGCCCCCCCAAAAAAAACAGGTGCTCTTAACTCCACACACACACACACCTGCAGTGCATGCAGGGCCCCCTACACCCTCCACAGTGTGTGCAGCCGGGCCCCCCTCCCTAAGGTGCAAAGTGCAGTCAGAGCCATTGTAAATGTAAAGTGCCAGCACAGTGAGGGGACACATTTAACAAAAAAAAATCGACCCCCAGCCAGGCTCACCATCTTGTGTGTGCAGTGGCGTAGCAACTGTTTTTGGGGCCCGGGGCGGCTGAAAAATTTGCCGCCCCTTTGGTCATTGATAATCCTGAAGCATTCACCATTACAACCAAAAAAAGGCTCAAAGTAAATACCTTTCACCTGTAAAATCAGCATGGCAAAAATACACACTGCAAAGCAGCAACACACAGTATGGACTTGTGTTTATGATGTGCTTTATCCTCCTTGGACAAAAAGGACTTCTTTAGGCTTGGCTCACATTTATACAGTGCAGTCTGCTGGACAAATATGTCTGAATTGCAAAAAAAAATGGTATTCAGACGTATATGGAGGCATACACAAACCATAATGGGCAACACATAGTGTAAAAAAAATGTTCTTCTGACTATGTTTTGCCCTGATCACGTTGTATTGTGGGAAAAAAACATAATTGACCAAAGGTACGCGTTTTTAATGTGGGGTGAAAAAAAGTTTATTCCTCTGGACACCTCCTCACAGAACTGATGCCAAAATGGAGTGGGATGGGACTGTTGACACCAGTAAAACTGGATGGAAAAAAAATGATTCTTTTTAAGTAAAAAAACATATAGAGACAAAGATGGAAGTACGATATGTATCAAATGTACTTGTTTAAATTCGTAGGTTGATGCATGGCATACGTTTTAATGTATACGTCCAACGCATTAAGTCTGCAGGCGTATAAATGTGAACCTAGCCTGACAGGGAACATGCTGCATAGTGTGCTCCGATGTAAGAAGTGTGGTGCCTAATCTGACAGCAGGTACAAGCAATGCCCATCATTCATGGCATCATATAAGACAGGTAGACGGATGTCATATCTTTGTATATGAAATGATTGGACTATGTAAGCTATGCAAAGTTCCAACATGTGTACAAACTACAAGACACATTTTATCACAGGTAAGGGGACACAGAAATGCCGCACACAATATCTTCCATAACATCTGCAGAACTTCCACTCTCAGGCATCTCATGAGCTCAGCACGCCCCATGTAATTGCTGTCTCCCAGGTGCATGCCTCTGGGGTGAAGGAGCAGAATAAATTAGTAACATTTATTGGCTGCACCATGATTTCCAGGGCATTGCACATTTTTAGTATTGCATGAACATGCATTGTTGCACACCTTGACAATGAAGTTGGTGGTGGGACATAGACTGGAGGTCTTACCTACAGCTAGGAAGCATCATCCTGACTGGTGGTGGTACAGGGGTTAAATCACATGAAACCAGCTCTAATGGAGAAGCATTGTGAGGAGTACAGAAGGGTGTCTGCAGTGCATGCAGGGCAATCATCCTCCTCCACAGTGCATGCAGAGCCCCCTCCTCCACCCTCCACAGTGCCTGCAATCAGGACCCCCTCACTCCCTAAGGTGCAAAGTGCAGCCAGAGGCTAGCCATTGTAAATATAAAGTGCCAGCACAGTGAGGGGACACATTCAACAAAAAAATCCACCCCATAACCCAGCCAGCAGGGCTCACCTCGTGTAGTGTATCTCTCCCTGAGTGAAACTTATGAATGTTTTCTGCTTCCTGTGATGCAGTGTCTCTGGCTGCAGGCTGGCTTTCTTATGCAAATGCAGCCAGAGACTAAAGGGTATGCCACACTAAACAATATCGCTAACGAGATCGCTAAAAAACGTCACTATTTAGCGATCCCGTTAGCGATATTGTTCAGTGCGGCAGCTTCCAGCGACGAGCTTCCTGCTGTGATCTCGCTCGTCGCTGGAATCGTTCCGGACCCTATTTCATCGCTGGCGCTCCCGCTGGGTAAGTATCTTATCGCTGTGTGGCACCTTTTCTTAGCGATTTAGCGGTACTTTTGTACCGCTAAAGTCGTTAAGAAGATCGCTAACGGCGATAGCGTCGTTAACTATATCGCTAAATGTGGCCGCATTTAGCGATATAGAAACGATCCCGCTAGCGATCTCATTAGTATGCAACGCTAACGAGATCGCTAGCGGGATTGCTTAGTGTGGCAGTACCTTTAAGCCAACTGCTGACCAGGAGACAACAAGGAAAGGGGACCTTCAAGGGGGTTTACAGTGTCCGGCCGTCGCTTATATTTAATTTAAGGAGATAGTACTGTGTCAGCACAGCACAGCTGCCAAACGACAGCGGCCGTCGTGGGCCCCATAGCAGCTGCTTAGTCTGCTCTATTCACGGAACGCCACTGTATATATATACATATATACATATATATATTATATATATAATATATATGTTATATATATACAGTACAGACCAAAAGTTTGGACACACCTTCTCATTCAAAGATTTTTCTGTATTTTCATGACTATGAAAATTGTAGAATCACACTGAAGGCATCAAAACTATGAATTAACACATGTGGAATTATACATTACACTTTACAAAAAAGTGTGAAACAACTGAAAATATGTCTTATATTCTAGGTTCTTCAAAGCAGCCACTTTTTACTTTGATTACTGCTTTTCATGCAGAAAAGGTGAACGGCTGGACTCTACATGCCTAGTGTTATGTTACGGTAGCTGAGGAGTGCAGGTAAAAAAGGAAATACACCAGAGCAGTTGGAAACTATGAGATTGCAGTACCCTGACTAACCACCGCAACTAGAGGCAGCCGTGGAGCGTTCCTACGATGGTCCTAGACGCCTCGTCACAGCCTGAGAAACTAACTACACCTAAAGACAGAAACAGGAAAGCTATCTGCCCCGGAGCAGAACCCCAAAGATAATAGAAAGCCCCCAAACATGTAATGGCGGTTAGACAAGAGGAAATACTGACACAGAAAGAAAATAGTATGAGCAAACGCTGGGGCCCAAACTATCTAAATAGAAAAGGATAGGAAGGGTACTTACTGCAATCCCAGAAAACCCTGAAAAACACCAACTTACTAATTTCAAAATCACCTGAGATCACACGACCTCTACCACCTAAATTAGTTCTCTGGTGTAACAAAAACAGCAGCCACTGAAAAAACTGCAAAAAGCAAAAGTACAAAACACAGTGGCTGGACCAAACTGAGAGGGCAAAAGCCCCGGAGGGGACCCAGAAGGCCCCCACAGAAGTGCAGGACAAAATGCAAAAATATAGCAAAAACACACAATAAGAAATTGTCTTATCTGATAGCAGGAGATGCAGACACGACACAGCAGGCTACAAGGGAAACTGGAAAGAAGGATTCAGACCAGAACAATTGATCACCGGCAACCCTGATGGGAAAATGATTCCCTTAAATAAGACCAATCAGTAACACCTGATTCCCAATCCTCACTAGTACCGCTTGTAACCACCAGAGGGAGCCTCTGCTCAGAACTCATCTCAAACCCATTCACAACAGTACCCCCCCTTGAGGAGGGTCACCGAACCCTCATTTGAGCAACCAGGTCGGTCAGGATGAGTTCTATGATACGCACGGATAAGTCTCCTAGCATGGATGTCCGAAGCAAACACCCAAGAATTATCTTCCTGACCATAACCTCTCCATTTAACCAAATACTGGAGTCTTCGTCTAGAAAAACGAGAATCCAATATTTTCTCAACCACATACTCCAGATTGCCCTCAACCAAAACAGGGTCAGGAGGCACAGCAGCAGGAACCACTGGCTCAACAAACCTCTTCAACAAGGACTTGTGGAACACGTTATGGATCTTAAATGTCCCTGGAAGAAGCAAACGAAAAGAAACAGGATTAATAATCTCCATGATCTTATAAGGTCCAATGAACCTAGGCTTAAATTTAGGAGATGCTACTCTCATAGGAATATTCTTTGAGGACAACCAGACCAAGTCCCCCACTTTAAACCGAGGACCACAAGTCCTATGCCGGTTGGCAAACCGCTGGGCCTTCTCCTGAGAGAGGGACAACCTCTCCACTACCTGGTCCCAAATCTGCTGCATACGCTCAACAACAGAGTCAACACCTGGACAGACAGAAGCCTCCGTCTGTCCTGAAGAAAATCGAGGGTGAAACCCAGAATTACAGAAAAACGGAGACATCAAAGTGGCAGAGCTAGCCCTATTATTAAGAGCAAACTCAGCCAAAGGCAAAAAAGAGACCCAGTCATCCTGATCAGCAGACACAAAGCATCTTAGATAAGTCTCCAATGTCTGGTTTGTTCTCTCAGTTTGACCATTGGTCTGAGGATGAAATGCCGAGGAGAAAGACAATTGAACACCCAGTTTAGAACAAAAAGTCCTCCAAAATCTGGAAACAAACTGGACTCCTCTGTCAGACACAATGTTCTCAGGAATGCCGTGTAAACGAACCACGTGCTGAAGGAACAACGGCACCAATTCAGAGGAGGAAGGCAACTTAGGTAATGGCACAAGATGTATCATTTTGGAAAACCTATCACAAATTACCCAGATGGTGGTCATTCTCTGAGAAACAGGAAGATCGGAAATGAAATCCATAGAGATATGGGTCCATGGTCTCTTGGGCACAGGCAATGGCATCAACAAACCACTAGAGCGAGAGCAAGGCTTGGAGCGAGAGCAAGTCCCGCAGGACTGCACAAATTCCCTGACATCGCGAGACAAGGTAGGCCACCAAAAGGACCGACTAACCAAGTCTCTGGTACCAAAAATTCCGGGATGCCCAGCCAATGCGGAACAATGAATCTCAGACATCACACTCTTTTTCCATTGGTCCGGGACAAACAATTTTCCAACAGGGCAGCGCTCGGGCCTATCCTCCTGACACCCCTCCAGAGCAAGTCTCAAATTAGGCGAGATGGCGGAAAGAACTACACCCTCCTTCAAAATAACAGAGGGGTCAGATAGCTCAGGAGAGTCCGCAAGGAAACTCCTCGAGAGGGCATCCGCCTTAACATTCTTAGTGCCAGGAAGAAAGGAAACCACAAAATTAAAACGTGTGAAAAACAAGGCCCACCTGGCCTGTCTAGGATTGAGTCGCTTGGCAGATTCCAGATAGACCAGATTCTTATGGTCCGTAAGGACCACCACCTGATGTTTGGCTCCCTCCAGCCAATGTCTCCACTCTTCAAAAGCCCACTTCATGGCCAATAACTCCCGATTACCCACGTCATAATTACGTTCAGTAGGAGAAAATTTTCGAGAGAAAAAGGCACAAGGGTTACTTTTAGAGGTCTCTGGATCTTTTTGGGACAAAACGGCACCTGCCCCAATTTCAGAGGCATCAACCTCCACCTGAAATGGCAGAGAAACATCAGGCTGCCGTAGAACAGGAGCAGAAGTGAATCTCTGCTTAAGTTCCTGAAACGCAGAGACTGCCTCAGGAGGCCAATTCACCACATCAGAACCCTTTCTGGTCAAATCAGTTAATGGTTTAACAATAACAGAGAAATTACCAATAAATTTACGATAAAAATTGGCAAAACCCAAAAATCTCTGAAGCGCCTTTAATGAAGTAGGTTGGACCCAATCACAGATGGCCTGAACCTTGACCGGGTCCATTTCAATAACAGATGGGGACAAAATGAATCCCAGAAATGAGATCTTCTGTACGCCAAAAAGACACTTTGATCCCTTCACATACAGAGCATTCTCTCTCAAAATCTGGAATACAGTTCGAACATGTTTCACATGAGAGTCCCAGTCATTAGAAAAAATCAAGATATCATCCAAATAAACAATCAGAAACTTGTCCACAAAATCCCTGAAAATGTCATTCATGAAGGACTGGAAGACGGAAGGAGCATTAGTGAGCCCAAAGGGCATCACAAGGTACTCAAAATGCCCTTCAGGGGTGTTAAATGCCGTCTTCCATTCATCCCCGTGCTTAATGCGAATAAGGTTATACGCCCCCCTGAGGTCAAGCTTGGTAAACCAAGTAGCGTTTTTCACCCTGGAAAACAGGTCAGAAATCAAGGGTAACGGGTATTGATATTTCACAGTAATATTGTTCAAGAGACGATAATCAATACACGGCCTTAATGAACCATCTTTTTTGGCCACAAAGAAAAAACGGCACCTAAGGGTGAAGAGGATGGTCTGATATGACCCTTCTCCAATGATTCCTTGATATAA
This sequence comes from Oophaga sylvatica, assembly GCA_033576555.1. Lineage (NCBI taxonomy): Eukaryota > Metazoa > Chordata > Amphibia > Anura > Dendrobatidae > Oophaga > Oophaga sylvatica. The sequence goes on along the minus strand of JARQOD010000001.1, from coordinate 692,546,409 downwards.
GACCGCATAGCGTCATGTTCAGGTACAGACAAGTTAAAAAGGCGACCCTTAGGGAATTTACTACCTGGCACTAATTCAATAGCGCAGTCATAGCTCCTATGGGGAGGTAAGGATGCAGATTTACTTTCGCTAAACACATCAGAAAAATCAAACAAAAAGTCAGGAACATCCTCAGCCTGGGGGGAGGCAGAAAAAACAGGAGTGTTGGTATTAACACATTGGCAGCCCCAACTGGTTACAGACACAGATTTCCAATCCAAAACAGGATTATGAGACTGTAACCAAGGGAAACCCAGCACGATAATGTCATGCAGATTATATAGAACCAAAAATTTGCAGCACTCCTGGTGATCAGGTTCAACCCTCATTATCACCTGAGTAGAAAACTGGGGTTTATTCTCAGCCAAAGGGGTAGAATCGATCCCCAGTAGGGGAATAGACTTCTGTAGGGGTATCAAGGGAAATCCACAACGTTTAGCAAAATCATAATCCATCAGGTTAATAGCTGCCCCAGAATCAACGAAAGCCTGAGCAGAAAATGAGGACAGAGAGCATATCAGAGTGACAGTTAATAAAAACTTAGTCTGAACACTACCCAAGACAACTGAGCGTGCAAAACGTCTTCCCCGCTTAGGGCAGACTGAAATAGCATGAGAGGCATCACCACAGTAGAAACATAACCCATTGCGCTTTCGAAACTCATGACGCTGTGCCCCAGACACCACTCCATCACACTGCATGGGCTCAGCAGCTGGCTCACAAGGCAACACCACTCCACGCATACTTCTCCGCTCACGCAAACGTCTGTCAATTTGAATCGCTAATGACATAGAATCATTGAGACCAGAGGGGACAGGGAATCCCACCATAACATCCTTTACATTATCCGACAGACCCTTCCGGAAAAGGGCCGCCAAAGCGTCGTCATTCCATTTGGTCAGGACTGCCCACCTACGGAATCTCTGACAGTATAACTCAGCGTCATCAAGCCCCTGATTTAATGCCAACAAGGCTTTTTCAGCTTGATCAGTGACATTAGGCTCATCGTACAATAACCCAAAGCCTGAAAAAATGCATCAACATCACTCAAAACAGGATCCCAGGTGTGAGGGAAAAAGCCCAATCCTGAGGATCGCCGCGCAGGAGAGAGATGATAATTTGAACCTGCTGCGCTGCGTTTCCTGAGGACTTAGATTTTAAGGCAAAAAACAATTTACAATTATTTTTGAAATTCTGAAACTTAGCTCGATCCCCTGAAAACAAATCTGGCATGGGAATCCTAGGTTCCACAACAGGCAACCTAGCAAGATATGCAGCAATACTCTGAACCTCAGTGGCAAGCTGATCCACACGGCCAGACAACTGTGCAAACTCCATTGGGAGAAAAGATCCTCCCCAGCACCCAGAGATACAGAGGGAAAAAAAAAAAAAATGCAACAAACAGAAAAATATCTCTGACAACTTTTCTTCCTTCAAAATATTTTTTCCCTTCTGTGAGTACCATACAATTTTTATGGCCGGTGATACTGTTATGTTACGGTAGCTGAGGAGTGCAGGTAAAAAAGGAAATACACCAGAGCAGTTGGAAACTATGAGATTGCAGTACCCTGACTAACCACCGCAACTAGAGGCAGCCGTGGAGCGTTCCTACGATGGTCCTAGACGCCTCGTCACAGCCTGAGAAACTAACTACACCTAAAGACAGAAACAGGAAAGCTATCTGCCCCGGAGCAGAACCCCAAAGATAATAGAAAGCCCCCAAACATGTAATGGCGGTTAGACAAGAGGAAATACTGACACAGAAAGAAAATAGTATGAGCAAACGCTGGGGCCCAAACTATCTAAATAGAAAAGGATAGGAAGGGTACTTACTGCAATCCCAGAAAACCCTGAAAAACACCAACTTACTAATTTCAAAATCACCTGAGATCACACGACCTCTACCACCTAAATTAGTTCTCTGGTGTAACAAAAACAGCAGCCACTGAAAAAACTGCAAAAAGCAAAAGTACAAAACACAGTGGCTGGACCAAACTGAGAGGGCAAAAGCCCCCGGAGGGGACCCAGAAGGCCCCCACAGAAGTGCAGGACAAAATGCAAAAATATAGCAAAAACACACAATAAGAAATTGTCTTATCTGATAGCAGGAGATGCAGACACGACACAGCAGGCTACAAGGGAAACTGGAAAGAAGGATTCAGACCAGAACAATTGATCACCGGCAACCCTGATGGGAAAATGATTCCCTTAAATAAGACCAATCAGTAACACCTGATTCCCAATCCTCACTAGTACCGCTTGTAACCACCAGAGGGAGCCTCTGCTCAGAACTCATCTCAAACCCATTCACAACACCTAGTTCCCACCGTGAAGCATTGAGGAGGTGGTGTGATGGTGTGGGGGTGCTTTGCTGGTGACACTGTTGGGGATTTATTCAAAATTGAAGCGGTGAGCGGTCCAGCTCACCCCAAACCATTTATATTGGGTTCAGGTCTGGTGACTGTGGAGGCCAGGTCATCTGGCGTAGCACCCCAACACTCTCTTGGTCAAATAGCCCTTACACAGTCTGGAGGTGTGTTTGGTGTCATTGTCCTGTTGAAAAATAAATGATGGTCCAACTAAACGCAAATCGGATGGAATAGCATGCTGCTGCAAGATGCTGTAGTAGCAATACTGGTTCACTATGCCTTCAATTTTGGATAAATCCCCAACAGTGTCACCAGCAAAGCACCCCCACATCATCACACCTCCTCCTCCATGCTTCACGGTGGGAACCAGGCATGTAGAGTCCATCCGTTCACCTTTTCTGCGTGCAAAGCAGTAATCAAAGCAAAAGGTGGCTACTTTGAAGAACCTAGAATATAAGACATATTTTCAGTTGTTTCACACTTTTTTGTAAAGTGTAATGTATAATTCCACATGTGTTAATTCATAGTTTTGATGCCTTCAGTGTGATTCTACAATTTTCATAGCCATGAAAATACAGAAAAATCTTTGAATGAGAAGGTGTGTCCAAACTTTTGGTCTGTACTGTATATATATATATATATATATATATATTGTGAGACAGTGAGAGCGTATGTATTGAATGGGGTGTACATTTCACAGGTATTTTGCTGACTTGTATAAGGGAAATGTATGTCTTTGTTAACCTAGTGGTAGAGAAAGGTCATTACACCATCCATTCAAGTACACGCTTGCAGCTCAAACCTGTGGCCACTCAGGTATTGATTAGGAAGCCAGAAGTAGGTGCTTGGGAGCACAGTCAGTGAGCTAGTTTAGCCTGGACACAGGAAGGTGTCCTGGCACAAGAAACAGTCTCCAAGAGTGTTAGAGCTGTCTTTAGCCTGGACACAGAGAGGTGTCCTGGCACAAGGAAGCAGTCTCCAAGAGTGTTAGAGCTGTCTTTAGCCTGGACACAGAGAGGTGTCCTGGCACAAGGAAGCAGTCTCCAAGAGTGTTAGAGCTGTCTTTAGCCTGGACACAGAGAGGTGTCCTGGCACAAGGAAGCAGTCTCCAAGAGTGTTTGAGCTATCTCAGTTTGGGTGCAGGAAGGACCCCGGACATAGGAGTAGTCTCAGTGCGAATCCGTGTGAAGAGCGGCTGAATAGGAGTGGATCTCTCTCAAGTCTGGACATGGAAGGTGCCTTCAGACACAAGGAGGAGTATCTGTGAAGCTCCATACTGGTAACATATGTGATATGTGTTGTTTTGGGCACAGACTGGTAGAGTCTGGGTCCCGGATAGAGAGGGCCATCTATCTAAGTGTAATTAGAGGCTAGACAAGCCCAGGTTTTCTGTTTATGCTTTGTTTTATCTGTTTGCTGTGGACTTTAATAAAGCTGGTTGCGGCCAGTTTTACACCAGAACTGCTGTCTGAATGAACTGTTTTCATGCCATTCTGTCTACCCAGACAGCGATCCTAGAGCTAAACCCCTGGAAGGCTACAATTGGTGGAGAATGCGGGCAGCGCAGTGGCTGATACAGTTAGTGCTGGAGTGTGCATGCAGCACAGAGGCTTAGAGACAGCAATAAAGGTGAAGTCTGTTGAAATAGCAGCAGAGGAAAAAAAAAAAGTGTGTCAGCAGAAACGTCTGTTTGGAGCAGTCTTGGAGAGACAGTGGCCCTGATAGGGTCTGCAGAGAGAAAATGTATGCACAGCAAAGCTGAACTTGTTGTGAAAATTACTTTGGAATGTGCAGCAGCAAAAGAAACGTCTGTGGAGCAGTCTTAAAGAGACAGTAGCCCTAATAGACTTTGCAAAAGAAAAAAAAAAAAAAAAAGGGTGTCTGCACAGCAGAGCTGAATTTTCTATGGAAAAGACTGTAGAGTGTGTATGTCTTGAGTGAAGACTGCCGTTGTTGAGACAGAGAAGTCTGACAGCATTGACAACGAGTGTGGATACAAGCATCTTGCTGTGACTCAGTGGGGTCACGAAGGCATCTTGCTGTGACTCAGTGGGGTCACGAAGGCATCTTGCTGCAACTCGGCGGGGTTGGAAGATTGTCGTCGCACTCAAATCCAGTTTTGCTGTGGCTCGGCGGGGCCACGAAGATTTTTCAAGGGAAAGCGGTGAAGTTCTGGTGTGAACAGTGCTCCGCGATGGCTGTGAACGGAGCAGCGAATGGGTCTGACAAGTCGGACCGCATATTTGAGAAATGTCTACTGGACATGCAACTGGACATGGTGCTGGAGCTGTGGGCACCGTATGGAATGGCGGCAGTGGACCATTCTATGGACTCTCCGGGGGTGCCAGTGTTGTCACAGAGTGCCCGGGGAGGTGGTAAGAGATGTTGTGAACTGAGTCCTAAGACTACTGCTGATTTTTGTGTAAAAATTACCCTGCCGGTGTGGTTGTTAAAAAGGGGGAGGAGTCTAAAAAAGGGGCGGATTTTCACAAGAGTGTAGAGTGTGGAAAACTGAAAATTGTTACTGGTGGTGGGTTGGTACCTCCTAAAAATGACAATGTGACCGTTGATAACGGGGTAGCTCCAGTAGAAGGGGGTGACGTCAAAGTGGGAGGTGACCTGTTAGTCCACAACACCATGGGGAGTGACACAGACCCCGTAGCTGACTGGGACACTATGAAAGTAAAAAGTGAGTTCAGTCAGGAGAGGCTAGACGAGGGAAGAGAGTCCTCCTCTCGTCGTAGACGGCGCAAGGGCCACAAAAAGGTTGTTCCGGTAGCACTCGCTGAAAATGAAAATAAAGGGAATGTAGTGCTGTGTGCCGATACTTCAAGTGTGGATCCTCCTTTAGAGGTAGAAGAGGAGGTGGCCAGTCAGGGCCAAGAGCTGGAAACTATTCGGCTGCAGTATCAGAATGACATGCTGCAATTATGTGAAAACCTGGAGGACGTGTCCTCAGACCAGCGAGATCTAAAAGGAGGCAACGAGGAAGTTATCCTGTGGCAGAATATGTTCTTTGCCATTAAAGAGGACCGCCGCAAAATCAAGGAAGAGGTTTTGCAGTTGAAGCGTGAGAAGGAGGCGCTGCAGGATGGAGTTTCTGGAAGTGAACAAATCCTAGAACGACTGCGCGAACAGCTCAACCAGGAGCTGTGTGACTCCAAGAAGGAGTGTGATGAACGCAGTAGGGAACTGCAACAGATGAAGAAAGAGTATGTGGATCTCCTCAGGGTCAAAGAAAAACTAGAAGAAGAGAAGATGGATGCAGAGCAAATGCGCCAGGTGGTTGAGACCACTCTGCAGGACACCCGTGATGAAAATGGTGATCTGCGCAGAAAGACCCTAGGTCTGGAAGCTCAGGTGAAGGAGCTACAGATGTCCTGTGATACTCTCCAGAAGGTGGAGATGCGCCTTAAGGAAAAGCTCAGCCAAAGGGAAGCTGAGCGGGAAAAGATGGAGGAGTCCATCAGAGAAGCTACAGACCAGGGCCAGGAGTTGGCCACTGGAGATGAGAGGTGTAAAGCAGATACTTCCTCGAGTGCTGTGAGTTCGGATGATTCGGTGGATGTCGGAGCCGAGATCAAGGAGCTCAAGGAGTGGTTACAAGCCCACTGGACGCAAGAGAAGCTTCAGAGACGGGCAGCTGAGAGGCGAATGGCGGAACTAGAGGAAGAAGTTCTCGGGCTTAAAAGTCGCCTGATACAGTGTCACTCGGTGAACAAGGTCTCCTTGGAGAAAGAAAAGGGCAAACACGTTGCACTCGCTCCCTTTGGCCAGGAGAAGATAGACCTGAGGAGAGCTAAGAGTGTGGTAACGGAAGATAAATGTGAAATGGAAGTGGTCAGGACGGAAATTCACGAAATTGTAGCTGTGAGTCAGCTCAGAAGAAGTGTAAAGGGGGAAGAAGCTGAAAGTCAGTTGTCCCTGAACCCTGAGCTGATTGATCGTCTGGAAACCACTGGTGAGACCGAAACGTGTCGGTACAAGTGCCTCGTAGATGTACCCGAGGACTTGAGAGAAGAATGCACCCGTGAGTCTGTACATGAAGCGTTTAGGAAGGCCGTGGGAGCCTGTAAGGTGTACTCGACCTCAGGAGCTAAACAGCTGGTGGTCTTGTCCACGACTGAAGTTACAGTGAAGAGGGTGGCAATCCTAAGTGACATGCACTGGCGATGTATTCGCACAAAGCGGTTTCTCCGGTTGAAGACAGAACAAACCGTTAGACAACTAAAGCTTATGAGAAAAGCTCACAGTCTACAGGAAGAGGTCATCCGGGTGCCTCATGTTCTGGTGAGAAAGCTGATTGGGAGAAATGGCCGAGCCATGCAGATAATGGTGAAGAAGTCTGGTGTGGTGAAAGTAAGCAGTCCACGTGACCGTCGGGACTGGATACCAGATGAAGACGGCATGGTGTCATTCTACGCTATAGGAACGGAAGAAAGTCTTGAATATGTGCGCATGCTGGTGGCGTACCGTGTGACCTACCTGCGAGAGGTAGAACAATTGAATCTCGCTAGACAGCGAGTAGATAGACAGCATCATCTGAGCAGCAGAAGATGGCAGCCGTCTAAGAATAGTGAGACCCGACAGAGAAAGGGCCCCTAAATAACAGAACAGCTACGGCTGAAGTTAGGGACCTTACAAGATGTCCTGAGGGTAGTGGGCGTGGGTTTAGAGGTAGTGAGACCTCCAGTAACTCAGGTTTGAGAGGCCCATACAGACGACCCGATAGAGTACAGGACAGTACAGAGTCTAACCGGACCTTAGATACCCAGGCAAGACCTGACAAGGTTACGATTGACCACTGGGAGCAAAGGGGAGACCTGACAAGGTTACGTCCCAGAAATGTGACTGGACGAAGTCTGTGACAATGACAGACGGTAGGTCCCTAAGGAATGAGCGAATGTCATTGACTAATATTCCGGGGGGCTGAACAGAGCAAGGGACAAGTACATAGTCTCTGTGTGAACTGTGGGTTGAGGTGATTGGATATATTATGTGTTCAACCCTACAAGCTTAAACTTATGTGATGATAATGATCATAATGATGATGATAATGATGATGATGCTAATCATAATAGTGATGATACTGATAATGGTGATGACCGTGATAAAAATGAAATTCCTTTGCAGGTGATGTTGGGAGAAGAGGAGAGGTTTCCTCATGCTGCCATGAATAATAACCTATTGTATAGGGACACTGAAGTTCAGGGAGAGGTCGTGAGACAGCTCCTGGTACCTGACCTATATAGAAGTATAGTGCTGATGCAGGGTCCGGAGTTCACTGTCTCTTTTGGATTGTTGACCAGCCCTCCGGTCTGGATGACCAGCCCTCCGGTCTGGAGAAGAGGGGGGGGATATGTGAGACAGTGAGAGCGTATGTATTGAATGGGGTGTACATTTCACAGGTATTTTGCTGACTTGTATAAGGGAAATGTATGGCTTTGTTAACCTAGTGGTAGAGAAAGGTCATTACACCATCCATTCAAGTACACGCTTGCAGCTCAAACCTGTGGCCACTCAGGTATTGATTAGGAAGCCAGAAGTAGGTGCTTGGGAGCACAGTCAGTGAACTAGTTTAGCCTGGACACAGGAAGGTGTCCTGGCACAAGAAACAGTCTCCAAGAGTGTTAGAGCTGTCTTTAGCCTGGACACAGAGAGGTGTCCTGGCACAAGGAAGCAGTCTCCAAGAGTGTTAGAGCTGTCTTTAGCCTGGACACAGAGAGGTGTCCTGGCACAAGGAAGCAGTCTCCAAGAGTGTTAGAGCTGTCTTTAGCCTGGACACAGAGAGGTGTCCTGGCACAAGGAAGCAGTCTCCAAGAGTGTTTGAGCTATCTCAGTTTGGGTGCAGGAAGGACCCCGGACATAGGAGTAGTCTCAGTGCGAATCCGTGTGAAGAGCGGCTGAATAGGAGTGGATCTCTCTCAAGTCTGGACATGGAAGGTGCCTTCAGACACAAGGAGGAGTATCTGTGAAGCTCCATACTGGTAACATATGTGATATGTGTTGTTTTGGGCACAGACTGGTAGAGTCTGGGTCCCGGATAGAGAGGGCCATCTATCTAAGTGTAATTAGAGGCTAGACAAGCCCAGGTTTTCTGTTTATGCTTTGTTTTATCTGTTTGCTGTGGACTTTAATAAAGCTGGTTGCGGCCAGTTTTACACCAGAACTGCTGTCTGAATGAACTGTTTTCATGCCATTCTGTCTACCCAGACAGCGATCCTAGAGCTAAACCCCCTGGAAGGCTACAATATATACATATACATATATTATCATTACAAACAGAGTGATCTATTTCAAATGTTTTTCTGTTAATATTGATGATAATGGCTTACAGCCAATGAAAACCAAAGAGTAATTAACAAAAAACACCTGCAAAGGCTTCCTAAGCATTTAAAAAGGTCCCTTAGTCTGTTTCAGTAGGCTCGACAATCATGGTAAAAACTGCTGACTTAACAGATGTCCAGAAGACAGTCATTCAAACAAAAAAGGCAGTACTTTGTAGTGCCATAACATGCAAATATGAAATGTGAAAATTGACTTGCATTACTGCATTAGAAATATGAAAAATTGAGAATGCTTAGCGCATAAACTGGCCAATTCATGTGTAAAGGGTATGCCACACTAAACAATATCGCTAACGAGATCGCTAAAAAACGTCACTATTTAGCGATCCCGTTAGCGATATTGTTCAGTGCGGCAGCTTCCAGCGACGAGCTTCCTGCTGTGATCTCGCTCGTCGCTGGAATCGTTCCGGACCCTATTTCATCGCTGGCGCTCCCGCTGGGTAAGTATCTTATCGCTGTGTGGCACCTTTTCTTAGCGATTTAGCGGTACTTTTGTACCGCTAAAGTCGTTAAGAAGATCGCTAACGGCGATAGCGTCGTTAACTATATCGCTAAATGTGGCCGCATTTAGCGATATAGAAACGATCCCGCTAGCGATCTCATTAGTATGCAACGCTAACGAGATCGCTAGCGGGATTGTTTAGTGTGGCAGTACCTTAACTGGAAGCCACGTTAAGGCGATTCTCATTTTCCAGGACCTAACAATGCCAATCCTCTCTTAGAATAAAGTCTTCATCTGTATGGGAACCTAATGTGAATCCTCTCTTAGACTAAAATCTATATATCTGTGGAGGTGTAGTGGCCCTGCTGCAATTAAAAACACCTGAGGCTAAGAGGCGGAGTTTCCATGTAAATCTCTGAAATGCGTGATTCAAACGGAATTCCCAGCAGAAGAATGCCTATAATGAGGCAGATGGAGGCACTCCGGTGGTGTCCGTCTTTTTAGTCATACATAAAAGTGAGGTCCGCCACAGTTTTGTGCTCTTCTGAAAAAAAGGACAACACTGAAAAGAGTCCAGGCGGAGTCCAGAGTAACTCGACTGCCTCATTATAGTGAGTGGCTCCCTCATGGGTTTCATCTGAATCACGTCACTCAGAAATTTAGATGGAAACCCCAAAGTAAGTGCTCAGCGTAGAGCACCAGATACATGTGATCCCAAATGTTGTGCAAAATTTTCCCAACAAATGCTTCAACTCAATCCACAAAAAAAACAAGTGCCCACTCAGGTCCATCATTTGTTAATGGAAATATAGGGGATTTCCATGTTACTTGTAGTACCAAAGATCTGGAAAAGCTAAATGGCTCCTCGACGCCCCAAAGCAAATTCAGGAAATTGTGCGCTCCCAAATCCAAATGCCCCCTTCTCTTCTGATCCCACAGTGTGCCTAAACCGCTGTTAGCGACTACATGTTTGGCATTTCTGTAGCGATGAGAGCCCGCCTAATTTACAGATGCATGAGCTGGCCACAATGTATGGGCACTACAACGTACTGGTTACTACACCGTACTGGTCACCATGACAGTTTGCAATTTTTATTTAGCAACATCCACTGCTGCTTGTTTCTGTAAAACATTCATGGAGTCAAAATTGTCACTACACCTGTAGGTAAATTCCCAAAGGGGTATAATTTCCAACATGGAGTCACTTGAAGGGAGAATTCTGCTCTTCTAGCAATTAGGGGCTCTGTATATGGAGTCCGCAAACTATTCTAGGAAAATCTGCGCTCCATGAGGCATATAGCGCTCCGTCCCTCCTGAGTCTCTTCGTTTGGCGAGCAGTACTGTACAGCCACATATGGGGTATTGTCATGTTCAGTAGAAATTGTGGGACAAATTATGGTGCCATTTACCCACTTCTTGTGTGAAAGTAGCGTTGTTGGCGCTGCTGTCTGTTCTGCAACACCCACGGCCTGAGAAATGACTGACAGGTTAAGTTATCCAAGTGAACTGACTTTACCTCATCCATTGTGCTTTAACCCTACATATCCTTTTGCATTTTAACTGCTCTTTTTGCCATTTAACTGTTTACTTTCCTCATTTAACTGTTTACCTCCCTGTGTGGAGTATCTCATTGTTAAATTAAAGTTGTTAACCCTTCCTCTGCCTTTTGTCTGTCACTGCTTTCAGCTGGATGTTCTAAAGGACAGAAATGTCCAAGATGGATGAGAGATTTTTGCTAAATGAAATTCTCACTGCACAATCAGTAACAATCCCGAAATGAAGGAAGAATTAGAAACATTTAAAGAGACGAGGATGGATGAATGCAGAATTTAATCACTAGTTAAAAAGGAAAAAATAAATATTAAATGGAAAGAAGGGGGCATATCTAAAGAATAATATAAGGCTGTTTGCAGGGAATGCAGGGCAAGCGTTAGAAGAGCTAAAGCCAGTAATGAAGTGAGGCTTCCAAGGGAGATCAAAAGCAGTAAAAAACGATTTTGGGGGTATGTCAAAAGCAAAAGTAAAATCAAAGATGCTATAGGATTTTTTACAGGATGAAAAGGGTGCACTGGCCAAAAATGATGTTGAGAAGGCTGAACTTTTAAATTCCTTGGTCAGAAAAAAGTTTCCCCATCCCTAGTCTAACTGAATTATGCATTATTATATTTTAATGATGTACAGTGGGGAAAAAAAGTATTTAGTCAGCCACCAATTGTTCAAGTTCTCCCACTTAAAAACATCAGAGAGGGCTGTAACTGACATCATAGGTACACCACAACTATGAGAGTCAAAATGAGAAAACAAATCCAGAAAATCACCTTATCTGATTTAGCAAGATTTACTTTGTAAATTATGGTGGAAAATAAGTATTTGGTCATTAACAAATAATAATCTTTATTTTAATAATCTTTATTAACAAAAGTTCATCTCGATATTTTGTTATATATCCTTTGTTGGCAATGACAGAGTTCAAACATTTTCTGTAAGTCTTCACAAGGTTGGCACACACTGTTAGGCCGGGATCACACATGCGAGGAATACGGCCGAGTCTCGCATGTTAATACCCGGCACTGTCGCCGGTCTCAGGAGCGGAACGTGCGGCTCCATGTATTGCTATGCGGCCGCGCACTCCACTCCCGAGGCCGGCGGCAGTGCCGGGTATTAACATGCGAGACTCGGCCGTATTCCTCGCATGTGTGATCCCGGCCTTAGTGGTATGTTGGCCCATTCCTCCATGCAGATCTTTAGAGCAGTGATGTTTTGGGCCTGTCACTGGGCAACACGGACTTTCAAATCCCTCCAAAGGTTTTCTATGGGATTGAGATCTGCTTTTTACAAAGCCACTCCTTCGTTGCCCTGGCGGTGTGTTTGGGATCATTATCATGCTATCAGTTAGAAAGCGGGGTAGAGGGAAGAGCGCCAGGAAGGCTAGTCCTGATCTGGCACACCCCAATAAGTTTGCAAAGTTGGCAGATGAGGGGGTTGTCAGTACAGGGGTAGCACTGCTGCAGCCAGGCATGTCCTCTGAAAGCCGGGGGAGTGTCTGCTCCAGTAAGGGGGGAATTAGGAGAGCAGGGCAGGCCAGACAGGTGCTGGTAGTGAGGGGACTCAATTATTAGGGGAACAGATAGGGCAATCTGTCACAAAGACAGGGATCGTCGAACAGTGTGCTGCCTACCTGGCGCTCGAGTCCGACACATCGCTGATCGGGTTGACAGATTACTGGGAGGGGCTGGTGAGGACCCAGCGGTCATGGTGCACATTGGCACAAATGACAAAGTTAGAGGCAGGTGGAAGGTCCTTAAAGATGATTTCAGGGAATTAGGCTGCAAGCTTAAAGCAAGGACCTCCAACGTGGTATTTTCTGAAATACTGCCGGTACCACGTGCCACACCAGAGAGGCAACGGGAGATTAGGGAGGTTAATAAGTGGCTCAAGAATTGGTGTAGGAAGGAGGGGTTTGGGTTCCTGGAGAACTGGGCCGACTTCTCAGTTGGCTACAGGTTCTATGCTAGGGATGGGCTGCACCTCAATGGGGAGGGTGCAGCTGTGCTGGTGGAGAAAATGGCTAGAAGGTTGGAGGAGTCTTTAAACTAGGGACTGGGGGGGAGGGTATTCATTTTATAGGAGGGGAAGGCAGTACAGATAGAGACCTGGGCACAAATAATGAAATTGGGGGTGGGGGTGGCATGGGGGGTGGGGTTAGAACAGTTAATAATTTAAGAAAGAATAGAGGTTCAGAGAGATACATAAAGTGCATGTATACTAATGCTAGAAGCCTCACCAACAAAATGGCGGAATTAGAATTAATTTTGTTGGAACATAATTATGACATGGTGGGGATATCTGAGACTTGGCTGGATGAGAGCCATGACTGGGCGGTTAATTTACAGGGCTATAGTCTGCTTAGAAATGACCATAAAAATAAGCGAGGTGGGGGTGTGTGTTTATATGTAAAATCATCCTTAAAACCCATCCTGTGTGATATCTGTGAATCTAATGAAGATGTAGAGTCTCTGTGGGTGGAGATTAGGGGAGGGGGGAAAAATAATAAATTATTGATAGGGGTTTGTTATAAGTCTCCTAAAATAATGGAAGCAACAGAGAATATCCTCGTAAAGCAAATAGATGAAGCAGCAACTCAAGGAGAAGTCATTATTATGGGGGACTTCAACTACCCTGAAATACATTGGGGAACAGAAACCTGCAGTTCCAGCAAAGGTAATAAGTTTTTGGCAACTATGAGAGACAATTACCTTTCACAACTAGTTCAGGACCCAACAAGAGGGGGGGCACTGCTAGACCTAATATTATCCAACAGGCCAGACCGCATATCAAATATAAGGGTTGGGGGTCACTTGGGTAATAGTGATCACAAAATAATAAGCTTTCATGTATCCTTTAATAAGATGTGTAGTCGAGGGGTTACAAGGACACTAAACTTCAGGAAGGCAAATTTCCAACGGATGAGAGATGATCTTGGTGCAATAAACTGGGACGATATCCTGAGACATAAAAATACACAAAGAAAATGGGAGACGTTTATTAGTATCCTGAATAGGACCTGTGCACAGTATATACCCTATGGGAATAAACATGCTAGAATTAGGAGGAAACCACTATGGCTAAATAGAGCTGTAAGGGGCGCAATAAGGGACAAAAAGAAAGCGTTTAGGGAATTAAAGCAAGTAGGTAGTGAAGAGGTATTAAATAAATACAGAAGACTGAATAAATTCTGTAAAAAGCAAATCAAGACAGCAAAGATTGAGGCAGAGAGACTCATTGCCAGAGAAAGTAAAAATAATCCCAAAATATTCTTTAACTACATAAATAGCAAGAAACTAAAAAATGATAGTGTTGGTCCCCTTAAAAATAGTCTGGGTGAAATGGTGGATGAGGATGAGGAAAAAGCCAATATGCTAAATGACTTTTTTTCAACTGTATTTATACAAGAAAATCCCATGACAGATAACATGATCAGAGATAAAAAAATTTCTCCATTAAATGTCACATGCTTAACCCAGCAGGAAGTACGGCGGCTCTAAAAATCACTAAAGTTGACAAATCCCCGGGTCCGGATGGGATACACCCCGAGTACTGCAGGAATTAAGTACAGTTATAGATAGACCATTATTTTTAATCTTTAAAGATTCCATAATAACTGGGTCTGTACCACAGGACTGGCGTATAGCAAATGTGGTGCCAATATTCAAAAAGGGGGCAAAAACTGAACCTGGAAATTATAGGCCAGTGAGCTTAACATCTACTGTGGGTAAAATCCTGGAGGGTTTTTTAAGGGATACTATTTTGGAGTATCTGAAGCTGAATAACCTCATGACACAGTATCAGCATGGGTTTACGAGGGACCGTTCTTGTCAGACTAATCTGATAAGCTTTTATGAAGGGGTAAGTTCAGGACTGGACCAAGGGAATGCAGTGGACGTGGTGTTCATGGACTTCTCAAAAGCTTTTGATACAGTGCCACACAAAAGGTTGATACATAAAATGAGAACAATGGGGATAGGGGAAAATATGTGTAAGTGGGTTAAGAACTGGCTCATGGATAGGAAACAAAGGGTGGTTATTAATGGAGCACACTCGGACTGGGTCACGGTTAGCAGTGGGGTACCACAGGGGTCAGTATTGGGGCCGCTTCTCTTTAACATATTTATTAATGACCTTGTAGGGGGCATACAGAGTAGTATTTCAATATTTGCAGATGACACTAAACTCTGCAGGGTAATAAATACAGAGGAGGATAATTTTATATTACAGGAGGATTTATGTAAACTAGAAGCTTGGGCTGATAAATGGCAAATGAGCTTTAATGGGGATAAATGTAAGGTCATGCACTTGGGTAGAACAAATAAGATGTATAATTATGTGCTTAATTGTAAAACACTGGGCAAAACTGTCACTGAAAAAGACTTGGGTGTATGGGTGGACGACAAACTCAAATTTAGTGGCCAATGTCAGGCAGCTGCTGCCAAGGCAAATAAAATAATGGGATGCATTAGACGAGGCATAGATGCTCATGAGGAGAACATAATTTTACCTCTATACAAGTCACTGGTGCGACCACACTTAGAATACTGTGTGCAGTTCTGGTCTCCGGTGTATAAGAAAGACATAGCTGAACTGGAGCGGGTGCAGAGAAGAGCGACCAAGGTTATTAGAGAACTGGGGGGTCTGCAATACCAAGACAGGTTATTACACTTGGGGTTATTTAGTTTGGAAAAACGAAGGCTTAGGGGTGATCTTATTACAATGTACAAATATATGAGGGGACAGTACAAAGACCTTTCTAATGATCTTTTTACTCTTAGACCTGTGACGGGGACGAGGGGGCATCCTCTACGTCTGGAGGAAAGAAGGTTTAGCCATAATCACAGACGCAGA
The DNA here is from genome assembly GCA_033576555.1 of Oophaga sylvatica. Classification (NCBI taxonomy): domain Eukaryota; kingdom Metazoa; phylum Chordata; class Amphibia; order Anura; family Dendrobatidae; genus Oophaga; species Oophaga sylvatica. The sequence continues at coordinate 692,530,813 of JARQOD010000001.1, read as the reverse complement.
TTCTTTACTGTAAGAGCAGTGAGACTATGGAACTCTCTGCCGTCTAATGTTGTAATGAGTGATTCCTTACTAAAATTTAAGAGGGGACTGGATGCCTTTCTTGAAAAGTATAATATTACAGGCTATATTCACTAGTTTCCTAGATACAGCGTTGATCCAGGGAGCTAGTCTGATTGCCGTATGTGGAGTCGGGAAGGAATTTTTTTCCCCAATGTGAAGCTTACTGTTTGCCACTTGGGGTTTTTTTTGCCTTCCTCTGGATCAACATGTTAGGGCAGGTTAGGATAGGATATGGGTTGAACTAGATGGACTTAAAGTCTTCCTTCAACCTTAATAACTATGTTACTATGTTACTATGCTGAAAGACTCATCCACGTTTCATCTTCAATGCCCTTGCTGATGGAAGAAGGTTTGCACTCAAAGTCTCACGATACATGGCCCCATTCATTTTTTCATATACGCGGATCAGTCATCCTGATCCCTTTGCAGATAAATAGCCTCAAAGCATGATGTTGCCACCCACATGCTTCACAGTAGGTATGGTGTTCTTTGGATGCAACTCAGCATTCTGTCTCCTCCAAACATGACGAGTTTTGTTTCTATCAAACAGTTCTACTTTAATTTCATCAGACCATATACCATTCTCCCAATACTCTTCTGGATAATCCAAATGCTCTCTAGCAAACTTCAGACTGGCCCGGATATGTACTGGCTTAAGAAGGGGGACACATCTGGCACTGCAGGATCTGAGTCCCTAGTGGCGTAGTGTGTTACTGATGGTAGCCTTTGTTACGGTAGTCCCAGTTCTATGCAGGTCACTCACTAGGTCCCCCTGTGTGGTTCTGGGATTTTTGATCGCCGTTCTTGTGATCATTTTGACCCCACGAGGTGAGATCTTGCGTGGAGCCCCAGATTGAGACAGATTATCAGTGTTCTTGTAGGTCTTCTATTTTCTTATTATTGCTCCCACAGTTGATTTCAACACACCAAGCTGCTTGCCTATTGCAGATTCAGTCTTCCCAACCTGGTGCAGGGCTACAATTTTGTTTCTGGTTTCCTTCGACAGCTCTTTGGTCTACACCGTAGTGGAGTTTGGAGTGTGACTGTTTGAGGTTGTGGACAGGTGTCTTTTATACTGATAACAAGTTCAAACAGGTGCAATTACTACAGGTAATGAGTGGAGGACAGAGGAGCCTCTTAAAGAAGAAGTTACAGGTCTGTGAGAGCCAGAAATCTTGCATGTTTTTAGGTGACCAAATACTTATTTTCCACCATAATTTGAAAAATAAATCTTGCTAAAATAGACAAGGTAATTTTCTGGATTTGTTTTCTCATTTTGACTCTCATAGTTGTGGTCTTCCATATCATGTCAAGTACAGGCTTCTCTCATCTTTTTAAGTGGGAGAACTTGCACAATTGATGGCTGACTAAATACTTTTTTTTTCCCCTACATTTATTATTTATATTGGAAGGCTTTGTTTTTATCTGGGAAGATTGGCGCACAAACTTTTCCTGGTGCTGCTTATGATTTTTTTTACTACTACACTAATATGACATTTGGACTGCATTACATAGTTACATAGGTTGAAAAAAGACGTAGATCCATCAAGTTCAACCTTTCTCTAGGAATTATTTTTTTGTCACTAAATTAACCCAGGGAGGAGTCCTGAGGAGATAATTTGCATTTTCCTATTGCAGTCTGGGATAAGTAGAGAGTCTCCGTGAGCTCAAAGAACAATGGATTTTCGCCGTTGCAGCTGAAAGGAGAACGTTTTTCCCCGCTTTCATATCTCATTAACAATAAGAACATGGAAGAGGATAGGAGCCATTTGGTGAGCTGCATTTCTTACTACATGGTCACAGACTTACCAGTGGAAAAGCCAAACTTCACATGCCAGAAATGCAAGCTTGTGTCCCTGTTGGAGGAAAAAGTTGCAAAATCTAAAGAGAGGGTAGCTACATTGAAAATCATTAAGGAAGGTGAAGAGTTCTTAGACAGTGAAGAATTATCTCTTCATGCTACAGAAAGAGAAGAAATTCAAATTGCACCTGCAGAAACAGAGGAATGGAAGCATGTGACACAGAGAAGCAGTCAGCACCCATACTGCTCTGGAACCAGTACCAGGCTCTCACGCAGAACAATGAAGAAATACATCAAGATAAGGCTTGGCCCACAAAGAACAACCTTGTACAGCCTCAGAGTCCTCCTGGATGGAGAAAGAAAAATGTTGTGAAGATGAAATGGAGAGTTATGGTCATGGGGGATTCCCTGTTGAGAGGAACAAAGGCCGCTATCTACAGACCGGATATAACCTATAGAGAAATGTGCTGTCTTCCAGGTGCAAAATTAAAGATGCATCTGACAGGATATCAGGACTCTACAGACCTACAGATGACTACCCATTCTTGCTAATACATGTATGGACAAATGACACAGCAAGAAAGGACCTGGAAACCATCTGCAGTGACTTTGAAAACTTAGGTAAGAAAGTGAAAGAACTGGGAGAACAGGTGGTCTTCTCATCCATCCTCCCAGTGGATGGCCATGGAACAAGGAGGTGGAACAAGATTCTACAGGTGAACAGCTGGCTACGTCGATGGTGCTGTCTGTAAGGATTTGGATTTCTGGATCATGGAGTGAATTACCAATATGATGGACTACTTGGTAGAGATGGGGTGCACCTTACGAAGACTGGAAAACATGTTTTTGGAAGTCATCTTGCTACATTCATCAGGAGAGCTTTAAACTAAAACAATGTGGGAAAGGAAGCAAAAGGCCAGAAAAAACCATGCATCTGACAAATACTATTGAGAACTCAGCTATTAGAAGTGGAAAGGAAGGACAAAGACAAAAAAATCTAAATAAAAATATTGGAGAAAGAGAACCCAATGTCAAACTAAAATGTTTCTATACAAATGCACAAAGCATGGGCAGCAAACAAGGAGAATTGGAACTACTAACACAGGAAAAGAAATATGATGTCATTGGAATCACTGAAACTTTGTGGGACCATACACATGACTGGAATACAAGGCTGGAAGGATACAACTTATTTGCAAGAAACAGACTTGATAAACGAGGAGGAGGTGTTGCATTGTATGTTAGAAAAGACTATATCTGCACAGAGATTGAAGCTTCGAAGACTGGGAGTTCTGTGGAAACTGTTTGGGTAAGAATACAAGGAGAGATCAAAGGAAAGGACACCATTGTAGGCATTTACTACAGGCCGCCTCTGCTAGCTGAAGATATGGATGAACTCTTTATGCGTCAAATGGCCAAGTTCTCCAAAAAATATGACATAGTGGTCATGGGAGATTTCAACTATACAGACATTTGTTGGGAATCTCTCTCAGGCAAAACTAACAGGTCAAGCAAATTCTTATCCTCTCTTGCTGACAACTTTATCTTCCAAAAGGTAGGGGAGAAAACAAGGGGATCTGCTACCTTGGATCTAATCTTTATAAACAGGTAGGAAATGGTTGAGGAGGTAAAAGTGGCTGGGACCCTAGGAGGTAGCGACCATGCTATTTTAGAATTTTGGATAACTAGAAGAGGAAGACCTGTGAAGACACAGACTTCAAGGTCAGATTTCAGAAAGGCATATTTTATGGGACTCCGAAAGAGAATCAGAGGGATCCAATGGCTGGATATCCTTAAGGACAAAAATGTCCAGGAAGGATGGGAAATTTTGAAAAATGAGATTCTCAAAGCACAATCGTTAACAATTCCAAAAAAGAGGAAAGAATAAGAAGCATTTAAAGAAACCATGATGGATCTACACAGAACTTAAATATAAGGAAGAAAGAAATGTTTATCAAATGGAAAGAGGGAGGCATATCTAAAGAAGATTATAATGCAGTCTGCAGAACCTGCACGGCACGAATCAGATTACTAAAGCTGACAATGAATTAAGGCTTACAAGAGACATCAAAAGCAATAAAAAAGGATTTGGAGGATATGTCAAAAGTAAACGAAAAGTCAAAGATGCTATAGGATTTTTACAGGATGAAAATGATGAAAAGGTAAGAAAGGATATTGAGAAGGCTGAACTTTTAAATTCCTATGTTGCATCTGTTTTCTCTCAGAAAGGAAATGTAACATCAACTGATCTTCACTGTTCTATTAAAGGAATAGAAGAGTCCAGACTATCTATAAACAGAAAGCTAGTGAGGGAATACTTAGCTAACATAAATGAATTCAAGTCTCCAGGTCCAGATGAATTACATCCCAGAGTACTGAAGGAGATAGCAGAAGAAATTTTTGAACCACTCGCCATCATTTTTCAAAATTCTTGGAGAACAGGAGAAGTCCCAGAAGACTGGAGAAGAGCAAATGTTGTTCCTATCTTCAAAAAGGGGAAGAAGGTGGACCCAGGGAACTATAAGCCGGTGAGTCTGACTTCTATACCAGGAAAGATCTTTGAACAAATTATTAAACAACATATATGTAAGTGTAAGGAGAGAGACTGGACCACGGGTACCTGTACTAAATCAGGTAAGGGCCAGCTTACCTTTGGAGACAATGCTCAGCAATCTCCCAAAATTCACAGGGAGCAATTCACTGCTGTGAGACTGGACCGAGTGAGTCAAGGGAATGCTGAGAATGCACCCCAAGACACCCGCCATGCAGGCACAGATTGCTGTGATGGCCCTGGATGGGGAAGCCAGATGTTCTGTGATGTTTCGGCCCACCCACAAGTGAAACACCTTTACCAAAGTTCTGCAAATTCTAGAAAAGATGCATGGGAACCCCAAGGATATTGGGTAATTGCGCATGCACCTGTTCAGCCGAGTACAGAGTGAGGGGTGTCCGTGACTGACCCAATATATGAATGCCTTGAAAGAGATTCACGCAGCCATCACCAAGCGGGATGATGTGGGTGTGGGGCCTCCTGATGAGATACTAAGAGACCAAATGATAGCCAGTCTTAGAAGCCCATTGCTTAAGCAGGCCCTGCAAGAGCACTTGCGCCTTAGTCCCCACAAGTCCTTTCAAGAAATTGGGGTGGAAGTGCAAGCGCGAGTAAGAGCAGGGGACGGCAGCCTCGGCAGGGAAGGTCCGGAATGGGGAGGTACCCTCTTCGTCTGCAGCTGAACAAGAATGTGTCAGAGTGATCTGGAAGGAGATACAGGGAATGTGGGAAGAGTGGTCTGACTTCAGAAGCACCCCTCCGGTGGCCCCAGATCCATCCAGAAGCAGGACTAGTCCTGAGTCCCACTTGCCTTCTGCACCTTGTCAGCATGCGAGACAGCCCAAGACAGAGAGTCAGTCAATCTGCTTCAGATGTGGAGACATTGGACACTATGCCCGATGTTATGTTAGGTAGCTGAGGAGGACAGGAACAACAGTCGGGCAGCCGAACACCTGAGATGTTGGTAACTAATGGGTTGCAGATTCCTAAACTAACCACACAACTAGAGGTAGCCGTGGAGCGTTCCTACGTTGATCCTAGACGCCTCGTCACAGCCTGAGAGATAACTACACCTAAAGGAAGAAAGATGAAAGCTATCTGCCCCGGAGCAGATTCCCAAAGAAAATAGGAAGCCCCCAAACAAGTAATGGCGGTTAGACAAGAAGAAAGCACGAACACAGACAGAAAATAGAATGAGCAAACGCTGGGGCCACAAGCTGACTAAATAGGATAGGACAGGAGAGATTACTTTCTGCAACCCAGAAAACCCTACAAAAATCCAACAATTCTGATTACAAAAATACTGAGATCACACAATCTCGCCACCCACTAAATCAGTTTTCAGTGTGAACAAAACCAAGCCGCAGCCACTGAAAAAACAGGAAAAAGAAAATGAACAAATAACAGTGGCTTCAGATAAACTGAGAGGAGCACAAGCCCCCCGGAGGGGACCTGGCTGACCTCCACAGAAGTGCAGGAAACAATGCAAAAAGCAAGCACAAAAACAAAAGCAGAAAATATCTTATCTGATAGCAGAAGATGCAGGCAAGACTCAGCAAACTTCCAAATGAACCAGGAACCACAATTGAGACAAGAACAATTGATCACCGGCAACCATCATGGGAGGGAACCTCCCTTATATCAGACCAGTCAGTGAACCCAGTTTGCCATTCTTCGCTGAAAGGTTCAGTACTGTCTGTAACCACCAGAGGGAGCCTCTGCTTAGAAACCATCTCTAGCACATTCATAACAGCCCGAGGGTGCGCGAAGCGTGGAAGGCCGCTCAACCGGCAGCCGTTAAACTAGTAGGCTCCGTGGCTGGGGGGCGACGCCCGGAGCCTAAACAGCCAAGAAGGAGAGAAGGTAGTCCCAAAAGTTTAGTTTCCCTGAGCCCTCTCATATGGGCCGAAATGGACGGCCGAGTCGTCGCTGCTTTCTTGACACCGTTTCCCAGGTCATGACCAAAGCATACTTCAGACGTCATTTCTCTGGGGCCACATGGCCCAAATGGGGCCCAGTAATTAAGCAGAAGGCGGCCAACCAATTGCCCATCCCAGTCTCAGGGGTGGTCTGGATGTAAGTTACCATATGTGGCAAAGATGTAGGCTGAAAAGGAATAGTGTTGCTTGCCGGCGACCCTGGTGACAGCCCTCCGGTGACCCTGGGGATGAATGTGCTGAAAGAATTTGGAACCCTTCTGATCAGTGAGCCACCAGATGCCTTTCTCTACCAGTTGAGCCCCCGGAAAGCCCAAAGGAAGGTGTTTCAACAACCCGAATCAGGGTTGCCCAGGTGTAAGAGATGTCAAGTAACGGGAAGATCCTAGGAAAGGTGGTAGTCCCCATTGCTACCAAGCTTGTTCTACCGCCTGGTCAGACGGTGGTCACGCTACCTGTATGAGTCTGCACGCCGCTTGAAGAGGTGGAAGTCCAGATTGAACCAACCGCTGTGGACCAGATACCCTCGGGACTCCTCGTTGCTCGGACATTGGCCACTGTAACGTAGTAGTGCAGCGACGATAATGTAGTGGTGCAGTGTGTCAACCTAGGGGAAGACAATTTGACCCTTTGGTCTAGAAGTGAAGTGGCACAGATGCTAGGTATGCTGAAAGAACTGGTGCCGCCAGAGGCCGTCCAGTTAGCAGTGAAACAGGGAGATCCGTGGACTGTAGCTGTCACCCTAGCCCCAGAGCATCCGCCTGGAAGTACCAGAGAAGGGCGATGGATCTTGGAACAGATACAGGCCGAACTGACAGGACTCTCCCCACAGCAGGTGCAACAGGTGGAAGCCATGCTGGAGCGTTGCCAGGACGTCTTCGCCCATCACGAGGATGACTTCGGGTGCACTACTGCTATCATTCACGAGATACCCACGGGAAGTGCCGCCCCAATCCGGGAGAGATACCACCAGATTCTGCCCCAGATGTACCAGAAGGTGAAGGAAATGTTGGCGCACATGCTGCAGTGGGGTAATCCAGGAGACCCAGAGCACGTGGGCAGCCCCTATCGTTCCAGTTCAGAAAAAGGAATGAACTCTGTGTTTTTGTGTGGACTACCGGTGACTAAATGCCTGCACAGTCCGGGAGTCTTATAGTTTACCAAGAATTGAGGAGTCGTCTGCCCTAGGAAAAGCTAAGTACTTCTCGTCACTAGATCTCTCCAGTGGATACTGGAAAGTGCCCATGGCTGAGCAAGACCGGCCGAAGACGGCGTTTATACTGCCTACGGGCTTGTTCGAATTCAACCGGATGCCCTTCAGTCTCAACAATGCGCTTTGAACCTTTCAGCGACTTATAGAGCGGTGCCTAGGAGACCTGAATTTTGAAGCTACTCTCATCTACCTGGACGACATAATTGTCTATGCAGCCATTTTTGAGGAGCATCTTCAATGCCTGGAACAAGTACTTAGTCGGCTGCAGAAACATGGCCTGAAAGTGAAGCCCCAAAAATGCCACATTTTTCGCAAACAAATTGAGTATCTGAGACACATCATATCTGCGGATGGAGTAAGTCCTGCTCGAGAGAAGATAGCGGCAGTACAGGACTGTCTCACCTCGAAGACAGTGAAAGATGCTCGGGCCTTTCTGGGGCTTACTGGGTACTACCGAAGGTTTGTGAAGAATTTCACCCGCATTGCCAATCCAATGTTGGAATTACTTAAGAGGGTACCGTCGGGGGCTAAGAATCGGACCATCCAGTTGGGAAGCAGCCAGGAAAAGGCCTTCCAGGCCTTGAAGATGGCTCCCACAGAAGCTCCAATCTTGTCCTATGCCAACTTCTCACAAACTTTCATTTTACACACCGATGGAAGCCTGCATGGCGAAATACCGTGACAACATCGCCTATCGGAAGGGAGCTGAAAATAAACAAGCAGATGCTCTATCTAGAGCGACTCATGAGCGCCCAGGCCGTGATCGGGACAAAGAGTTGGAGGCAGAGAAGAAATTCCTGGCTTCCGGGACTTCGCCAGGTCGTTGGCGGTGATGCAGGGACAAATCAGTGAGACGTCCAGAGAACAGGTGCTGGGACGACCTCGAGATAACTGGGTGCAGCTGCAGCAGAAAGGTACGGAACTTGCTCAACTGAGACAGTGGGTAGCTTTGAAGTGGCTCCCCAGCCGAGATGAAAGAATTGCCTTGTCCCCAGGGGCTTTGCAGATTCTCAGACAATGGGAAAGACTGCAATTGAAAGATGGCTTGCTGTATCGAAAAGTGCAGTTGGTACATGATCTGGGGACCACCTGGCAAGTGGTACTCCCTGAGAAGTTGATAGGTATAGTGGCCACAGAGGCCCATGAGAGGAGGGCTCTCTTTGGTCCAGAGAACACGTTCCAGTGGCTACAGAAGTTGGTTTATCACCCTCGCTTGAAGACTGCAGTAGAGGAGGCCTGTCAGTGAAAACTTCTGAAATAGAGAGCTCCCACACAGACCATAGTGACCTCTGCTTTCTTAGAATTGATGATGATCTACTGTTTGACTGTGGGTCCCGCCCAACTGGGCTATGAACATTGTCTAGTGATGACCGACCACTTCACCAAGTTCGCTGTGGTTACTCCGACCCGAGATCAGACTGCCGAGTCAGCTGCGCAGGCTATCTGTCGAGACTTCATCTGGTTGTACGGTTGTCCGAAGCGAATTCATTCAGATCAAGGTGCTTGTTTCCAAGGCCGAGTGATGGAAGAGTTACACTGTCTATACCAAATTGAGAAGTCAAGAACGACGCCCTATCATCCCCAAGGGAATGGAGCCTGTGAACGCTTTAATCGGACACTGATTCAGATGTTGAGAACATTGAAGGAAGATTGGAAAGTCCGTTGGCCCGAGTATGTGGCTGAATTAGTCTGAGTCTGCAACAATCGGATGCACCGCATAACAGGATACACCCCGTATACCCTACTATTTGGGCGAAAAGGACGAGACATCACTGAGCTGGAGTTGGAACCAGAAGAAGACTACCCACGGACGGGGGTATCTTCCTGGGTCCGAGAACACAGACACCGGTTGCAGACTCTCCACCGGCTGGTACAGACTAAGTTCCGAGAACTCGAGCACCATGAAGCACCACCCCTCTGAGGGACAGCTCTTAAAGTGGGAGATCGAGTGCTGGTCAAGGACAAGAGGCCACGGGGCAAGCTGGAATACCAATGAGAGAAAATTCCATATCGGGTAAAACGTCGAGTTCACAATGCTGGCCCAATGTATGAGATTCAACCTGAGTGTGAAGAAGCGCCCACTCATATAGTTCACCGCAACATGTTGCGTCCTGCCGTCCGTGGGACCCTGAGGAGGAGGAGAAAGAATCGGAGCCTATCGAGGCGATTAGCCCTCCGACTTTTGAATATGATGAGGAAGAACCAGTTGCATCGCCCTCCGACTTGGAAAGCTCACCGGCTGCTAGTCCAAGGGAAATATGTCAGCCAGAAACTCCAGAAATGGCTGTTCCATTGGAACCAGGTGCACCCCTGCCTTTCACTATCCAACCTGACTCTACTTCTCAACTTGACCTACGCCGCACTGAACGGGCGACCGCTGAAAGACCCCCATATCATTATGAACAGGATCAGTTTATTTGGCAGCGGATTGCCCAAGAAATGGAAGAGTGAAAATGCCTACTGCAAGACCTCTCGCCCATGGAATGGCGAGCTAAAGGAGAGTGAGAGTGTAAGAGAGAGACCTGATCGCGGGTACCTGTACTAAATTGGGTCCGGAATTGTCGAGGCTGCGTCCCATGTTGTCCAGGGGAAGACAAAAAGGTCCGGACAGGTGCCCTGACCCGGAAGCCGGGGGCGCGGCGTTAGCGAGTTTCCCGCCGGCAGTGATAGAGGCAATTTGCATGCACAGCGTGCTCCGCAGAATGCGCAGCCGGGCCATAATGAAACGCGGCCGACTCGATGCTAAGACTCTGCAGGAGCCCACCACAGTAACGGGGAGAGAACCGGGAGCCCTGTTCAGCTGAGTGCCGCACACAAGCCTAAGAGCCAGGGCAGTGCACAGGACTGTTTACTGCTGCCCTCATTGCTGGACATTGCCACGCGGCCCAACCAGGAACCTGACACTACTGCGGCCTTGTTTGTGTTGGCCACATCCACTTATGAACTAGGGGCCCAGTGGAAGGTGCCGGAGACCGACTGCTGCTGCCAGATGATGGACCACTGTTCCCTGCAGGACCTCATTGGACAAGCACCGCGCCAGCCGTTGTTGGCGCTACTGTCTTCCAAGCATCATCTACAGCCTGAGAAACCTCTGACGCGATAAGTGTTTGAAAGAACTGCCGTTACCTTGTTCATTGTTTTATTAACTCTGCATATCCCCTACAACTTATTTGTTTATTCCCTCATTTAACTGTTTGTCTCCCTGCGTGGAGTATCCCATTGTTGAATTAAATTGTTAACCCTTGCTCTGCCTTTCGTGTGTCACTGCATCCCGCAACCTGCTTACATAAGTACCTGGATAAGAATGAAGTGATTAACCAGAATCAGCATGGGTTTGTAACTAATAAGTCATGTCAGACTAACTGAATTTCCTTCTATGACAGAATCACTGACTGGGTGGATCAGGGAAATGCTGTAGATATAGTATATCTTGACCTCAGCAAAGCATTTGACAAAGTATCGCACACCATCCTTATTGAAAAAATGACTAAGTATGGAATGGACAAGACAACTGTTAGGTGGATTCATAACTGGCTTAGTAATCGGACCCAAAGAGTGGTCGTAAATGGCTGCACGTCCAGTTGGAAGAATGTCTCAAGTGGGGTACCATAGGGCTCTTTCCTGGGCCCTGTATTGTTCAACATCTTTATCAGTGATTTAGATGAAAGAATTGAGGGCAAACTGATTAAATTTGCTGATGACACAAAGCTAGGAGGGATAGCTAATACTAGAGAAGAGAGAGAGGACTCAAAAAGATACAAAAAACTGGAGCAGTGGGCAGCAACTAACAGAATGTTTTTTAACAGGGAAAATTCAAAGCACTACATCTGGGCAATAAAAATGAAAAAAAGCATATACAAAATGGGAGAAATAGGGCTAAGCAACAGCACATGTGAAAAAGACTTGGGTATACTAATAGATCACAGAATGAACATGAGTCAACAATGTGATGAAGCAGCAAAAAAGGCAAATACAATTCTGAGATGTATTAACAGAAGCATGCAGTCTAGATCACGTGAAGTCATTATTGCACTCTACTCCTTTTTGGTCAGACCTCATCTAGAATACTGTGTTCAGTTTTGGGCACCACATTTTAAAAAAGACATTAACAAACTGGAGTAAGTTCAAAGAAGAGCAACCAGAATGGTGACCGGTCTGCAAACCATGTTCTATGAGGAACGGTTACAGGATTTGGGAATGTTTAGTTTGCAAAAAAGACTGAGAGAAGACTTAATAGCTATCTACAAATATCTCAAGGGCTGTCACATTGTAGGAGGATCATCTTTATTCTCATTTGCACAAGGAAAGACTAGAAGCAATGGGATGAAACTGAATGGGAGGAGACACAGATTAGATATTAGAAAAAAACTTTTTGACAGTGAGGGTGATCAATGAGTGGAACATGCTGCCACGAGAGGTCATGAGTTCTCTTTCAATGGAAGTCTTCAAACAGAGGCTGGACAGACATCTGTCTGAGATGATTTAGTGAATCCTGCTTTGAGCAGGAGGTTGGACCAGATGACCCAGGAGGTCCCTTCCAACTCTACCATTCTATGATTCTATGAACTCTAACCAGCAATGTTATATCTATTGAGGAAATCATCCAGCCCTTTTTTAAAAGTTGTTATAGTGTCTGCCATTAGGTGGTCGGCATTCCACATTCTGACTGCTCTAACTGTAAAGAACCCTTTTCTATTTAGCTGTCGGAATCACCTTTCCTCCACCCATAATGAGTGCCCCTGGTTCTTGGTATGGTCCTTGGAAGAAATAAGTCATGCGCAGGTCCTTCGTACTGACCACATATATACTGTATTCATACATATGAATGAGATCTTCTCTGAGTCGTCTTTTTTCTAAGCTAAACAAGCCCAACTTTTCCAACCTCTCATCATATGAGAGGACTTCTGTCACGATCCATTTTTGGATCTGTGGCAGATCTGGCTTTTCTTATTAAAACTTTTTTTCTTTCAGGCCATCAGGGGTTAATTTCTGTTTCCCCCCCCCCCCCCGGTGGTCTGCTGGTGTAATAGCTTACTGCAGTGTTGCTGGGTCATCAGATGTAGGTGGTGACCACTCCCACCATCCTTTATAGAGTCACCTGATGCATCAGCTAACTGTTGGTGATACACTTCCTCTTTGGAGACCAACCAAGCTGGAGTCAGGAGCTTTCTGGTGCTGCAGCTGAATCCTGTGATCTGGTGCCTTACTCTGCCATGCGGTGAATTGCAGCAGAGAAAGCTAAGTGTTGTATTTTTGTTCCCCATTCCCTGTGGTGTCTGTCTTTTCTTACCTTCTGTATTAGTGCAGTGGTGTGACTAGTGCTCTCACTGGCCTGCTCCCTACCTAAGGATTAGCGCAGGGCTTGTGAGGGTTTAAGGTATCCTGCTCAGCGACGGGGTGAAAGAACCCATATAGGGATGATAGGGAGATCAGGGCACAGACTTAGGTGAGTGCAGGAGGTGTCCATTTCCCTCGTTCCCTATCGCAGGGCCCACTGTTGTAATTGTGTCCCTGGTGTACCCTTGTATGTTTTGCCGTCTGGTGACCGACCAAGCGTCAGGTTGCGTCACACCAGGACAGTCACTTCGTGACACCTTCCATCCCTTGTAATAATCCAGTTGCCCGCATTTGCCCTGACTTTAATTTCTGAATATCCTTGTTTAAATGTGGAGCCCAAAACTGGATCCCATATTGTGATGTGGCCTCATCAGTGATTTATAAAGGGGTAACAATACGTTTGAATTGCAGGATTTTATCTCTCTTTTTATACACCCTAAAATTTTGCTTGCTTTTGCGGCTGCTGTTTGACATTGAGTACTGCTGCTCAGCTTACTTGTAACCTGAATACCCAAGTCCTTCTCCTGTTCTGTAGTCCCCAGTATGGTCCCATTTAATGTATATGCAGCAATAGGATTACTCCGTCCTAGGTCCCTTACTCTACATTTATCTACATTAAACCTCATTTGCTATACAGAATATACTTATATCATCATATGCCTCATCAAAGAGAAGCAGCTCTAGCCATCACATTAGGGTGAGTTCATTAAAAGCTTGACCAAACATAGCAGAATAATTTTTAAGGTGATGATTTTGTACGACTTGCAAATGATGTTATAAATATACAAATGGCCTTTGGTCTCAAAAAGTTTCCCACTGCCGTTCCACTATCTGCATACTATACACACTGCCGTGCACGGCACACCTTATATGCACTCACACCTCTGCTTCCTATACACACAGATGATAAATTAACTGACGATCAGCTATATGCAAGCCAAACGGCAGTAGTTTACTGACTGTTTACACAATCCAACCACACTTCTATTCACACTGAACAGATCGTTATTACGATAGTTCTGAGCGCGTAGAATGTTATTAGCAGCCTTTTTCTGCTTATAAATGGCGCTTTGCTGCCAGGAACGATGATTTTTAAGCTGGCGAAATATCATCTCACCTGACAAACGAGCACTTTGTGTTTGATCGCTGGCCTATTTATGCAGGTGGTAGTCAGGAATGTGCTTTATTAAAAACGTTCATTTTCTAATACTCAGCTTCTTTGAATGGACCATGATTCAGAGCCAGCTTGCTATACAAGTTAGCAGTGACACCCTGTATTGTAGTTCCCATTATCAGAAGATCATAATTAAAGAAGTTACAAGAAGTGGGCCTGAGTGCATTCTAATCCCAGGGCTGAATTTCAGGCCCATTCTAACCCTCTCCCGAGGGTATGCTCCCAACAATGGGCGCAGACTGAATGTGTACCTACCCTAAGACAACCTCCTGATAGAAAACTTCTCAGTAACAACCAATCTGGTTTACATGTGACATTTGTAAGAGCTGCTCTTCTCTGAGAACTGTTCCACCTAATCTGTTTCATGCTAATAAAAGCAATGTAAAATTCCAAACTACACGGAATGTGAAAAATGAAAAAGCATTATCACACGGGATCGTGTTTAGTGCTGCACTGCCTTCAGTACAAGAATCACTCCTCTTCCTCCCACCTAGTGAGTCACTCCCCTCCGCCTTCTAGAATACCAAGCACCTGTCCTACAAAGGTGGGGCCAGGTGACTAGACTGTGTGCTCACGCTGTCACTTTACGGAGCCAGGATGGCTGTGCCAGAACTATAGTGTTTGCAGTGTCCTGGGACAGCCGGACCTTCACCCAGAACAACATGTCACCCAAAACAGAAGTTGTGTCCACCCGTACAGCACGACTCCTCTCAGCTGTCTTCTATGCAGTGAGCTCTTTCTTGATTATCCTGATTAACAAGATTGTGCTCACTAGTTACAAGTAAGTGTGTAATTTGGGGATCGGCCAATGCACCAGTAATCAGTAAGTGACAACCCATGTTACTATGAAACCTGTTAAGTGGCTAAATTGCACAGGTTAGGCCGGGTTTACACAAAATGTCTGATTGTAGTGATATTCTTAGAGCAGCCAGCTCCAATATATCTGGCAACTTTGTGAATTTATTGCTAGAACGACATCTGTAAGCGGTTAACCAGTCAAGAAATCTGATCATGGGGAAAAAAAAAGCAAGTGATGCATATTTTTTTCTGTACAAGAGTTCGAACCTGTCGAAATATACCTATATGTAAATGTCTGACTCATTATAGCAATAAAAATTAGCAAATTAAGGGTTTTTTTTAATGAATACTTTAGTGTTTTTTGAGTTAAAACAACAAGCGAAGATTTTACTCGCTTACTGGTTGCAGTGGTCACATCACCACTACACTGCACGTGACTACTTTAGCCATTGGCTGGACTCCGTTATTTGTGTAGACTACAATGACAGAGCCACTATGCCCAGCGATTAACTGCAGAAGTCAGCTGGCGCAGCAGCAAAGAGATGGTATTGGATCAGGGCCCAGTGAGTGTTTGTTGTTTTTAACCCTTGTAAGCCTATGGCCCATGTGCTTAAAAAAATGAAAAACCCCTTTAAGTCAGTCTAACTGCTGCAAAAAAAAGTATTACATTATATGGATTCATAGAAATAAGTAATTATGTAATATGTACTGGTCGAATATGCCAGAGACAGACAGTCTACTAGATGCTCTCACATCCAGAGCTGCCACCAGGAATTTTGTGGCCCCATACTGGCAAAATTTTTGGGCCCCCCTGAGACTCAGCCCAGGCTCCACCCCAGCTCCACCTCCAACCCTCGAACCTTCCACAGTCCCACCGCCCGCTCATAGAAAAACTCCACTTTTGCACCACGTCCTCACCAATCACACATTATCAGTTCCCATCTAACACCAGATCACATACATAGCCATCAGCTTTTGTTTGGCCAAAAGATTTTTTTTTTAAGCCACCACCATGACAAAATAGACTCTTTTGGCCAAACTCTAGTCTAGTCTAGCCAATTAAACGTTTGTTAAAATATCCTGTACTCTTTTAACCCCTTCACCCCCAAGGGTGGTTTGCACGTTAATGACCGGGCCAATTTTTACAATTCTGACCACTTTCTCTTTATGAGGTTATAACTCTGGAACGCTTCAACGGATCTTCGGATTCTGAGAATGTTTTCTCGTGACATATTGTACTTCACGTTAGTGGTAAAATTTCTTCGATATAACTTGCATTTATTTTTGAAAAAAACCGCAAATATGGCGAAAATTTTGAAAATTTTGCAATTTTCAAACTTTTAAGTTTTTTCCCTTAAAACAGAGAAATGTGTCACACAAATAGTTAAGAAATAACATTTCCCACATGTCTACTTTACATAAGCACAATTTTGGAACCAAAATTTTTTTTGTTAGGAAATTATAAGGGTTAAAATTGACCAGCGATTTCTCATTTTTACAACAAAATTTACAAAGCCATTTTTTTTAGGGGCCACCTCACATTTGAAGCCACTTTGAGGGGTCTATATAGCAGAAAATACCCAAAAGTGACACCATTCTAAAAACTGCACCCCTCAAGATACTCAAAACCACATTCAATAAGTTTATTAACCCTTCAGGTGCTTCACAGGAGCTGAAGCAACGTGGAAGGAAAAAATGAATATTTAACTTTTTATCCACAAAAATGACCTTTTACAAACTTTTTTTATTTTCACAAGGGTAAAAGGAGAAAATGGACAGATAAAGTTGTTGTGCAATTTCTCCTGAGTACGCCAATACCCCATATGTGGGGGAAAACCACTGTTTGGGCATACGGCAGAGCTCGTAAGGGAAGGAGTGCCGTTTGACTTTTTCAAACTAAAATTGGCTGGAATTGAGATTGGACGCCATGTCGCGTTTGGAGAGCCCCTGATGCGCCTAAACAGTGGAAACCCCCACAAGTGACACCATTTTGGAAACTAGACCCCCTATGTAACCTATCTAGATCTGTTGTGAGCACTTTGAACCCCCAAGTGTTTCACAAAAGTTTATAATGCCTGGGTGTGAAAAAAAAAAAAAATTTCCACAAAAATGATTTTTTAGTCCCAAATTTTTGATTTTTCCCAAGGAAATTGGACCCCAAAAGTTGTTGTCCAATTTGTCCTGAGTACGCTGATACCCCATATGTGAGGGGGGGAACTGTTTGGGCGCACCGCAGGGCTTGGAATGGAAGTAGTAACGTTTTGGAATGCAGACATTGATGGGGGTCATGTTTCGTTTGCAGTGCCCCAGATGAGCCTAAACAGTGGAAACCCCCACAAGTGACCCCATTTTGGAAACTAGACCCCCTAAGGAACTTATCTAGATCTTTGGTGAGCACTTTGAACCACCAAGTGCTTCACACAAGTTTATAATGCCCGGGCATGAAAATAAAAAATCCTAATTTTTTCCCAAAAAAAATATCTTTTAGTCACTAATTTTTTATTTTACCAAGGGTAACAGGAGAAATTGGACCACAAAAGTTGTTGTCCAATTTGTCCTGAGTACGCTGATACCCCATATGTGGGGGGGAACCACTGTTTGGGCGCACGGCAGAGCTCGGAATGGAAGGAGCACCATTTGACTTTTTCCAACCAAAATTGGCTGAAATTGAGATTGGACGCCATGTTGCATTTGGAGAGCCCCTGATGTGCCTAAACAGTGGAACTCCCCACAAGTGACCCCATTTGGGAAACTAGACCCCCTAAGGAACTTATCTAGATCTTTGGTGAGCAATTTGAACCCCCAAGTGCTTCACACAAGTTTATAACGTAGAGCCGTAAAATTAAAAAATCATATTTTTTACCACAAAAATTATCTTTTCACCCCAATTTTTATTTTCCCAAGGGTAACAAAACTCCAAACGTTATTGTGCAATTTGTCCTGAGTACGCTGATACCCCATATGTGGGGTAAACCACTGTTTGGGGGCATGGCAGAGTTTGAAAGGGAAGGAGCGCCGTTTGACTTTTTCAATGCAGAATTGGCTGGATGCCATGTCGTGTTTGGAGAGCTCCTGATGCGTCTAAACAGTGGAAACCTCCCACAAGTTACCCCATTTTGGAAAATAGACCCCACAAGGAACTTATCTAGATGTGTGGTGAGCGCTATGAAGCCCCAAGTGCTTCACAGAAGTTTATAACATACAGCTGTAAAAACAAAAAAATATTTTTTTTTTTACAAAAATCATATTTTTGCCTTCAGTTTTTTATTTTCCCAAGGGTAACAGAAGAAATAGGACAAATTGCACAATAACTATTGGGGTCCAGAGTACGCTGATACCCCATATGTGGGGGTAAACTACTGTTTGGGTGCATGGCAGAGCTCAGAAGTGAAGGAGCACCATTTGACTTTTTCAACGCAGAATTGGCTGGAATTGAGATCAGACGCCATGTCACATTTGGAGAGCCCCTGATGTGCCTAAACAGCGGAAACCCCCCAATTCTAACTCCAGCCCTAACCCCAACACACCCCTAACCTTAGTCCCAAACCTAACCCTAACACACCCCTAACCCTTATCCAAACCCTAACCCTAATCCTAACTTTAGCACCAACCCTAACTTTAGCCGCAACCCTAACCCTAATGGGAAAATGGAAATAAATACATTTTTTAATTTTATTATTTTTCCCTAACTAAGGGGGTGATAAAGTGGGGTTTGATTTACTATTTATAGCGGGTTTTTATGATTGGCAGCTGTCACGCCAAAAGACGCTTTTTATTGCAAAAAATAGTTTTTGCATCACCACATTTTGAGAGCTATAATTTTTGCATATTTTGGCCCACAGAGTCATGTGAGGTCTTATTTTTTGCGGTACGAGTTGACATTTTTATTGGTACCATTTTTGAGCACGTGACATTTTTTGATCGCTTTTTATTTCGATTTTTGGGAGGTTAGAATGAACAAAAATCAGCAATTCATGAATTTCTTTTGGGGGAGGCGTTTATACCGTTCCGCATGTGGTAAAATTGTTAAAGCAGTTTTATTCTTCGGGTCAGTACGATTACGGCGATACCTCATTTATATCATTTTTTTAATGTTTTGGTGCTTTCATAGAATAAAAACAATTTATATAAAAAAATATTTTTGCATCGCTTTATTCTGCGAGCTATAACTTTTTTAATTTTTCACTGATCATGCTGAGTGGCAGCTCGTTTTTTGCGGGACAAGATGACGTTTTCAGCAGTACCATGTTTATTTATATCGGTCTTTTTGATCGCGTGTTATTCCACTTTTTGTTCGGCTGTATGATGATAAAGCATTGATTTTTTGCTTTGTTTTTTTTTTAAGGGGTTCACTAAAGGGTTAACTAGTGGGACAGTTTTATAGGGGGGGTCGTTACAGATGCGGCGATACCAAATATGTTTACTTTTATTGTTTTGTTCTTTTTATTTACAGGAAAAAATGAATTTTTTGGGAATATTTTTTTTTTCTTTATTTTGCAATTTTTTTTAAAACATGTTTATTTTTATTTTTTTCACTTTTTTACTTTGTCCCAGGGTGGGACATCACTGTAAAATGTCAGATCGCAGGTGTGACAGTGTGCACAGCACTCTGTCACACCAGCGATCGCTCTGGCACTGCTGCAGGCTTCTCAGTGCCTGCTCTCAGCAGGCACTGTGGAAGCCGCCTCCCTGCAGGACCCGGCGGCCATCTTGGATCTGGGTCCTTGGAGGGAGGAAGGCCTCAGAACAGCGCGGTCACATCGCGCTGTTCTGAGGGTCTCAGGGGAGCCTGTAGGGAGTCCCCTCCCTGCGCGATGCTCCCCTGTGCCCCTGGTACACCGCGATCATGCTTGATCGTGGTGTGCCAGGGGTTAATGTGCCGGGAGCGGTCCGTGACCGCTCCTGACACACAGTCCCGGGTGTCAGCTGTGATAATCAGCTGACACCCTGCGGCGATTAGCTGCGCTCCCCCGGGAGCGCAGCTGATCGCCTATGACGTATTATCCCGTCCATGGGCAGATTGGCACGGGTTTTATGGACGGGATAGTACGTCTGATGTCAGAGAGGGGTTAAGGTATATTTTTATTTGTTTCTTTAAGGAAATGTGTCACATACATTTCTTAAAATTTACAATAATACCACATACAAGGAACAAATAGCATCACACCATGGCCGGACCACATATTACCACATATTACCACCACATAGTGACCAAATAATACTACATACAAGGAACAAATACCGCCACACCATGACCAGACCACATATCTCCACCACATTGCGAATGAATAATACCATATACAAGGAACAAATACCACCACACCATGAACAGATTACATATTACCACTACATAGCGACTGAACTATGCCACATACAAGGGACAAATACCATCACACCATGGCCTGACCATATATTACCACCACATAGTGATCGAATAATACCACATACAAGAAATAAATACCGGCACACCATGGCCAGACCACATGCTACAGAATAATACCACATACAAGGAATAAATGACCAGACCATATATTACCACCACATAAAAGGAACAAATACTACCACACTATAACCACATACAAGGAATAAATATGGCCACACCATGGCCAGACCACATACTACCGAATAATACAAAAAAAGTTTCTCCTTACCTGGCTGAAGTCCAGCGGCGTCCTCTCCTCGATTTATCTGAGGCATGGACTTCCCGGCATATGGCAGTGATGTCATACGCCGGCGTCGTGCGTGCTGACATCAGTTGCCGGCCTGTGATTGGCTGGCGGCTGTTAACTGTTGCCCTCTGCTCACGGGGCCCCATACGTCAGTAAGTGCAGTAATGCCCTGATGGCGGTCCTGCTCACATCATCTAAGGGGTGTCTTGAGAGAGATTCCACTTTATGATCCAATTGATTCCAAATAAAATATTGCCTATGCCTTAGAATAACTGACTTATTCGAGAAATGCTAAGGCCTTATTCAGTTGTCCGTGAGTACTTGTCCTTTCTGCGCTTTTTACATATAGAACACATACACTAGTGTATGGGGCTGTACACGTGTTTTTTTTTTGTTTGTTTTTTTTACGGACCAAGTGGTCTGGAAAATCACAGAGACCTATTTGATTTTTATCAGAGTCACTGATCAAAATTGCCCACGGATGTCATCAGCGTGCAGTCTCGCTGCTGTCCGTGATTAACATTGCAAAGGATACAAGAGCAAAAAACAAAAACCCACTGATTATAAAAACTAACAAACACTGATGAATACCTGTCACTGACATCTGAATGATGCCTTAAAATAAGAGTATTGATATTAGTGACCAACTGATGTGTTTAATCCGAAACTGTTAATATTCATTTATTTTTATTTCTTTTGTAAATACTGTATATTCCCCATTATAAACTTGTTTCATATTTTTTTTTTTTTTAAATCAAGGTTTCCATCTTTCACATTTCTTGGAGTTGGACAGGTAGGTCTACAAATTAAAAAATAATCTGACAGTACAAAGAGCCCAGAACATCAAGTGTAGTCATGATCATACAACTGTAAAATCTGCAGCACAATAAAGTAGATGAGGTGTCAACAAATGTCAGACACGTTGGTGAAAATTTCTGTGTGAAAATTAACTTGTTGCGCGATCTTAAAATCTGCAACGTGTCAATTCTTTATGTGAGATGCATCTACATGTAACACATGTAACGCAGATATGCTGCAGAAAAATCAGCAGCAATCTATGTTAACATACCCTAAAAATCTCTTCTAAACATTGCAAAAAAAAAAAGTTCACATATAAATTAACTCTGTTAGTTTGAAATCTACAGACTCACTTGATGCAACACAAATGATTAGGGCAGTTTTATTCTAAGATCTGCTGGAAGTAGGCTAGGGCTACATGGTGGCATGAAGATCGTCGGTGAGGTCACGTTACAACCTAATATTAGGGCCTTTGCACACGTTGCAGATATGTCAAATTTTTTTTTTGCTCAGATTTGTCATAAAACCTGAAGTTTCCTGATGCCAGCAAAGTGAAGGAAGTCTGAAGTCTCTTGCACATATTGCTTATTTTTGACTTGTAGATTTAGTGCAGAATTAAATCTGAAGCATTTCACTTCTTTCAGTGTTTTTGCTGCAGATTTTATCCATTCTAATGAGTGGGGAAAAATCTGCTCCAAAAACGCATATAAAAAAAAAATGGCAAAAACGCACCTATTTTACATGACATTTTTTCTGCCAAAAGATGCAGAATTTTTTTCACCAAATACTTAACGTGTGCACGTACCCTTACTGTCCACTGGAAAATTTCAACCCTATTTGATTTTTGGTTACAGGTCCCAGGTCATGCTGCAAAATGACTGCATGTCAACAAGTTGCAAATAAGTTGTAGAAATGTTTTTGGTTATGCAGTTGGAGTCATTGAGACCTAGAATAAGGGCTCAAGCAGACGTCCGTGGACCTTTGTCCGATCACGGACCACAATGCATGGGCTGCAGGTGAAATGACCTGAGCATGAGAACCTTATATATTTCTATGAGGCTGTGATACTCGGGTTTGGAAATCAGACCATGTTCCTGCACGGTCAGACACAGCCATTACACAGTACACAGCAGGGGCACATTTGTAAGATTATCTCAGCACAGGAATGTTTTTTCAACACATCTAATAGTGGAAATTATTATTGTTCAAAGATGTATTGACTAAAATATGCTTTGTTCGTAGGAAAACTCCTTCAAGTATTATGGTGCTTTGAGTTTCATTCAAATAAATATTTTAGGTTTATTTGTTAGGAAGATGTTTGATACTTCTTCCTCTTGGTATCAGTTCGGTTTTTCATAAAATAGAACAGGACTTATTTTGACAACTGTATCACAGCCTTCTAAGATTTTTATCTTTTTTTTTGGGTGCGTTATCTGTGTACTAGGTACTAAAACTTTGTCTCTGTTTTATTAGATGGGATTCACAGTTGTTATATTGTACATAGCAAAGATGCAAGGAGTAATCACATTTCCAGATTTTGACAGGGATATTCCAAGAAAGGTGAGAAATTACTTTTCTGATTTATTTCATTTATCAAAATGGGGCGGGCAGTTGTCCATCCATGTATTGCTACAAAAACTATATTCAGATGTTTTGAACAGATATTTATCTTCCACATGTGAATACACTCCTCCATACACAATAATGCTCAGCTTAGCCTGGTACTATTGTGTTCTCCATGGGAGAGCTGCTGCCAGGCTTCTCTGGCAGAGGCTTATCTCCATGGAGAATAAAAGGGTCATCTCCTGATTTCAGCAGATTTTTCTCTCCCAAGACCTCATCTGTCTGTATAAAGAGTTGGCAGGCCCTATTCTATCACCAGTCACCTGCTCTAGGGAAAAAATGAATTATGTCCAGAAAAATAAACTCTGCAGTTTTTAAAATGTATGCACAATAGATTAGCTCCATTTAAATTATATTACGGAACTACAGAGACCAGCTAGAGCTCTCAACTTGTCAGCACAACTACAGAGTGCAGCTAGGATGCTCAGCCTGTCTGGAGAACTACAGAGTGCAGCTAGAGCCCTCAGCCTGTCTGGAGAACTACAGAGTGCAGCTAGAGCCCTCAGCCTGTCTGGAGAACTACAGAGTGCAGCTAGAGCCCTCAGCCTGTCTGCAGAACGACAGAGAGCAGCTAGAGCCCTCAGCCTGTCTGCAGAACTACAGAGGGCAACTAGAGCCCTCAGCCTGTCAGCAGAACTACAGAGTGCAGCTAGAGCCCTCAGCCTGTCTGCAGAACTACAGAGTGCAGCTAGAGCCCTCAGCCTGTCTGCAGAACTACAGAGCACAGCTAGAGCCCTCAGCCTGTCTGCAGAACTACAGAGCACAGCTAGAGCCCTCAGCCTGTCTGCAGAACTACAGAGCACAGCTAGAGCCCTCAGCCTGTCTGCAGAACTACAGAGGGCAACTAGAGCCCTCAGCCTGTCAGCAGAACTACAGAGAGCAGCTAGAGCCCTCAGCCTGTCTGCAGTACTACAGAGCACAGCTAGAGCCCTCAGCCTGTCTGCAGAACTACAGAGTGCAGCTAGAGCCCTCAGCCTGTCTGCAGAACTTCCGAGTGCAGCTAGAGTCCTCAGCCTGTCTGCAGAACTTCCGAGTGCAGCTAGAGCCCTCAGCCTGTCTGCAGAACTACAGAGCACAGCTAGAGCCCTCAGCCTGTCTGCAGAACTACAGAGTGCAGCTAGAGCCCTCAGCCTGTCTGCAGAACTACAGAGTGCAGCTAGAGCCCTCAGCCTGTCTGCAGAACTACAGAGTGCAGCTAGAATCCTCAGCCTGTCTGCAGTACTACAGAGCACAGCTAGAGCCCTCAGCCTGTCTGCAGAACTACTGAGCGCAGCTAGAGCCCTCAGCCTGTCTGCAGAACTTCCGAGTGCAGCTAGAGCCCTCAGCCTGTCTGCAGAACTTCCGAGTGCAGCTAGAGTCCTCAGCCTGTCTGCAGAACTTCCGAGTGCAGCTAGAGCCCTCAGCCTGTCTGGAGAACTACAGAGTGCAGCTAGAGCCCTCAGCCTGTCTGCCGAACTACAGAGTGCAGCTAGAGCCCTCAGCCTGTCTGCCGAACTACAGAGTGCAGCTAGAGCCCTCAGCTTGTCTGCAGAACTACAGAGTGCAGCTAGAGCCCTCAGCCTGTCTGCAGAACTACAGAGCGCAGCTAGAGCCCTCAGCCTGTCTGCAGAACTACAGAGCACAGCTAGAGCCTTCAGCCTGTCTGCAGAACTACAGAGTGCAGCTAGAGCCCTCAGCCTGTCTGCAGAACTACAGAGTGCAGCTAGAGCCCTCAGCCTGTCTGGAGTACTACAGAGCGCAGCTAGAGCTCTCAGCCTGTCTGCAGAACTACAGAGTGCAGCTAGAGCCCTCAGCCTGTCTGCAGAACTACAGAGTGCAGCTAGAGCCCTCAGCCTGTCTGGAGTACTACAGAGTGCAGCTAGAATCCTCAGCCTGTCTGCAGTACTACAGAGTGCAGCTAGAATCCTCAGCCTGTCTGGAGAACTACAGAGTGCAGCTAGAATCCTCAGCCTGTCTGCAGAACTACAGAGTGCAGCTAGAATCCTCAGCCTGTCTGCAGAACTACAGAGTGCAGCTAGAATCCTCAGCCTGTCTGCAGTACTAGAGAGCAGCTAGAGTCCTCAGCCTGTCTGCAGAACTACAGAGTGCAGCTAGAATCCTCAGCCTGTCTGCAGTACTACAGAGAGCAGCTAGAATCCTCAGCCTGTCTGCAGTACTACAGAGTGCAGCTAGAATCCTCAGCCTGTCTGCAGTACTACAGAGTGCAGCTAGAGCCTCAGCCTGTCTGCAGTACTACAGAGTGCAGCTAGAATCCTCAGCCTGTCTGCAGAACTACAGAGTGCAGCTAGAGCCCTCAGCCTGTCTGCCGAACTACAGAGTGCAGCTAGAATCCTCAGCCTGTCTGCAGAACTACAGAGTGCAGCTAGAGTCCTCAGCCTGTCTGCAGAACTACAGAGAGCAGCTAGAATCCTCAGCCTGTCGGCAGTACTACAGAGAGCAGCTAGAATCCTCAGCCTGTCTGCAGTACTACAGAGTGCAGCTAGAATCCTCAGCCTGTCTGCAGTACTACTGTGTAGCCCTGTTATGTAAGGCCACATTATCTGGGAGGATGAGTGAGAGTAACGGTTAAGGCTCGACATGACTGATATACAATTCGGACACACCCAGCAGGGGTGATAGGGGAGTGTCCTGTAGCACAGTGCGGTCTGAAAGTCGTCCTGTGAGCGTGCAGGGAGTGAGAGGACTGGTGCCTGTTGGAGAGTCAAGATCTCCTGTCAACACAGGGAGACGGTACAGAAGTGGAGGCTAGTACGGATGACTGAATATTATCCTAGTCTAGTCAGTGCTTATGTTAAGAGCGCAAGCAGGGCGAAGGGCGCAGTGGAAAGGAATTATAGAAGTGCCTTGGACATTGGATTGTCTGCACTATTCACCGGTCACTGGGGACCGAAGTGTTGCTACAGCTTCAAGCGTAGTGATAGAATAACCAGAGGTTCGCTGGACTTCAGGTCACAGGAACAAGCCCTTTTGTCAGTACGTAACCGGAGTCAGGAGAATAAGGCTTTTGAGTTCTGCAGGACAAAAGCAAGGTCTTAATTCCACCCTGAGGAGGCTCCGACCACTATACTGACCGGGCAGTACAGCTACAGAATTAGCTGGAGTTTTAGAGTGAACTTAGCTTCATGCAAGTTGGACTCATTACATTGAAAGTTAAGGAGGCCTCTAACCTGCTCAGCCGTTACCTTGAAACGCATCCTCCATCCACCCCAACAGCTTCCCGGGACCTGCCTTATCATCTTGGAAAGTAAAAGGTATGGAAAGAAGCTTTAATGTGTGAGACTGTGTCATTTAACTGCATACCTTCACGACATCATCATCACTATAGACCCTGAGGGAAGAGTCCCACCTGTAGGGGACCCGACATCTAGCTGCCACACCATCCCCTCAGAGATCTACAGCAGCGCTGGTCTTAGTGATCAGAAAACTACAGGTGGCGTCACGAACTGTTATATACCAGTCCCCTGTAAATAACCCCCCCCCCAACATACGCCTGACCGCCAGGGCCACAGACCGAGCCACCGCTACCTGTGACAACCCCATAGACTTCCATGGGCTCGACTCTGAGTACCCCATTGCCCTGGTAACCCACAATTGTGGTGCGGGTCACGACAACTTGGCGTCACAAACAGGATGAGAAACTCGCAAAATTGCGAGCCCTGTGTGCCTGTGAACTGTTTTGTGGAAAAAGACTGTTGCTGTTGTTTGGCGCCAAATACCGCCATATTTGCCGCCATATTCGCGCCCTGAGGCGCTGGAGAAGAAGGTGGGCGTACCTGAGAAGCGCGCAAAGTCTTGGACACGCCCCCGGCTCTGACTCAGCGGCAGGTCCTGCGACAGGAAGTGAACGCTCTGACATCAGAGCGCCTGCGACGAAGGTCCTGTCCCCACCGCTGTGCCTGTGGAATAGCAGCTTCTGAAACCGGTAGGCTCCGTTTAACCAAGGGGGCGCTAATATGTCACAACAACCGGCCGACAGTGCAGCCCCAGCCGGAGGCCCCGACCCCGCACCGCGTGGCATTGTAGTGCCAGATGGGGGCGCAGGCCCAGCACCCAGTCCGGTAGTCCCGCTCATGCCACTAACGCTCCCATATATGCCTGGGGCGAAATGGCTACCCCAGTACTGCGGTGAGCCAGGTACTTTGGCAGGATTCAAGCGGAAGTTATGCAGCATCCTAGAAATGTACTCCATGTCTGAGAGACAAAAAGCTGCTGTGCTGATAGGGCAGCTAACTGGCGCTGCTGAGAGGGAAGTGGAGACCTGGGATACCGTTGATCAGGAGTCGGTACCCGCGATCCTCTTTAAGCTACATGCCATGTTTGAAGACCGCACAGAAACGGATCTCCGGATGGCCTTCTACCACTGTTCACAGCAGCCAGGTGACAGCATCAGGGACTATGCTTGCCGACTACAAGGGGCCCTGAGAGCCCTCAAGCAGGTTAATACCATAAGTGTCATTGATGAAAATAAGATGCTGAAAGAACAATTTGTGCAAGGACTGAGGTCCCAAGAGGAACGCAGAACTGTGAATTGGTGGTCTTTAGATCATCCAGATGCCACCTTTGATGCCCTAAAGGACATGGCAATAAAAGGGCTGCGACCCCTGGGCAAACCTGAAGTGGCAACCCAACATCACCAGGGTGAAGTCACTCTAGAACCGGCAATATCCACCTTTTCCCCACTTGTGGCAGAAGCCAAAACGCAGGCCACGGTCCCTGGTGAGTTGGACTGTCTGCGCTCGGAAGTGCGCCAGTTGACTAAAAATCTGGCTGCTGTGATGAGTGCCCTGCAGCTGCGGCAAGAGGAAGAAGGAAA
This sequence comes from Oophaga sylvatica, assembly GCA_033576555.1. Classification (NCBI taxonomy): domain Eukaryota; kingdom Metazoa; phylum Chordata; class Amphibia; order Anura; family Dendrobatidae; genus Oophaga; species Oophaga sylvatica. The sequence continues at coordinate 692,503,039 of JARQOD010000001.1, read as the reverse complement.
GATCTTATTAGCTGACTGCCCAGAAGACGTCCCGTGGATGAAGCGGAGAAGAAGGAAGACGTCGCCCCCCCGGAGGAGGACAACGCCACCCCCAGGAGCGACCCCTGATCAACACCCTCCTCGTCGGGAGATCACCTGTTACCGTTGCAACCGGAAAGGTCATATGTCTCCACAGTGTCCTTTAAACGGGCAGAACCTGGGTCCGAGGGCCAACACCCAGGAGGAGACCCGTCAGGCCCCCTAGACTGGAACCGCAGGTTCGTGGGTGGACGACCCTACCTGTCCATCATTCTGGATGGGATTGCGGTTCCGGCGTTGCAGGATACTGGGTCTCAGGTGACCATAATACCTGATGCCCTATATACGAAGTTCTGGTCTATGGATAGTCTTCAACCCCCGAGCCCTGACTTTACTGTGTATGCTTCTAATGGTCTCCCTGTGGAAGTACTCGGGACCAAAAGTGTGGATGTGAAAGTGGGCAGAGAGGAGTTGAAAGACCAGGGGCTTCTAGTAGTAAAGACTGTAAATGAAGAGAACGGTTTAAATATAATTTTGGGTACTAACATTATCAGTAACTGTCTGGGAGAAGTTGTGTTTCTACTCCAACAGCTCGCTGAGATTGCCCGACCAAGGCAGAAGGGAGTGATCCAGAGAGAGATCCGGGCCCTGATGTGTCAGCAGCAAGCGAAGCTTACAGACGGCGAAATTGGTAATGTACGGGTCACCGACTCGAATCCTATTGTGATACCCCCAATGAGTGAAATGATAATCTGGTGCAGGGCAGCCATAGGTCTGAGAGGACAGAACTACCAAGCTGTAGTAGAACCCCACCATTCAGAACATAGACCTACACTTATGACTGCTAGGGGAGTAGTGGAAGTGGTGAATGGAAGAGTACCGGTACGGCTTCTCAACTGGGAGATGATGAGGTAAACTTACCCCGTTATGCAACCATTGCTAAATTACATGCCGTCGATAATAATTCTATTCTCCCGACTGAGTCCTTAGACTCCCGCCAACTAGCGGAGGATAATGACCCGGCAGCTCAGGTGGCGGATTGGTGTCAGCAACTCCATGTCGGGACCGACACCACCTCCCGCCCACCAGAAACAAGGGGTATTACGGGTGGTACAAGAGTACGCACAAGTGTTTAGTAAACACCCCCTCGACTTTGGGGCCATTAAGGGAGTACAGCATCATATCCCTACAGGTAGTCATCCTCCCATTAAAGAGCGGTACAGGCCTATACCTCCAGCCCATTATCAGAAAGCTAAGGAAATGTTACATGATATGAAGGAAGCCGGGGTGATAAGGGATAGTTGTAGCCCCTGGGCAGCACCTCTAGTTCTGGTTAAAAAGAAAGATGGTAGTATGAGAATGTGTGTGGATTACAGGCAAGTGAATCGCATAACACATAAAGATGCTTACCCGTTACCACGAATTGAGGAGTCCTTAGCTGCTCTGAAAACGGCTAACTACTTTTCTACCCTTGATCTGACTAGTGGATACTGGCAAGTGGCTGTGGCTGAGGAGGATCGTGAGAAAACGGCTTTCACCACCCCAATGGGGCTCTGTGAGTTCGACAGGATGCCGTTTGGGCTCAGCAGTGCCCCGGGAACATTTCAGAGAGTGATGGAGAACTGCCTGGGACATCTCAATTTCGAAACCGTGCTGCTATACTTAGACGACGTCATCGTGTATTCCAAGACATATGAGGACCATCTGAAGCACCTGGCAGAAGTATTCGAGTCCCTGTCCAGGTACGGGATGAAGTTGAAACCCTCAAAATGCCATCTACTCAAACAGAAGGTACAATACTTGGGGCACATCGTCAGTTCTGAAGGAGTAGCGCCGGACCCAGAGAAAGTCACTGCCATCCAGAAGTGGCCGGAGCCCAAGAACCTCAAGGAAGTGCGACAGTTCCTGGGACTAACGGGTTACTACAGAAGGTTCGTGAAAGATTACACGAAGAAGGCAGCCCCTCACAGGACCTCCTAGTAGGACAATCCCTAAAGAGCAGAAACCCTCCCTTTAATTGGGGTAAGGAACAGGCTGAAGCATTCCAAAAGATGAAAGAGATCCTTACAGGTGATGAAATATTGGCTTATCCTGATTACAGCCAACCGTTCCTGCTGTACACCGACGCCAGTAATGAAGGTTTAGGAGCAGTTCTCAGTCAGAAGCAGAATGGCCAAGAAAAAGTCATCGCGTATGCCAGCAGAAAACTCAGGCCAACTGAGAGGAACCCGGAAAATTATAGCAGCTTCAAGCTGGAGTTCCTGGCACTGGTCTGGGCCATTACCGAGAGATTTAAGCACTATCTGGCCTCCAACCAGTTCACTGCGTTTACAGACAACAACCCCTTAACGCACCTGGAAACAGCCAAGCTGGGAGCCATGGAGCAGCGTTGGATGGCTTGATTGTCGAATTACCAGTTTACCATCAAGTACCGGGCAGGCCGTAAGAATGCTAACGCCGACGCATTGTCCCGAATGCCGCATGAATCTGACACGGAAGAAGAATCGGACGACCTGGAAGAAATCGAGCTACCTGCGTTCCATCGAAATGGGATAATCCATGAGCAGCGTGTCTACAGAAAGCAGTATGGCGCAACATTAAATCCCTTACCCCATCACAGCTGGAAAGAGACTCAGGACAGCGATCCAGTGGTCAGCCGTATCAAGGAGTTGTTAAGACAGGAAGGTTCCTCCTTGGAAAAAGATGCACCTATGTCAGCAAAGCTCCTGTGGAATGAGAGAAGCCGGTTGTTCCTATACCGTGAGAAGTTGTGCAGGAGATACGTCAACCCCAGGACCCATGAGATGGTTTGGCAGATAGTGGTCCCCAAGGCAGACGTCCAAATGGTGTTGGAAGCATACCACGATCAAGCAGGACACTTTGGCTGGAGAAAGCTGGAGACCCTGTTGAGGTGCCGGTTCTACTGGGTAGGGATGCGCAGCTCCATCGAGAGGTGGTGTCGGAACTGTGGACCCTGTGGTCTCAGAAGAAAGGACTACGGTAGTCAGAAGGCACCCCTACAGCCTATCCGGACGACTCGTCCCTTGGAGATCGTGGCCTTGGACCACGTCAAATTGTCGCCAAGTAGATCTGGATACTCATACGCCTTGACCATGGTGGACCATTACTCTAGATTTCTGGTGGTTGTTCCAGTTAAGGATCAGACAGCAGTGACGGCAGCAAGAACCTTTCAAGCAAGCTTCTGCAGACCGCATGGGTATCCGGAGCAAGTATTAACTGATCAAGGACCTGCTTTCGAGGCTGACCTATTCAAGGAATTCTGCCACTTGTATGGGTGTAAGAAAATTAGAACAACACCATACCATCCTCAAACCAACGGCCTTTGCGAGAAAATGAACCACATTGTCGTTGACTTGCTAAAGTCCATACCGCTGGAAGAAAGAAATCGGTGGCCAGAATTGTTACCTGACTTGGTTGACTTGTACAACCACATACCAGTGAGTTCTACCAACTGCACACCAGCTTACCTTATGAGAGCAAGGCCTGGAAGACTGCCAATGGACTTGGAACTTGGTGTGGTGGAACCAGAGGCAGATGACACTGTTGAAGATTGGGATACAAATCGGCAAGAGCAATACAGAAGAGTGCAAGCCTGCTAGAAGAAAGTCTTAATAAAGCACGGGAAAAGCAGGAGAATATTTACAACAAGAATGCTCCCGCGAAGCCTTTGATGCCTGGAGAAGTGGTATTGAAAAGAAAAAGAAAGATGCACAAATTGGACAACCAGTGGGAACAAGAGCCCTATGTCGTACAAGATTCCAAATATGACAACAGAAAAGTTTGTATCATCAGTAAGGACGGAGGAAGAACAATATCCACTGTGTCCAGAGACCATTTGAAATTGTGTCCAGAACCCTTAAAGCTTCGTGAAGAGAACCCTGTCGTCAATCGAGAAGAAAGAAAAGAAGAGGTCATACACACGGATCTGGGAGATTTCCCTGCGGCTTGGCCCAGACTGGGAGATGCTGTAATCATTCCGGTGTTGCAGTTTTATCAGCCACAAGAGGAAGTTCTACCTCCAGTTGTGCCCATGGTGCCAGTTGAGCCAGTTCAGGAGTTACCTATTCCAGCAACACCCCAGCCTACAGAATCTCAAGAAGGACCATCAGAAGCAGCGGCCCATGCTATGGGATCCCCTGGTGAAGCTGACTCACACCGCCCAGCCATCAGTACGCTTGCCAGATCCATAGAAAGATTGAGACAGTTCTATAGTTTGCCGTTACGCAGAGCAGGTAGATCACAGACCAATATACCTGAAACTACTCCACGTAGATCAGAGCGAACCACGAAAGGGAAGATACCTATTCGATATCAACAGTAATTCTAGCAAAATAATGTATTTTAACCCAGAAAAAGTTTACCATATGTGAATATTGTAAAAAGTATTGTTATGGTATTGTGCATTACTAAATATGTGTAATAATGGACTTCGAGGCTGTGGACTATGTCAGCCCCAGAACTGATAATGTATATAGTTGCACTTTATGCATTTTCGTGGTTCTATATCAAACTGTAACAATTACCTCTGAAGATAAAACCCGTGTGGTGTGGCACTGAGAGAGGTCTGCAGCCAGATGTCCTGCAGCCCACCCAGGACCCACGTTGAAGGTTTGGTGCGGGTCCTTCACAAGAATACTATGTGTATTTATATGAAAATGTCTTACTACTTTTGTATTTTACTAATGACCATTGTATACAATGCAACGTTTAAGAATTTCTCACCTCCCTGCTGGGAAGAGTTTGATGTTAAATGTTTAATGCAAAACAAAAATTCTTTCTTTGTCTATTTCACAGCCCGGGAGTGCTGTGTTTTACCAAGGGGGAATGTGTAGCCCTGGTATGTAAGGCACACATTATCCGGGAGGATGAGTGGAGAGGTAACGGTTAAGGGCTCGACATGACTGATATACAATTCGGACACACCCAGCAGGGGTGTATAGGGGAGTGTCCTGTAGCACAGTGCGGTCTGAAAGTCGGTCCTGTGAGCGTGCAGGGAGTGAGGACTGGTGCCTGTTGGAGAGTCAAGATCTCCTGTCAACACAGGGAGACGGTACAGAAGTGGAGGCTAGTACGGATGACTGAATATTATCCTAGTCTAGTCAGTGCTTATGTTAAGAGCGCAAGCAGGGCGAAGGGCGCAGTGGAAAGGAATTATAGAAGTGCCTTGGACATTGGATTGTCTGCACTATTCACCGGTCACTGGGGACCGAAGTGTTGCTACAGCTTCAAGCGTAGTGATAGAATAACCAGAGGTTCGCTGGACTTCAGGTCACAGGAACAAGCCCTTTTGTCAGTACGTAACCGGAGTCAGGAGAATAAGGCTTTTGAGTTCTGCAGGACAAAAGCAAGGTCTTAATTCCACCCTGAGGAGGCTCCGACCACTATACTGACCGGGCAGTACAGCTACAGAATTAGCTGGAGTTTTAGAGTGAACTTAGCTTCATGCAAGTTGGACTCATTACATTGAAAGTTAAGGAGGCCTCTAACCTGCTCAGCCGTTACCTTGAAACGCATCCTCCATCCACCCCAACAGCTTCCCGGGACCTGCCTTATCATCTTGGAAAGTAAAAGGTATGGAAAGAAGCTTTAATGTGTGAGACTGTGTCATTTAACTGCATACCTTCACGACATCATCATCACTATAGACCCTGAGGGAAGAGTCCCACCTGTAGGGGACCCGACATCTAGCTGCCACACCATCCCCTCAGAGATCTACAGCAGCGCTGGTCTTAGTGATCAGAAAACTACAGGTGGCGTCACGAACTGTTATATACCAGTCCCCTGTAAATAACCCCCCCCCCAACATACGCCTGACCGCCAGGCCACAGACCGAGCCACCGCTACCTGTGACAACCCCATAGACTTCCATGGGCTCGGCTCTGAGTACCCCATTGCCCTGGTAACCCACAATTGTGGTGCGGGTCACGACACTACAGAGTGCAGCTAGAATCCTCAGCCTGTCTGCAGTACTACAGAGAGCAGCTAGAATCCTCAGCCTGTCTGCAGTACTACAGAGAGCAGCTAGAATCCTCAGCCTGTCTGCAGTACTACAGAGTGCAGCTAGAGCCCTCAGCCTGTCTGCAGTACTACAGAGTGCAGCTAGAATCCTCAGCCTGTCTGCAGAACTACAGAGTGCAGCTAGAATCCTCAGCCTGTCTGCAGTACTACAGAGTGCAGCTAGAATCCTCAGCCTGTCTGCAGAACTACAGAGTGCAGCTAGAATCCTCAGCCTGTCTGCAGTACTACAGAGTGCAGCTAGAATCCTCAGCCTGTCTGCAGAACTACAGAGTGCAGCTAGAGCCCTCAGCCTGTCTGCAGTACTACAGAGTGCAGCTAGAATCCTCAGCCTGTCTGCAGTACTACAGAGTGCAGCTAGAATCCTCAGCCTGTCTGCAGTACTACAGAGTGCAGCTAGAGCCCTCAGCCTGTCTGCAGTACTACAGAGTGCAGCTAGAATCCTCAGCCTGTCTGCAGTACTACAGAGTGCAGCTAGAATCCTCAGCCTGTCTGCAGTACTACAGAGTGCAGCTAGAATCCTCAGCCTGTCTGCAGAACTTCACAGTTCAGATGACCAGTATTGGAAACAAAGCTGCAAACACTTGTAACTGGCACAAGCATTCCAGCCTTTACATTTTTGCAGACACTGTTGTATTACCAGTGCTACTGCCACAACTGAGCAACTGTATGTTCACATATAGCAGATTTGTTTTTAGAAACTATATTTTCTATGTGCAGTTGTAAAAACTTCTGCAGCAAATCTGCCATTGGTGAACATAAGGCTATATTTTGACGTAACCGGACTATCGATCTGTGTGTTCAGGGACATGCTATCGATTTTCGGTTCTGCAGAATGGCTATTGTTGAGGATTTCAGCTGTTGTAATGAAAAGAGTGAAATCTCCATGCAAATCTGAATAATGTATGATAATATAGTCAAAGGTTCGGTACAGATATGCTGATGATTAGGAATGAACTTTCAGATATTGCAATATCGGAAATCGGCCCGATATTTGCTATATCGGAATTCCGATTCCGATATTTTTTTCAAATCGGAAAACCCATAATAATCCTTCAGCCTCTGAGCGCTCCGTGGAGCCAATCAGAAGCTGAAGAATTGCTGATTAGATAGATACACACAGAATACATATATATATTATATATATAATATAATATATAGTTCATACACTTCTACATAGTAAAATAGCCGCCAATTCAATTTCCGGCTTTTGCGAAATTAGAGAACCACCCGACATGAAATGACTCATGGTTTACATACAGTTAACCATGTCATTTCATGTTGTTTGATATATGGTTTTCACTAACATTTACATGAGTGTATGTGTGCAAAATTTCACACATGTAGGGGTTAATTAAAGGTGTAAATTCATTGAAAAAAAATGCGTGGGCTCCCGCACTATTTTCTCAACCACACAGGGAAAGCCAGCGAGTGGGGGCAGATATAAATAGCCCAGAGAGGGACCATTATTTTTGCCCCCCCCGACTACTAACATCTGCCCCCAGACACCCCAGAAAAGGCAAATCTATAGTTAGATTCACCCTTTCTGGCACTTAGCCTGTCTATTCCCATAGCCCTGTAGCGGTGGCGAATGGGTTAATAATGGGTTAAAGCCACCTTGCTATTGAAAGGTGACTTTAAGCCAGGTTAATAATTGAGAGCTGTCAATTAGACAACTATCAATTATTAATCCTATTGTATGAAATAAAAATAAAACACACACTTTAATTAAAAATCATTTTAATGAAATAATGAAACAGTTTTTGACCATATTTTATTTTCCAGGTAAATCCATTCGAAGCCCTTGTTCACCTGCAATAAAAATAAAATAATAAAGCAACATTATTCCTACCTATCTGATGTTCAGTTAGGTCCCCCGATGTAATCCTTCTGAAAGAGTTAATGTTTACTGCAGGGACCGCAGTTAATGCTGCCAGCCTCACAGTAAACCCCCGAATGAATCATCTCTTCTCCCAGCTGCCAGGAGAGGAAGTGATTAGTGTGGGAAGCTTTATTGATTGCTTCCCAGTTTCACTTCAGGTCAGACGGGGACACCGCACAGCATCAGTGATGTCAGAGGGAATACCGGCTGACCTGAAGTGAACTGATTAGCAAAAATAGGGGATCCCCTCGAAAAAAAATGGCGTGGGGTCCCTCTATTTTTGTTAACCAGCCAAGTAAAAAGCAGACTGCTGCAGCCTGGTATTAAAAGACTATCAAGGCCCATGGATTTTGGCCCTCAACAGCCTAAAAATACCAGGCTGCAGCAGCCCCACATTTGGCGCATCAAAAGATGCGCCAATTGTGGCACTTTACCCGGCTCTTCCCACTTGCCCTGTAGCAGTGGCAAGTGGGGTAATAAGGGGTTAATGTCATCTTTGATTGAACGGTGACAATAAGCCCGTTAATAATGGAGAGGCGTCAATAAGACACCGATCCATTATTAATCATAAAGGTTGAAAATGTTTAAAAAGCTACACAGCCAGAATAAAGTCTTTTAATGAAATAAAACACAACTCCCTCTGGTGGTTACAAACAGTACTGAGCCATTCAGTGAGGATTGGCAATCAGGATCTCGGACTGGCTGGATATAAGGGAGGTTCCCTCCCATCATGGTTGCCGGTGATCAATTGTTCTTGTCTCAACATTGTTTCCTGGTTCTTTGGAAGCTTGCTGAGTCTTGCCTCTTCTCCTGCTCTCAGATAAGATATTTTCTGTTTTTTGTTTTTGTGCTTGCCATTTGCATTTTTCTCTGCATTTCTGTGAGGTTGGCCAGGTTCCCCCTCCGGGGGGCTTGGGCTCCTCTCGGTTCCCCTGGAGCCACTGTTGTTTGTTCATTTGCCTTTTCCAGTTTTTTCAGTGGCTGCGGCTTAGTTTTGTTACACCAGAGAACTAATTTAGGTGGTAGAGGTCGTGTGATCTCAGGTGTTTTTGCAATTAGTAGCGTTGGTTTTTTTTAGGGTTTTTTGGATTGCAGTAAGTATCCTTCCTATCCTTTTCTGTCTAGGCAGATTGGGCCCCAGCGTTTGCTCATACTATTTTCTGTCTGTGTCTGTATTTCTTCTTGTCTAACCGCCATTACATGTTTGGGGGCTTCCTATGTTCTTTGGGGATCTGCTCCGGGGCAGATAGCTTTCCTCTTTCTATCTTTAGGTGTAGTTAACCTCTCAGTCTGTGACGAGGCATCTAGGACCAACGTAGGAACGCTCCACGGCTGCCTTTAGTTGTGGTGGTTAGTCAGGGAACTGCAATCCAGTAGATTCCAACCTCTCTGGTGTATTGCCGTTTTTGCCTGCACTCCTCAGCTACCAAAACATAACAGTATCACCGGCCACACTGAAAATTATATGGTACTCACAGAAGGGAAAAATAGTGTGGAAAGAAAAAAGGTTGTCAGAGATTTTTTTTTTCTGTTTGTTGCATTTTTTCCCTCTTTTTCTCTGGGTGCTGAGGAGGATTTTTTTTTTCTTCTCAATGGAGTTTGCACAGTTGTCTGGCCGTGTGGATCAGCTTGCCACTGAGGTTCGGAGTATTGCTACCTATCTTGCGGGGTTGCCAGTTGTGGAACCCAGGATCGCCATGCCAGATTTGTTTTTGGGGATCGAGCTAAATTTCTGAATTTCAAAAATAACTGTAAGTTGTTTTTTGCCTTAAAACCTAAGTCCTCAGGGAACGCAGCACAGCAGGTTCAAATTGTCATCTCTCTCCTGCGCGGCGATCCTCAGGATTGGGCTTTTTCCCTGACACCTGGGGACCCTGTTTTGAGTATGTTGATGCATTTTTTCTGTCTCTGGGTTATTGTACAATGAACCTAATGTCACTGATCAAGCTGAAAAAAACCTTGTTGGCATTAAATCAGGGGCTTGAGGACGCTGAGTTGTACTGTCAGAAATTCCGAAGGTGGGCAGTTCTGACCAAATGGAATGATGATGCTTTGGCAGCCCCTTTTTCGGAAGGGTCTGTCAGAGAATGTAAAAGATGTTATGGTGGGTTTCCCTGCTCCCTCTGGTCTCAATGATTCTATGTTATTGGTGATTCAAATTGACAGACGTTTGCGTGAGCGTAGAGGTATGCGTGGAATGGTGTTGCCTTGTGAACCAGCTTCTGAACCCATGCAGTGTGATAGAGTGGCTTCTGGGCACAGCGTCATGAGTTTCGAAAATGCAATGGGTTATGTTTCTACTGTGGTGATACCTCTCATGCTATTTCAGTCTGCCCTAAGCGGGGAAGACGTTTTGCACGCTCAGTTGTCTTGGGTAGTGTTCAGACTAAATTTCTGTTGACTGTTACCCTGATTTGCTCCCTGTCCACATTTTCTGCTCAGGCTTTTGTTGATTCGGGAGCAGCTATTAACCTGATGGATTTTGATTTTGCTAAACGTTGTGGGTTTCCCTTGATACCCCTACGGAAGTCTATTCCCCTACTGGGGATTGATTCTACCCCTTTGGCTGAGAATAAACCCCAGTTCTCTACTCAAGTGATAATGAGGGTTGAACCTGATTATCAGGAGAGATGCAAATTTTTGGTGCTGTATAATCTGCATGACATTATTGTACTAGGTTTCCCTTGGTTACAGTCTCATAATCCTGTTTTGGATTGAAAAACTGTGTCTGTAACCAGTTGGGGCTGCCAATGTGTTAATGCCAACACTCCTGTTTTTTTCTGCCTCTCCCCAGGCTCAAGATGTGCCTGACTTTTGACTGATTTTTCTGATGTGTTTAGCGAAAGTAAATCTGCATCCTTGCCCCCCCATAGGAGCTATAACTGCGCTATTGAATTAGTGCATGGTAGTAAATTCCCTAAAGGTCGCCTTTTTAACTTGTCTGTACCTGAACATGACGCTATGCGGTCTTATATCAAGGAGTCATTGGAGAAGGGTCATATCAGACCATCCTCTTCACCCTTGGGTGCCGGTTTTTTCTTTGTGGCCGAAAAGGATGGTTCATTAAGGCCGTGTATTGATTATCGTCTCTTGAACAATATCACTGTGAAATATCAATATCCGTTACCCTGATTTCTGACCTGTTTTCCAGGGTGAAAAGTGCTACTTGGTTTACCATGCTTGACCTCAGGGGGGCGTATAACCTTATTCGCATTAAGCACGGGGATGAATGGAAAACGGCGTTTAATACCCCAGAGGGGCATTTTGAGTACCTAGTGATGCCTTTGGGCTCACTAATGCTCCTTCCGTCTTCCAGTCCTTCATGAATGACATTTTCAGGGATTTTGTGGATAAATTTCTTATTGTTTATTTGGATGATATCTTGATTTTTTCCAATGACTGAGACTCTCATGTGAAACATGTTCGGACTGTGTTCCAGATTTTGAGAGAGAATGCTCTGTATGTGAAGGGATCAAAGTGTCTTTTTGGTGTACAGAGGATCTCATTTCTGGGATTCATTTTGTCTCCATCTGTTATTAAAATGGACCTGGTCAAGGTTCAGGCCATCTGTGATTGGGTCCAACCTACTTCATTAAAGGCTCTTCAGAGATTCTTGGGTTTTGCCAATTTTTATCATAAATTTATTGGTAATTTCTCTGTTATTGTTAAACCATTGACTGATTTGACCAAAAAAGGGTTCTGATGTGTGAATCTGCCTCCTGAGGCAGTCTCTGCGTTTCAGGAACTTAAACAGAGATTCACTTCTGCTCCTGTTCCTACGGCAGCCTGATGTTTCTTTTGCCATTTCAGGTGGAGGTTGATGCCTCTGAAATTGGGCAGGTGCCGTTTTGTCCCAAAGAGATCCTGAGACCTCTAAAAGTAACCCTTGTGCTTTTCTCTCTCGAAAATTTTCTCCAACTGAACGTAATTATGACGCGGGTAATCGGGAGTTATTGGCCATGAAGTGGGCTTTTGAAAGAGTGGAGACATTGGCTGGAGGGAGCCAAACATCAGGTGGTGGTCCTCACGGACCATAAGAATCTGGTGTATTTGGAATCAGCCAAGCGACTTAATCCTAGACAGGCCAGGTGGGCCTTGTTTTTCACACGTATTAATTTTGTGGTTTCCTTTCTTCCTGGCACTAAGAATGTTAAGGCGGATGCCCTCTCGAGGAGTTTCCTTGCGGACTCTCCTGAGTTATCTGATCCTGCTGTTATTTTGAAAAGAGGGTGTAGTTCTTTCCGCCATCTCGCCCAATTGATACTGGCTCTGGAAGGGTGTCAGGAGGATAAACCCGAGCACTGCCTTGTTGGAAAATTGTTTATCCCAGACCAGTGGAAAAAGAGTGTGATGTCTGAGATTCATTGTTCCTCGTTGGCCGGTCATCCCGGAATTATTGATACCAGAGACTTGGTGAGTCGGTCCTTTTGGTGGCCTACTTTGTCTCGTGACGTCAGGGATTTGTGCAGTCCTTTTGGGACTTGCTCTCGCTCCAAGCCTTGCTCTTGCTCTAGTGGTTTGTTGATGCCATTGCCTGTGCCCAAGAGACCATGGACCCATATCTCTATAGATTTTATTTCCGACCTCCCTGTTTCTCAGAGAATGACCGTTATCTGGGTGATTTGTGATAGGTTTTCCAAGATGATACATCTTGTGCCATTACCTAATTTGCCTTCCTCCTCCGAATTGGTGCCTTTGTTCCTTCAGCACGTGGTTCGGTTACACGGCCTTCCTGAGAACATTGTGTCTGACAGAGGAGTCCAGTTTGTTTCCAGATTTTGGATTACTTTTTGTTCTAAACTTGGTGTTCAATTGTCTTTCTCCTCTGCTTTTCATTCTCAGACCAATGGACAAACTGAGAGAACAAGCCAGACATTGGAGACTTATCTGAGATGCTTTGTGTCTGCTGATCAAGATGACTGGGTCTCTTTTTGCCTTTGGCTGAGTTTGCACTTAATAATAGGGCAAGCTCTGCCATTTTGATGTCCCCCATTTTTCTGCAATTTTGGGTTTCACCCTCGATTTTCTTCGGACAGATGGAGGCTTCTGTCTGTCCGGGTGTTGACTCTGTTGTGGAGCGTATGCAGCAGATTTGGGACCAGGTATGGAGAGGTTGTCCCTCTCTCAGGAGAAGGCCCAGCGGTTTGCCAACCGGCATAGGACTGATGGTCCTCGGTTTAAAGTGGGGGACTTGGTCTGGTTGTCCTCAAGAAATATCCCTATGAGAGTTGCATCTCCTAAGTTTAAGCCTAGGTTCATTGGACCTTAATAAGATCATGGAGATTCTTAATCCTGTTTCCTTTCGTTTACTTCTTCCAGGGACATTTAAGATCCATAACGTGTTCCACAAGTCCTTATTGAAGAGGTTTGTCGAGCCAGTGGTTCCTATGGCTGCGCCTCCTGATCCTGTTTTGGTTGAGGGCAATTTGGAGTATGTGGTTGAGAAAATATTGGATTCTCGTTTTGCTAGACGGAAACTCCAGTATTTTGTTAAGTGGAGAGGTTATGGTCAGGAGACAATTCTTGGGTGTTTGCTTCAGACATCCATGCTAGGAGACTGATCCGTGCGTATCACAGAGCTCATCCTGACCGACCTGGTTGCACAAATGAGGGTTCGGTGACCCCTCCTCAAGGGGGGGTACTGTTGTGAATGTTTTAGAATAAATTCTGAGCAGAAGCTCCCTCTGGTGTTACAAACAGTATTGAGCCATTCAGTGAGGATTGGCAATCAGGGATCACGAACTGGCTGGATATAAGGGAGGTTCCCTCCCATCATGGTTGCCAGTGATCAATTGTTCTGTCTCAACGTTGTTTCCTGGTTCTCTTGGAAGCTTGCTGAGTCTTGCCTCTTCGCCTGCTCTCAGATAAGATATTTTCTGTTTTTTGTTTTTGTGCTTGCCATTTGCATTTTTCTCTGCATTTCTGTGAGGTTGGCCAGGTTCCCTGTTATGAATGTTTCGAAATGAATTCTGAGCAGAAGCTCCCTCTGGTGGTTACAAACAGTACTGAGCCATTCAGTGAGGATTGGCAATCAGGAATCACGGACTGGCTGGATATAAGGGAGGTTTCCCCCATCATGGTTGCCGTGATCAATTGTTCTTGTCTCAACGTTGTTTCCTGGTTCACTTGGAAGCTTGCTGAGTCTTGCCTCTTCTCCTGCTCTCAGAAAAGATATTTTCTGTTTTTTGTTTTTGTGCTTGCCATTTGCAATTTTCTCTGCATTTCTGTGAGGTTGGCCAGGTTCCCCTCCTCGGGGGCTTGGGCGCCTCTCTCGGTTCCTTGAGTCACTGTTGTTTGTTCATTTGCCTTTTCCAGTTTTTTCTGTGGCTGCGGCTTAGTTTTGTTACACCAGAGAACTAATTAGGTGGTAGAGGTCATGTGATCTCAGGTGTTTTTGCAATTAGTAGCATTGGTTTCTTTATGGTTTTTTTTTTTGGATTTCAGTAAGTAACCTTCCTATCCTTTTCTGTCCAGGTAGATTGGGCCCCAGCGTTTGCTCATACTATTTTCTGTCTGTGTCTGTATTCCCTCTTGTCTAACCGCCATTACATGTTTGGGGGCTTCCTATGTTCTTTGGGGATCTGCTCCGGGGCAGATAGCTTTCCTCTTTCTATCTTTAGGTGTATTAGCCTCTCAGGCTTTGACGAGGCGTCTAGGACCAACGTAGGAACTCTCCACGGCTGCCTTTAGTTGTGGTGGTTAGTCAGGGTACTGCAATCCATAGATCCCAACCTCTCTGGTGTATTGCCGTTTTTGCCTGCTCTCCTCAGCTACCAAAACAAAACAGTTTCCCCTCCGGGGCTTGGCTCCTCTCGTGTTCCCCTGGAGCCACTGTTGTTTGTTCATTTACCTTTTCCAGTTTTTTCAGTGGCTGCGGCTTTAGTTTTGTTACCCCAAAGAAACAAATTTTAGGTGGTAGAGGTCGAGTGATCTCTCAGGTGTTTTTGCAATTAGTAGCGTTGGTTTTTTAGGTTTTTTTTGGATTGCAGTAAGTATCCTTCCTATCCTTTTCTGTCTAAGCAATTGGGCCCCACGTTTTGCTCATACTATTTTCTGTCTGTGTCTGTATTTCCTCTGCCCTAACCGCCATTACATGTTTGGGGGGCTTCCTATGTTCTTTGGGGATCTGCTCCGGGCAGATAGCTTTCCTTTTTCTATCTTTAGGTTGTAGTTAGCCTCTCAGGCTTTGACGAGGCGTCTAGGACCAACGTAGGAACGCTCCAACCTGCCTTTAGTTGTGGTGGGTTAGTCAGGGTACTGCAATCCAGTAGATTCCAACCTCTCTGGTGTATTGCCGTTTTTGCCTGCTCTCCTCAGCTACAAAACATAACATTGACGCCTCTCCATTATTAACCGGCTTATTGTCACCGTTCAATAAAAGGGTTGACATTAACCCCTTATTACCCCACTTGCCACCGCTACAGGCAAGTGGGAAGAGCCGGGTAAAGTGCCACAATTGGCGCATCTTTGGATGCGCCAATTGTTGGGGCTGCTGCAGGCTGGTATTTTAGGCTGTTGAGGGCCAAAATCCATGGCCTTAACAGTCT
The DNA here is from genome assembly GCA_033576555.1 of Oophaga sylvatica. NCBI lineage: Eukaryota > Metazoa > Chordata > Amphibia > Anura > Dendrobatidae > Oophaga > Oophaga sylvatica. The sequence goes on along the minus strand of JARQOD010000001.1, from coordinate 692,487,556 downwards.
TTTAATACCAGGCTGCAGCAGTCTGCTTTTTACTTAGCTGGTTAACAAAAATAGGGGGACCCCCACACCATTTTTTTTTTCGAGGGGACCCCCTATTTTTGTAACCAACCAAGATAAGCAGACTGCTGTGGCTGGTATTATCAGGCTTGCAAGGTTCATGGATAATTGGATCCTTAACAGCCTAAATACCATGTCTCAGTAGTCTGCTTCATCTGGCTGGTAACAAAATAGGGGGACCCCACGCCATTTTTTTTTCGAGGGATCCCCTATTTTAGCTAATCAGTCACTTCAGGTCAGCCGGGATTCCCTCTGACGTCACTGATGCTGTGTGTGACCTGAAGTGAAAGTGGGAAGCAATCAATTAAACTTTCCACACAAATCACTTCCTCTCCTGGCAGCTGGGAGAAGAGATGATTCATTCGGGGGGTTTACTGTGAGGCTGGCAGCATTAGCTGCGGTCCCTGCGTAAACGTTAACCCTTTCAGAAGGATTACATGGGGGGACCTGACTGTGCGTCGAAAGGTAAGAATAATGTTGCTTTAATTTTATTTTTATTTCAGAGAACAAGGCAATCGAGGATTACCAGTAAAATAAAAGATGGTCAAAACTGTGTTTTTATTTCATTAAAAATGATTTTTCATTAATTGTGTGTGCTTTTTTTAACCATTTCATACAATAGGATTAATAATTTGATATTCTAATTGACAACTCTCAATTATTAACCTGGCTTAAAGTTACCATCCAATAGCAAGGTGTGCTTTAACCCATTATTAACCCATTCGCCACTGCTAAAGGGCAATGGGAATAGACGGCAAAGTGCCAGAAAGGGCGAATCTAATTATAGATTTGTCCTTTCTGGGGTGGATGGGGCAGATGTTAGTAGCCAGGGGGGCACTAAATAAATGCACCCTCCCTAGCTAATAATATCTGCCCCCACTCGCTTGGCTTTGTCTGTCTGGTTGAGAAAATAGCGCGGAGCCCACGCTTTTTTTCTACGAATTTACACTAAAAAATATTATATATATATATATATATATATAACATTGTGACACAAATATATAATATATATAATATATATAATATATATCTCCATTGTGACACAAAATATATATATATATACATATATATATACATACATACATACATATATCATACCTTCTACATAGTATAATAGCCGCTAATTCAATTGCGGCTTTTGTGAAATACAGACCCGACATGAAATGACACATGGTTTACCATACAGTTAACCATCTCATTTCATGTAGTTTGATATATGGTTTTCACTAACAATTACATGAGTGTATGGATGCAAAATTCAGATTTGTAGGGGTTAATTAAAGGTGTAAATTAAATTGAATTTTTTTCCAACGAATTTACACCTTTAATTAACCCCTACATGTGTGAAATTTTCACACATACACTCATGTAAATTGTTAGTGAAAACATATATCAAATTTCCCATGAAATGACATATTAACTGTATGTAAACCATGAGTCACTTCATTCGGGTGGACCCTGTAATTTCACAAAAGCCGACAATTGAATTTAGAAGATGGCGACCAGTTTTCTGCCACAGTTTTCGCTCAGTGGCTTTTTTTAAAAAGTCGATTTTTTTTTTTTTGCTCCTCTGCCTCTGCAAACTCTTTCCCCACTACCCTTTGGGTGATTTCCCTCCATTTTATCCTTTTATAAGCACTGTAGGGGTCTTTTTTGTAATTCCGATTTTTTTTTCTCCCATTGACTTGCATTGAGATCGAAATCGGAAATTCCGATATCCGATATTTTTCCAAAAATCGGAAATCGGAATTCCGATACGATTTCGACAATATCGTTCTTTCCTACGATTGATGATGCACTGGGTGACTAGCCGTAGACATTAGTAGAAATCTAAAAAAAATATCTGCCACTGTCATAATGAAATCTGGGAAGAGTACAAATGTACAAAGAAACCAAAGCTTTTACTAACTCTAACAGCCCAGTAAAAAATTTTGGCTAAATGAAGCAACTGTTTTAACCCCAAATTGTCACTTCTTTCTGTTGTAGATATTTCCTTTGCCTTTTTTTACTTTGGGGAATCTTTTTAAGGGGATTATCAAGCACCCAGAAACTAAGGTAAGGAAAAATTTTCAATTTGCTTATGTTTTAAAGCATGTAGGTTATGTCAAATATGAAATACCTAGTCAAAAGCTTTGGGCAACTAGTGGTGAGCGAGCGAGCCGTGATAGGTTTATCCGAACATGCCCCGTGTGTTTATAGAGTGACTTGGGCATTCCGAAAAATATTTCGAGGTGCATTGACTGCATGTCTCGCAGCTGTTCACAGGCTCAACAAATGCAGGGTTTAAAACCTGTTAGTTAGTCAGTCCCTGCATGTTGGTTTGGCTGTGGGAACAGCTGTAGAAAAATGCGGGAACGCTAATGTCGCCACGTACAGGAGGCAGATCAAGAGTTTAAAAAAGGTTTTTAAATTGAAAAACAATAATCTCCACGCAGGGAGAGACAGATTGCAGGGAAAGTGGCAGGGAATGGGGCTGAGCTGGGTGAGTGAGGGGAATAGGCGGGGTAAGGCGGACGATAGTTAAAAATAAGGTAAATTTTACTTAACAAACTTTGATCCTCCGGGATTCGGCACCTCATGTTCCAACGGTGGCACCGACAACAGCGGCGCTGAACTCTCTTGCAGTCCCCTGCAGTGGGGGCCAACCGTGTACCACGGCAGCTGCACGTGTGTCTCGACGCAGTCCCCTAGGAGAGGGAAGGGTTCTCGTGCTCAAAGATTTAGCACGGTACTTAGTCCAGTGTAGGGGGAAAACCCCCCGGGGGTGGAACGAATCCCCACTCCGCGGTAATGTCCCATTTTCAGCTCACAAGATTCTGGCCTGGCTGTCTCTAAACTAAAGGCGGCGCACGTGGCACAGTCACAGCTTGCTGGAAGCGTAGCTTTTTACCGGAAACGATAGACGGGCACGGGCACTCCTCTTCTAACTTCCCAAAGGGGAACTGTCTCCAAAAAACCCTGGCTTTACAGGCCTGAGGGTAGTGGGGGTCTGTCTCTTTCGTCAGACCGCACAAGTCTCTCCACACAGCTCCCTCGTCACCTGTCTGTCTCCCTTCCCGACAGCTGGTCCCTCCTCCCAATGTGCTTCTCCCCTGCAACATGGTGACACCCTTATGGTTCCAGCCCCCCAGGCAAAAAGGCAAACCCCCGTGTTCATTCATCCCTTACACAGCCGCGAGACATGTAGCTGCCCGGGACAAAAACAAATTAATTTTAGCATTACGAAGACACTCTATTAGCACACAGCATGCTCGGATAACACTCGCTCATCACTAAATACAAAATCAACTCCAAGAAATCTCATTTTCCCTTCAGTGCTGTTTCCCCAGGCGATGGCGGAATCTCTGGAATCCGCCGTCTCAAAAGACTTTTATTGCAACTAATTTTTACAAACCTTCTCTTGTTGAAAAGACAAAACCATTTTCCCTTCATTTTCCCTTGTGTTTCTATTAAAATCTTGTTTAAGAATAATAAGCATCCGGGAAATGGAATCCAAATGTATAATATATAGTTTGCAGCAAAAAAAAGAAATATAAAAATGTCATATAAACGTTATGTAAAAAAAAAAATTGTCATCTCGACTATTTTACATGCAGGACTCCTATCTGTTGCTTTTTTCTGACAGTAATACAACTTTGGTTTTGACCCCTATTTGTAAAATAATGATCTGTTTTTAGTTTTCCCATTTTAGTTTTTTGTTTTTATCTGTATTACAGTGGGGCGGCCAGAACATCGTGTTGGGACTAAAAAAAGGGGGAAAAAATGAGTAAAATACTTAAAGTGCCATAACAAGTTTTAATGGTCTTTAGTTAAAAGCCCGCCTTCAAACACAATATACAATGGTGCACAGAGTATTGGAGTTTACTTTGGGAACCTGGCCTGCAAAAAAATGGCAGCAACATTTTTGCTGTTTTCTACCCAATTGTTTAAGCAGCTTTCCCAAAGCATTTTTTTTGGCCCCCCGGTGTGGTATCTTTTAATCCTTGTTCCCCGCCCCTGGTGAAAATTATTACCAGCTCCCGTCTTCTGCTCCTCAGGGGCACCGCTCCAGCCCCAATTCCGTCATCTGTGACTGCATCTCCTGACTGTTTATAGTCACAGTAACATCACAACCCTTTTCAATGTAAGTCATAAACTTCCTCTGACCTCCTATACTTACATGAGAAGGCACTTCTGGTTTTCCAAGAAATATGGGAGTGACCCTTCAATCACAAACTGCAGAACAGGACCGATCCCAGTGCTCAGAATAGAAACGGCGGCCTTTTTTAAATTTTACTAGGGGCCCAAAGAAACACGTGGTGTTTTTTTTATTTTTTTTTTCCCAACGTAAGCTTATGAAGGCCATAAATGTTTGATTAGTGAAGGGGTGCTGTTTGTCGGGCTGCTTGGCAAAGGCCCCCCAAATTTAACTTTGCCCTTGGGGCCCACTGATCAGTGCTTTCAAAAAATCAGCTGACCCTAGTACGAAAATTTTAAATTTTTTTCTTCTATATAATGTCAATTTGCCTATCTTGTTTACGGGCTTGCAGCATGATTATTATACCCTTTTCCTACAAATAGTGAATCAAAGTCAATGCACTGCTCATAAGCACACCTTTTAAAGGGGCCAACCGGAGGATTTTCCCCGTCCCCATGTGGGCCAGTCCAAGCCCGTCCGACCCCACCAATGTATGTTATCACATATACTCTAGTACAAAGTAGTTTAATCAAAACAAAGTGGAGGCAGGGCCCGCGTTTTGGTGCAGCTTACCAGATAGCTGCCTAGGCCCCCCACCAGTGGCCACTATGGGGCCCGAGTAAGAGGGGCCCCGGCTCCTCCCTCCCCCTATCGCGCCCTTCAACTTATCGGGAAAAAGATGCCGATACAGTTGAAAGCAGTGAGGAGGAGAGAGCGCCATGTACGCTCCTCTCCCATCACTCCCCCTCTGCCTCTTACTCAGCATGCGAGTGCCAGCAGGGAAGCTAATGAGACGCTGAAAGCTCTGCAGAAGCCAGATCAACAGGGAAACAAGAAAAGAGGTAATGTAAATGTGTGTGGTGTGTGTGTGTCTTTTCTGCACTATACTGTGTTTATGGTATGCGTGTATTTTCGGGTGCACTATAAATGTGGTGTGTGTGTGTCTGCTTTACTATACTGTTGTGGGGAGACTGCATTATAACTGTTTTGGGCTGCATATACTGTGTGAGGGGACTGCACAATACTGTGTATGTGTGGGGGGCTGCCCTTATACTAAATTTTGTTGTGTCTGCATTATACTGTGTGTGGCTGCACTGTCTGTGTTGGTCTGCATTAATACTGTGTGGGGGACGCACCAAAAATGTTTGGGGGCTCACCCGTACTTTGGGGGCTGCATTATACTGTAGTGGGGATGCAGCTTATACGTGTGAGGGGCTGCATTATATTATGTGGGTTGTTTGTGGGGGCTGAATTTAAATGTGTGTTGAAAGGGGGTGCATTAACTCTGAAGGGGCTGCTTTATACTCTGGGGGGCTACAATATACATGTGTGTGGGGGCTGGCATTATACTCTAATGGGGCGCATTATACTGTGGTGTGAGGGGTTCCACAATACTATGTGTGTGTTGTGGGGGGCTAAAATTATACTCTGAGGGGGGCTGCAGTATACCTATCAAGGACCATGGGAGTGCATTTACTATATGTACTATATGAACCTGCATTATACTTGTATCAAGATAAAGTACCCAATCATTCTTCTCAGACGGAGTAAAGGTAGTGCACATCATGGTCAGTAAACGATGCAGGGTTTGGGGCTGCCCTACTTGTGCAAAATCCCGGGTTTTTAAAGGGGGGTTTACACAATTTTTTTTTTGTGAAACAGCCGCGAAAATTACAAACAATTTAAAACTAAACCAACCCTAAGGAAAATTTCGTATTGTTTTTCAAAAATGGCTTTTAAAGGAGGGCTTTTTTTTAAAATTTGCCTTAAAAAAAAATTTAAAAAAAAAAAAAATAAAAAACATCATTTTTTTCACCTATTTCGCCCTAACCATAAAAACCCAAAAAAATTGGGAAAAAGAAAGCAAATTTAAGCTTGCATGTTACTTGCGGGGAAAATTTAAGGGGAAAAAGTCACATCTTTTAACTTTTTTGGGTTTTGCTAATCTAAAAAACCTTAAAAACCTTTTCAACAACCTGGGGATTAACGCATTCTTCACAGCTGCATTTTTGGGGTAATGCTTCCCAAAAATAAGCAGCATTTCATTTTTTTTGGAATCCGGCAAACCCCCCCATAGATTGCAGAAACCCACTTCACGCATGTGGCTATCCCACTTTCTGAAGTAGCCTTCATGTGCGTTGCCCCCGGGGCCTGGAGGAAGAGACCTCCCCAGGCCGGGGTACCATTTTTCCTTTTTAAAAAAATTGATATTCCCCTTCCCCCCCGGAGTCTTCCGCCCCCCAGCCACGTTTGCCATCTTGTTTCCCCCAAAAAGGCGGAAAAGGCAGGCACTGCCGCAAATGCTTCCGCAATTTGCGGAGTTTTGCGCAACTTCTCGCCCGGGAAAAAATACTATTTATATGTTTCCCCAAAAAAAAAGATTGAAGCTAAACTTCAAACCCTTTTTTTCCCCCGGGACATAGCAACGCTTGGAAAAACTGTGAAGGAATTTAAAGCAATCCAGGCGGGGTATTCGCCGCGATTTCTCAAAAAAATAACATGCCTTATTTTTGCGCGAACGATTACGCTCCGCAAAAAAACGCACAAGTGCACAGCAAGCGTAATCCCTAGGATTTCAGGGACGTTTCTAAGTGGTTTTTTAAACGATTACGCCACATAAAAACTGCAAAAACGCTTAAAAAAACCCACTGGCACATAGCCTTTGACAAAGGGGGGCCCGGGCAAAACGAAAGCAGGGCCCCAAATCTCCATATTGCACCCTTCACACAAACATTTTGTTTATTTACATAACCTGATTCAGGCCGCTAAATGAGCGTGATCAAAAAATTTAAGCTTTTTCGCTTGTTTTCCGGGGCTCTTTTGGGGGGTGACATTTTCATAATTGGACTTTTGTAACACATGTCCGCTGCGTCCAAAGGGGTGCCACTATTGAAAACAGGGGAATACCCATGTGTTCACGAACCTTTCGGGTTTACCGCATCCAAAACATTGTACGGGTGAAATTTATCTTGCGAGACTTGCATCTCCAAAGTAAAAAAGACTGCTTGTCGGAGGCACACGCCACATGCCGTCCCGGGGTGATCCACGGCGTCTGTGCACGCATAGTGGACATGGGATTTCTTGGGGTTTTGCAAAGTACGCAGCACCAACCTGCATCGTTTTCTGACCATGCATGTCACCTACCCCCCACTCCTCAAAAATTTGGAAAATTTGTACAAAAGCAGGTTCCATATATACTATAGTAAAATGCACTCCCCCTGGGCCTTTATAGAGTATACTGCACCCCCCCCAAATAATTAGTCCCCCCCCAACACACACATAGTAAAGTGGGCCCCCCACACACACGTAAAAGCAGCCCCATTTAAGTAAAGCGCCCCCACACACATATATAATGTACCCCCCAATATAAACAGCCCCTTCAAAAAAAAGCAGCCCCTCAACACGTATAATTCACCCCCCCCCCAAAACCCCCCACATAATAAATGCAGCCCCCACCACAGTATAATGCAGCTTTCCCCCACCACGAAAATGCAGCCCCCACCAGTACATGCAGCCCCCACACATTTTTAGTGCAGTCCCCACACACAGTATAATGCAACCACACACAGTACAGTGCAGCCACACACATATAATGCAGACCACACACATATATAACAGCCCACACACATACACATTTGGGGCAGTCCCCCTCACACAGTAACAGCCCAAACACAGTAAAAGCGTCCCCCCACACACAATATACAGCAACCACACACACCACATATAGTGCAGAAAACATACACCATACACAACAACAAGATGTGCATAACCACCACACCACACCATACTTACCTCTCTTTTTTGTTTCCCTGTTATCTGGCTTCTCAGAGCATCTCAGCTCTCTTTAGTTTCCCCTGCGGCACTCGCCTGAGTCAGGGGGCAGGGGGGGATGATGGGAGAGGAGCGTACATGGCCTCTCCCCTCCATCACTGTTTTCAACTGATCCATCTTGCCGATAGGAAATGGGGATACGGGGGAGGGAGAAGGGGCCCCCCTCTCCCGGGGGCCCCATATGCACGGCGGGGCCCAGCGCTACTGGTAAGCCTCCCAAACCTGGCCCTCCTCCACTTTGTTTTTTGTTAACTACTTTGTACCAAGTTTTTACTAACATCACTTGGGGGCGGAAGGTTTGGGGCTGGCCCACAGGGGACGGGAAAATCCCCGGGTTGGCCCCTGGAAGGTTGCTTATGAGCAGTGCTATTCACTTGATTCACTATTTGTAGAAAAGGGTACAATAACATGCAGCAGCATAAACAAGATGGGCAAATTGACATTATAAAAAAAATTAAATTTACGTACTGGGGCCCACTTTTTTTTGCATGCGCTGATCATGGCCCCCAAGAGTCAATGTTATTGGTGGCCTTTCCCAAACCACCCCGAAAACCAGCACCCCTCCTAATCAAACAAAAAAGGCCAACATAAGCATACGTTGGGAAACAAAATAAATAAATAAACACCAGGGTTTTTTCTTTGCCCGTATAAAATTCAAAACAGCCCCGTCTTCATTCTGACACTGCATCGGTCCTGTTCTGCGTTTGTGACTAAAATTGTCACCCGAATTTCCTTGGGAAACCCAGAATGCCTTCTCAAGTAAAAAGGGAAGTCAAAGGAAGCCTTATAGACTTACATTGAGACTTTGGGCTGTTAGCTTGACTACTAAATCAGGGGAAAGCATCACAAAGACGAATTTACTGGAGCGGGGCCCAAAGGGGCAAAGACGGGACTGGTAAAAATTTCACCAGGGGGAACAAGGGTTAATGAAAACCCCACCGGTCCAAAAAAATCTGGAAAAGCTGCTAAACAATTGGTAAAAAAACAGCAAAAGTTTCGCCATCCTATTGACCAGGTACCTAACATAAACTCCAAAAATCTGTGCACCACTTTTAAATATGTAAAGGACGGGGTTCAACTAAAGACCATTAAAACTGTATGGCACTTTAAGTATTGACTCTTTCCCTTTTTTTTTGAGTCACCAACACGCATGTTCTGGCCGCCCCCCACTGAATACAGATAAAAAAAAAAAAACAAAAAAAAATAATCAAACAGATCAATTATTACACAGGATCAAAACCACGTTTTATTACGTCAAAAAAGCAACAGATGGTCCTGCATTTAAAAAACGAGATGACAATTTTTTTTTACATACACTTTAATACATTTTTTTATTTCTTTTTTTTTTTGCTGAAACTATATATTTTACATTTGGTTCCATTTCCCGAGCTTATTTTTTCTTAAAAAAAGTTAAAATAGAAAAACAACGGAATGAAGGGCAAGGCTTTTCTTTTAACAAAGAAGCGTACAATAAGTTACAATAAAGTCATTGGACGACGGGTTCCAGAGATTTCCCCCACACCAGGGGGAAAGCACTGAATGGAAATAATTTCCTGAATTTTATGTTTTTTTTATGATGAGCGGTGTTTTTCCGAGCTCTCGTTGCTAATAGAGTGTCTTCGCATGCTCAAAAATTTTTTGGGCCCCCGCAGCTACATGCTCGCGGCTGGAAAGGATGATGAACACGGGGGCCTTTTCTGCTCGGGGCTGGAAACCATCAGGGGGCCCCCATGTTTGCAGGGGGGAAGCCATAGGAGAGGAAAACCCCTGTCGGGAAGGAACAGCAGGTACGAGGGAGCTGGTGGAAACTTGTCGTCTGAAAGAAAAAGACAGACCCCCCACTACTCAGCCCTTTAGCCAGGTCTTGAACAGTTCCCCGTTAAGTAAAACGGAGTTCCTGCCCCGTCATACGTCCCGGCAATACTACCTTTCCCCGCAACTGTGACTGGACACTCGCCGCACATAATAGAGAACAGCCAGGCCAGAACTTGTGACAAAACCCGGACACCCATAGATTTTTCCATATCCCCACACGGACTAAGTACCGTGCTAAATACCTTTTAGCACGAGAACCTTCCCTTCCCCAAGACTGCGTCGAACACCGTGCCTGCCGTTGACCACGGTTGGATCCCCCCCTACAAGACTGCAAAGAGACGTTCAGCCCGCTGTTGTCGGGCCCCGTTGGAAAAATGAGGGGCCGAACCGGAGGATCAAAGTTTTTTTTAATCTAATACCTTAATTTTTTAAATATCGTCGCCCTTACCTCGCCACCCTTTTCACCCCTCCCCCATTCCCTGCCAAAATTCCCTGCAATCATTCTCCCCTGCGGGAGATTTTTGTTTTTCCAATAAAACCGTTAACCTTATCGCCTCCGTAAATGGCGACATTACCTTTTTGCATTTTTTACACTGTTCGACAGCCAAAACCCCATCAGGGGCTGACTAACTAACAAACCCTGCATTTTTTGAGCTGCGAACACTGCAGACATAGTCAATGCCCTCGAACATTTTTTCGAGAAGCCGAAGTCACTCTATACACACGAGCATGTTCGATAACACCCCACACGCACGCTCGCTCACCACAATTGCAAGCTTATACTAGGATTCATATTTGACAAAACCACTCTTTAAAAAAACTAAACACACAATTTAAGTTTTCCTTACCTATTTCGGGGGTTGTAAACCCTTTTAAAAATTCCCAATGTACAAAAAAGGCAAAGGAAAAATCTACAAACAAAAAATGACAAAGGGGTTTTAAAAAGTTGCTTCCATTAGCCAAAATTTGCTACTTCTTTAAGTTAGTAAAAAGCTTTGTTTCTTTTTACATTTTACTCTTCTAGATTCATTTGAACAGTGGGAGATATTTTTTAATTTCTACAATTCTACGGCCTATCACCTAGCATCATCAGAGGGATGAGCATATTGCCAAATCATCGGAATTCCGTTTTCCGATTTTGGGAAAAAATATGGGATATCGGAATTTCCGATTTCCGATCTCAATCAGTAAATGGAAAAAAAAATCGAATTAAAAAAATACCACACACATATAGGATAAAAGGGAGGGGAAAACACCTCAGAAGGGGGGAAAGAGTTTGCAGAGGCAAGGACAAAAAAAAAAAAAATCGCTAAAAAAATCACAAGCGAAAATGTGGCAAAAACTGGTCGCCACTTCTAATTAAATTGTGGGTTTTTGTGAAATACAGAACCACCCACATGAATGACTCAGGTTTACATACATTAATCATGTCATTTCATAATTTTATATGGTTTTCACTAAAAATTTACAGGTGTAGTGAAAAATTTCACACTGAGGGTTTTTTTAAAGGTAAAAATTCTTAAAAAAAAATTTCAATAAATTTTACACCTTTAATTAACCCCTACAAATCTGAAATTTTGCATCCATACACTCTGTAATTTTAGGAAAACCAAAACAAACTACATGAAAAAATTTAAAGTAAGTAAACCATGTTCATTCATTCGGGGCGAATTTTACAAAAGCCCAATTGAATTTCGCTATAAAACTAGTAGAAGTGTAGATATATGTATTATTTTGTAAATAAATAAAATAATATTTTATATTTTGGGCCCCAAAAAAGGGTAAATATATATATAATATATTAAAAATTATTTGTGTCACCATATAAATTTTAAATTTTATATAAAATATATTGTAAAATTCGTAAAAAAAAGCGGGGCTCCCGCGCATTTTCCAACCCAAAAGACAAACCACGAGTGGGGCAATAATTTAGCCAGGGAGGGTGCATTTATTTAGTGCCCCCCCTTGCTACTAACATCTGCCCCCATCCCCCCCCAAAAAGGCAAAACATAATTAACGCCCTTTTTTTTGGGCCCCTTTTCCCGCTATTCCCATTGCCCTTTTCAGTGGGGAATGGGTTTAAAAAAGGGTTAAAGCCACCCTTTCTATTGGATGGTAAAATTTTAAGCCAGGTTTTAAAATTGAGAGTTGTCAATTAACAAATATCAAATTATTAAACCATTGAGAAATGTTAAAAAAAAGCCACACACACATTAAAAAAAAACATTTTTTTTTAAATAAAAACACAGTTTTGACCATCTTTATTTTTTCTGGAATCCCGATTGCCTTTTCTCCGAAAAAAAATAAAATAAAGCAACATTATTCTTACCTTTCCCACGCCAGTCAGGGCCCCCCAAATCCTTCTGAAAAGGGGAACGTTTTTACTCAGGGCCGCACTAATGCTCCGCCTCACAGAAACCCCCAATGAATCACTCTTTCCCCCCTCCAGGAAGGGTGATTTGTGGGAAAGTTTAAAAAGATTTCTTTCCCATTACTTCAGGTCACACACACATCAGTGACGCAAGGGAATCCTGGTGAACCTAAGTGAACTGATTACAAAAAAGGGATCCCCCGAAAAAAAAAAAGGGGTGGGGTCCCCCATTTTGTAACCACCAGATGAAGCAGACTACTGAGACAAAAAAGGGATTTAAGGGGTTAAGGGTCCAATACCAGAACCTGCAAGCCTGGTAAAAACCCGGCCACAGCTCTGCTTACTTGGGTTGGGTTAAAAAAAATAGGGGGCCCCGAAAAAAAAAAAGGGGGGGGGCCCCCTTTTTTTTAACCAGCTAAGTAAAAAAGCAACGCTGCCCTGGTTTTAAAAACTTTTAAAGGCCCATGGATTTTGGGGCCCTCAACACCTAAAAATACCAGCCTCAGCCCCCACAATTGGCGCATCCAAAATGCGCCAATTGTGCCTTACCCCCTCTTCCCACTTGCCCTTAGGGGTGGCAAGTGGGTAAAAAGGGTTAAATGTCCCCTTGTTTAAGGGTGAAAATAACCCCGTTAAAATGGAGGCGTCAATGTTATTTTGTACTGGGGAGAGCAGCAAAAGGGCAATACACCAAGGGGTTGAACTACTATTGCAGTACCCGACAAACCACCACAACTAAAGGCACCGTGACGTTCCACTTTGGTCCTAACCCCGCAAGCCTAGAGGCTAACAACACCTAAAGATAGAAAAAGGAAAGCTTTTGCCCCGGAGCAACCCCCAAGAACATAGAAGCCCCCAAACATGAATGGCGGTTAACAAGGGGAAATACAGACAAGACAAAAAATATATGACAAACCTGGGGCCCAATCTGTTTAAACAAAAAAGGAAAGGGAGATACTTACTGCAACCCAAAAAAAAAACCAAAAAAACCCAAACGCTCTAATTGCAAAAAACACCGAGATCACTCGACCTACCCCCTAAATGTTCTCGGGTTAACAAAACAAAAGCCGAGCCACGAAAAAACTGAAAAGGTAAATGAACAAACAACAGTCTCCGGGGGAAACCCGAGAGGACCCAAGCCCCCCGGGAGGGGGAACGTTATTTTTGGAAAACTAGGGGAGCAGCAAAAACGGCAAAACACCAAAAGGGTTGGGGTCTACTGGGGTTTCAGTAAACCCCGACAAAACCCCCACAATAAAAGGGAGCCGGGGGGAATTTTCCTACGTTGGGCCCAGACGCCTCTCAAAACCCGAGAGGCTAACTACACCTAAAGATAGAAAAGGAAACTACCCCCGGAGCGATCCCCAAAAAACATAGGAAACCCCCAAACATGTAATGGCGGTTAGACAAGAGGGGAAAACAGAACCAAAACAAAAAATATATGGCAAACGCTGGGCCCAATCTCCTGGACAAAAAGGTAGGGAAGGGTACTTTCGAAATCCAAAAAAAAAAAAACCCAAAAAACCAATCTACTAATTGCAAAAAACCTAGATCACAGACCTCTACCCCCTAAAAATTTGTTTCCTGGGGTAACAAAACTAAACCCAGCCACAAAAAAACGAAAAGGGAAATAACAAAAAACATGACTCCAAGGAACCGAGAGCGCCCAAACCCCCCGAGGAGGGGAAAAGGCCAACCTCACAGAAAAGCAGAGAAAATTCAAAAGGGAAGCACAAAAACAAAAAAAGAAAATATCTTTTCTGGAAACAGGAGAGAGCAAGACTCCAACTTTCCCAAATGAACCAGGGAAAAAACTTTAACAAAACAATTTATCACCGCAACCAGATGGGGGAAAACCCCTTATATCCAGCCAGTCCTGATTCCTGTTTGCCAATCCCACGAATGGCCAGTACTTTTTTAAACCACCAGAGGGCTTCTGCCAAAATTTCATTTCGAAAACTTTCATAACGGGGAACCTGGCCAACCCACAGAAATGCGAAAAAAAATAAAATGGCAACACAAAAACAAAAAACAAAAAATATCTTACTGGAGCACGAAGAGGAAAGACTCACCCTTCCAAGAAACCAAAAAACAACGTTAGACAAGAACAATTACACGGGCAACCATGATGGGGGGAACCTCCCTTAACCCACCATTCGTGACCCTATTCCCAAATCCCACTGAAGGGCTCAATACTGTTTGTAACCACCAGAGGACTTCTGCTCAGAATTTTTTTCAAAACATTCACAACATACCCCCCCTTGAGGGGGGGTCACCCACCCCATTTTGCAACCAGGTCGGTCAGGATGAGCCTGTGATACGCACGGGCAGTCTCCTCATGGATTTCCAAACAAACACCCAAGAATTTTCCTCCTACCATAACCCTCCACTTTAAAAAAAAACGGATTTTCCGTCAGCAAAACGAGAATAAATTTTTTTCTCAACCACAACCCCCAAATTTCCCTCAACCAAAAAGGGTAGGGGGCCACCAAGGGAACCCCCCCCCGGCTCCAAACCCTTCAATAAGGGCTTTTGGGAAAACTTAGGATCTTAAAATTCCCGGAAGAAGTAAACGAAAGGAAAAAATTAAAAAACTCCATGATCTTATAAGGGCCAAGAACCAGGCTTAAACTTAGGGGATGCAACCCCTCAAGGGAATTTTTTGAGACAACCCGACCAAGTCCCCCACTTTAAAAAACCCAGGACCATCAGCCTATGCCGGGTTGGGGAAACCGGGGCTTCTCCGAGAGGGCAACCCCCCCACACCCGTCCCAAACGCGCATACGCTCCACAACAGAGTCAAAACCCGGGCAGACAAACCCCCACTGTCCCGAAAAAATCAGGGGAAACCCAAAATTCAGAAAAATGGAGACATCCCAAAAAGGGAACTGCCCTATTTTTAATGCAAACCAGCCAAAGGGAAAAAAGAACCCAGCATCTTGATCAGCAACACAAGCATCCAATAAGTCTCCAAGTCTGCTTGTTCTCTCTTTTTTCTTTGGTCGGGAAAATGAAAAGCAGAGAGAAAAAAATTGAACACCAATTTAGAACAAAAAGTAAAACCAAAATCTGAAACAAACTGGACCCTCTGCAACACAATGTTCCAAAGGCCGGTAACCAACCACGTCGAAGGGGAAAAAAGGGCCCAAAATTTGGAGAGAAGGCAAATTAGGGGAATGGGAAAATTCATCTGGAAAACCTATCACAAATCACCCAGATAACGGGCATTTTCTGAAAACAGGAGGCGGAAAAAAATCTAAGAGATAGGTCCCCTGGGCTCTTGGGGGAAAACAATGGGACAACAAACCACTAAGCAAGACAAGCTTGGACGAGAGCAAGTCCCACAGACTGCACAAACCCCGACGTCACGAGACAAAGTAGCCACCAAAAGGACCGACCACCAAGTCTCGGTATCAATAATTCCGGGATGACCGCCAAACGAGGAACAATAAATCTCAGACTCACACCTTTTTCCCTGGTCGGGGATAAAAAATTTTCCCCAACGGCAGTCTCGGGTTTATCCTCCTGACACCCTTCCAGAGCCAGTAAAAATTTGGGGCAGATGGGGGAAAAACACACCCTTTTCAAAATAACAGCAGATAGTAACTCGGGAGATCCGCAAGAAACTCCTCGAGGGGGGCATCCCCTTAACATTCAGTGCCGGGAAAAAGGAAACCAAAAAAATACTGTAAAAACAACCCACCCCCCCTTCAGATTAATCGCTTGGGATTCCAAAACACCAATTCTTAGGGTCCGTGGGGACCACCACCTGATTTTTTTGGCTCCCCCCACCAAATGTCTCCACTCTTCAAAACCCACTTCAGGGCCAATAACCCCCGTTTACCCGCGCATAATTACGTTCAGGGGAGAAAATTTTCAAAAAAAGCACAAGGGTTATTTTTAGAGGCTCAGGATCTTTTTGGGGAAAAAACGGCCCCTGCCCCAATTTCGGGCTCAACCCCCCCTGAAAAGGCAGAGAAACACGGGCTGCCGTAAACAAGCAAATGAATCTCGTTTAAGTTCCTAAACGAAAGGACTGCCTCGGGAGCAAAATTCCCCCAAAACAAAACCTTTTTTTGGTAAAATCTCAAGGGTTTTAACAATAACAAGAAATTACCAAAAATTTATGATAAAAATTGGCAAAACCCAAGAACTCGAAGACCTTTAAATGAATAGGTTGGGCCCAATCACAGGCCTGAACCTTTACCAGGCCATTTTTAAAAACAATGGACAAAATGAATCCCAAAAAGAGATCCTCTGTCACCAAAAAGACACTTTGACCCCTTCACAACAGCTTTCCCTCTCTAAAAATCGGAACACAGTCCAAAAAATTTTTCCCACATGAAGCCCTCGGGCCCTTTGGAAAAAATCAAGAATCATCCAAATAAACAATAAAAAATTTACCCACAAAACCCCAAAAAATTTGCCCATTCAAAAAGGACGGGAAAAAGGGAAAGGGAAAGCATTATGACCCAAAAGGGGCCACAGGACTAAAAATGCCCCTCGGGGTATTAAACCCCGTTTTCCATTCATCCCCCTTAATGCAAAATAAGGTTATACGCCCCCCTGGGGTCAAGAAAGGTAAACCAAGTAGCACTTTTCCCCCTTTAAAAACAGTCAAAATCAAGGGTAAGGGAAAATTAAATTTTTTTCACAGTGATTTGTCAAGAGACGAAAAACAATAAAAAGGGCCCTTTAATAAACCACCCTTTTTTGGGCCACAAAAAAAAAACCCGGCCCCCAAGGGGGAAAGGAGGCTGAAATCCCCTTCCCAATGACCCTTGATATAAGACCGCAAAGCTCATGTTCGGGTTTCAGAAAATTTTAAAAAGGACCTTTTAGGGAATTTACCCCATGCACAAATTCCCAAAAAACGCATTTTATAGCCCCCAAAGGGGGCAAGGATGCAGTTTTAACTTTCGCTAAACACATAAAAAAATCATTCAAAAAGTCACACACCCTTGACCGGGGAGAGGCAGAAAAAACGGGATTTTGGCTTTAAACCACTTTTGGCACCCCAACTGGTTACAGACACAGTTTTTCAACCCAAAACGGGGTTTATGAACTGAAAACCAAAGGGGAAACCTATTAAAATAAAGTCAAGCAGAAAATACACCACCAAAAATTTGCATCTCCCTGAAATCGGGTTCAACCCCATTATAAACGATAGAGAACTGGGGTTTATTTTCCACCCAAAAGGGGTAAATCAATCCCCAGGGGGGGAATAGACTTCCGTGGGGGTATCAAGGAAAACCCACAACGTTTAGGCAAAAAAAAAAATCCACCCGGGGGTTAAATTTATTTGCCCCCCGAATCAACAAAAGCCTGAGCAAAAATGTGGACAGGGAGCAAACAGGGGAACATCAAAAAGAAAATTTTTTCCCGAACAAATACCCCCAAAACCCAAATGAGCGTTTCAAAACGTCCCTTTCCCCCTTTGGGCAACTAAATACAAGAGGGATCCCCCCAAAAGTAAAAACATAACCCCCTTATTTTCCCAAACCCCGACGCTTTTTTGCCCCGAAGGGCCCCCTTTTCAACGCATGGGTTTAGAAGCTGTTTACAAAGGGAACACCCTTTCCAAAGCAAAACCCCCTTAAAGCCACTCAAACGGCCCTTCCCAAATTTTAAACACCAATAAAAATAAACCCTTGAGACCAGAGGGGGCAGGGAAACCCACCATAACATCTTTTCATTCTCTGACAGACCCTTTCCAAAAAAAAAAAAAAAAGGGTGCCAAAGCATCATCATTCCATTTTGGGCGAACTGCCCACCTTTGAAAAACTGACAGTAAAAACCACGTCCTCCCAACCCCTGAAATTTTTTTCCAACAAGGTTTTTTCACTTGATTTAAATGACCTTAAATTCATTGTAAAAAAAACCCAGAACAGAAAAAAAGCATCAAAATCACCAAACCCGGAAAACCCCAGGGGTTAGGGGAAAAAACCCAAACCTGAGGGCGCCCGCGCAGGGGAGAAAATGAAAAAATTTTAACCGGCTGTCTGCGTTTTCCCCGAGGACCTTAAAGGTTTTTAAAGGGAAAAAAAACCTTTCAGTTATTTTTTGAAATTCAGAAATTTTTGCTCGATCCCCCAAAAAAAAACTGGGTGGCAAACCGGTTCCACAACGAACCCAGCAAGATAGGGAAAATACCCCCCATGGAACTGATCCACCGGCCAGACAAAGTAAACTAAAAAAAAAAAAAACCTCCTACACCCAGGAAAAAAAAAAAATGCAAAAACCCGAAAAAAAAAATCTGACAACCTTTTTTTTTTTTTTTCCCAAAACCCCTTAGACCAAAAAAATTTTTGTTCCATAAAGTTTTTTTGGTATGATTTTACAAAAACCAAAAAAAAATTGGGAATTTGTGCTTCCCTGCTAACCCCCCCAAAGCACCGTGGCCCAATTGGCCTGTCCTCGCACAACAAGGTTAACTACCCTAAAGATGGGGAAAAATCCCCCACCCCCAAAAAAAAAAGGGCCCCCCCCCTTAAACTTAACAGGAAAAAAAAAACCCAACAAAAAAAAAAAACAAAACCCCCCCCTCTCCGACGGGGAAAAAAAAATTCCAACCAAAAAACCCAAAAAAACCCCCCCCTAAGCAAAAAAAAACCCGGGGCCACACCCTCCACCAAAAACCCCCTTTTCAAAACTAACCGCACCCAAAAACGGGGCCTGCAAACCCCCCCTCCCAAACCCCCAAAACCCGCCCCCCCGGGGGGCGCCAAACCCCCGGTAAAAAAGCAAAAGCAACAAAAAACAAAAAAAAAAATTTTTTAAAAAAACCCCGACCCCCAACTTTCCCAAAAAAAAAGAAACGGGACGCAATTATCAAACCCCCCTTAAAAATCCCTTAACCAGGCCCCCCCCCCGAAGAATCCCCACTAAGGCCATTTTTTAACCACCAAGGGGTTTTTTAACAAAAAGATTTATTTTTTACTTTTTAAAATTTTAAACCTTTTTATAAAAACTCCCTTTTGCCCCCAAAAAAACCCCCTTTTCCCCTTCAATAAAAGGCTAAACCCCCAACCCCCCCCTTCCCCCAACCCAAAAATTTTAAAGGGGCCCAAAAAAGGGGACTTTTTGGGAAATTTGGGGGGGGGGATTTTTTTTCTTTGAGGGCCAAAAAATGGCCCGTATTTTTTTAAACCGTGGCACCCCTTTTTTTGGCTTAACAAAAAGGGCCCCCGCCCTTTTTTTTAGGGGGCCCCATTTTTTTTTAAAAATTTTCCTTGTTTTTTCCCTCTGACCCCTCCTGAACGTGCGGGTCCCCCCCTGACCTGAAAAACGGGGAAACAAAAACATCCCCCCCCCCCGGGAGCTGGGAAAGAACAAAACGGGGTTTACGTGAGGCTGGCAGCATTTAAAGGGGCCCCGGGAAACAAACTCTTTTAGAAGGGTTTCATGGGACCTAACGAACACAGATAGGTGGGAATAATGTTTTTTATTTTTTTTTATTTTTTTTCGGGTGAACAAGGCTTCGAAGGATTTCCCTGAAAAAAAAAATATGGTAAAAAAACGTTTCATTATTTCATTAAATGATTTTAATTAAAGTGTGTGTTTTATTTTTTTTCATACAATGGGATTAAAAATTTGTTTATTTCTAATTACAGTTTCTCAATTTTTAACCTGGTTAAAGCACCTTTCAAAAAAGGGTGGCTTAACCCTTTTTAACCCTTCGCCCCCCGCACAGGGCAAAGGGGAAAAACGGCAAAGTGCCAAAAAAGGGTGAATCTAACATAGTTTCCCTTTTTCTGGGGTGTCGGGGGGAAATTTGTTATGTGGGGGGGGAAAAAATAATGGCCCTCTGGCAATTTATATCTGCCCCCACCGCCGGCTTTCCCTTGTGGTTGAGAAAATAGTGCGGGAGCCCCCCTTTTTTTTTCAATGAATTTACACCTTTAATTCCCCCCACATGTGTGAAATTTTGCACACAAACACTCAGTAAATGTTAGGAAAACCAATACAAAAACATAAAAAAGGTTAACTGTAGTAAACCATATATTTCATGTCGGGGGTTTCCTAATTTCGCAAAAGCCAAAATTTAAATTTGGCGCTATTTTACTATGAGAAGTGAATAACTATATTATAAAAAAATATAATATAATATATGTATTCGTGTGATCTATCAATCAGAAAATTTTTCAGTTTCTGATTGGCCCCACGGACCTCAGGGCTGAAGGTTTATTATGGTTTTCCGTTTTAAAAAAAATTTCGGAATGGGAATTCCGATATAGCAAATAGGGGGCCGTTTTCCGTATTCAATATCTGAAATTTCTTTTCCAAAACACAGCAATCTTACCGAACCTTTGACTATATTATCATACTTTAAATTCAATTGCAGGAGATTTCACTTTTTCATTTACAACACTGAAATCCTCAACAAAACCATCGCAAACCAAAAATCGTAGCAGTCCTTTAACACACAATCGATACCCGGTTAGTCAAAATATACCTTAGTTCACCAGGCAGATTTGCTGCAGAAGTTTTTAAAAAACTGCACAAAAAAATAAAAATTTCTAAAAACAAATCTCTAATTTTGAACATACATTGCTCTTGTGGCAGTAGCACGGTAAACAACAGTGTCTGCAAAAAGTAAAGCTGGAATGCTTGTGCCAGTTTCAAGTGTTTGCAGCTTTTTTTTCCAAAAATGGTCATCTGAACTGGAAGTTCTCAAAAGGGTGAGGGTTTAGCGCACTCTGTAGTACTGCAACAGGGTGAGGGTTTTACTCATCTGTAGTACTGCAACAGGCAGGATTCAGCTCCTCGTAGTACGCACAGGGTGAGGGGCCCAGCGCACTCTGTAGTACTGCAACAGCGAGATTCTAGCTGCACCGTAGTACTGGCAGGCTAGGATTCTAGCTCAAACTCTTAGTCTCAGACAGGCTACCTACTGCCCCTCGTAGTTCTGCAAACAGGCAGGATTCCACTGCAACCCTTTTAGTACTGCGACAGCAGGATTTTAGGCCCCTCTGTAGTTCTCGCAGGGTAGATTCTAGCGCACCTGTAACTGCAGACAGGCTGGGATTTCGCACCCCCTGTAGTTTTGCGACAGCTGGGGATTCTAGCTGCATCTGTAGTACTTTGGACAGGGGAGGGGTCTACTGCCTCTGTAGTACTGGGAACAGGCTGAGATTCAGGGACTTGTAACGCAACAGGCAGGATTTTAGCGCTCTCTTAATCTGAACAGGCTGGATTTTAGCTGCACTCTGAGTTTTGGACCCCCACCACAATTGTGGTTACCCGGGCAAAGGTACTCAGACCAGCCCCTGGAAGCTATGGGTTGTCAAAGGTACGGGGGCTCGGGGGGGGGGGGGGGGGGGGGGGGGGGGGGGGGGGGGGGGGGGGGGCCCGGGGGGTCAGGGTATGTTGGGGGGGGGGGGGGGGGTTATTTTTAGGGACTGGGATATAACATTCGGACGCCCCTTTATTTTTTGACACTAAGACCCGCCGCGTAATCTTGAGGGATGGGGTTGGGACTAATGTCGGGTCCCCTACAGGGGACCTCCCCAGGTCTATGTTGAAGATGCGGAAGTATGCAGTTAAAGACACAGCTCACACAAAAGCTTTTTTCCATACTTTTTCTTTTTCCAAAATGATAAGCAGGTCCCGGAACTGTGGGGGGGATGGAGGATGCGTTCAAGGAACGGCGAGCAGTTAGAGGCCTCCTTAACTTTCAATAAAGTCCAACTTGCATGAAGCTAATTACTCTAAACCCAGCAAAATTCTGTAGCTGTACTCCCCGGGTCAGTATAGTTCGGGCCCCCAGGGTAATTAAGCCCTTTGTTTTTCCGCAACCCCAATTCCCTGACCCCGGGTTTACACGAAAAAAAGGGCCGGACCTAAGTCCACGAACCCGGTATTCATCACTACCTGAACTGTGCAACACTTGGGTCCCCTGCCCGGGAATAGTCAGACAACCCAATGCCAAGGCACCTTAATCCTTTCCACGCCCCCTTTCGCCCTTTTGCCTTTTAACATAACATGACAGACAGAAATTTTCGTCATCCACTACCTCCACTTCTGTACCGTCCCTGTGTTGACGGGAGATCTTACTCCCAACACCCCATCCTCACTCCCTGCACGCTCACGGGACCGATTTCAACCGCACGTGCTACAGGACACTCCCTATACACCCCGCGGGGTGTGCCGAATTGAATCAGTCATTCACCCCTTACCGTTACCCCCCACTCATCCCCCGGATAATTGTCCTTAATCCCGGGGGCTACACATTCCCCCTTTTGGTAAAACACAGCACTCCCGGCTGTGAAATAGACAAAAAAAATTTTTGTTTTGCTTTAAACATTTAACATAAAACTCTTCCCAGCGGGGGGTGAAAATTCTTAAACGTTGCATTGTAACAAGTCATTAGTAAAATACAAAAGAGAAAGACATTTTCATAAAACACAAGTATTCTGTAAAGGGCCCCGCACCAAACCTTCAACTGGTCCTGGGGGCTGCGGGACATCTGCTGCAGACCCCCTCAGGGCCCCACCACACGGGTTTATTTTCAAAGTAATTTTTACAGTTTTTTATAGAACCACAAAAGCAAAAAAGGCAACTATTACATTATCGTTCTGGGCGACATAGTCCACACCTCGAAGCCATTATTACACATATTTATAACACAATACCAAACAAACTTTTTAAAATATTCCATATGGTAAATTTTTTCTGGTTAAAATACATTATTTGCTAAAATTTACTTTTAAACGAATAGGTATTTTCCCCTTTCGTTTCGCTCTGATCTACTGGAGTTTTTCAGGTATATTTTTCTGTAAACTACCTGCTCTGCGAACGGAAACTAAAACTGTCCCCATTTTTCTATGGATCGGCAAGCGACTGATGGCTGGGCGGGGTGAGTCACCACCAGGGATCCCATACATGCCCGCTTCGAGGGCCTTCTGAGATTCTGTAGTGGGTTGCTGGAATAGAAACTCCTGAACGGCTAAAACGGGCCCCAGGCAAAACGGAGGTAAATTTCCTTTTTGGGCTGATAAAACTGAAACCCCGGGAATGATTACACATCCCCATCTGGCCAAGCCGCAGGGAAACCCCCAGATCCTTTTATGACCCTTCTTTTCTTTTTCTCGATTGACGACAGGGTTCTCTTAAACGAAGCTTTAAAGGGGTTCGGACACAATTTAAAATTTCTCGGGACACATATTTTTTTTCTTCCTCCGCCTTACGTGAACAAACTTTTCTTTGTCAATTTTTGGGAACTTGTACACATAGGCTCTTTTCCCACGGGTTTTGTCCAATTTTTCATCTTTCTTTTTCTTTTAAAATCCCCTTTCCCCCAGCATCAAAGGCTTCGCGGAGCATTCTGTTGTAAATTTTCTCCTGCTTCCCCCTGCTTTATTAAGACTTTCTTCATCGGGCTTGCCTCTTCTTTTTGCTTTTGCCGATTTGTATCCCAACTTCAAAATGCATCTGCCCCTGGGGTTCCCCACACCAAGTCCAAGTCCTTGGGATCTTCCCGGCCTTTCTCTCATAAGGAAGCTGGTGTGCAGTTGGTAAACTCCTGTATGTGGTTTACAAGTCAACCAAGTCAGGTAACAATTTTGGCCACCGATTCTTTCTTCCCGGTATGGACTTTAGCAATAACAAATGGTTAAATTTCTCGCAAAGGCCTTTGGGTTTGAGGATGGTAGGGGTTTTTTCTTTTTTCTTAAATACAAGGGGCAAAAATTCCTTAAAATGGGGGCAGCCTCGAAAGCAGGTCCTTGTCAGTTAATTTTCTCCGGATACCATGGGGTCTGCAAAAGTTTGCTTAAAGGGTTTCTTGCCCCGCACTGCTGTCTGTCCTTAACGGAAAAACCACCAGAAATCTAGAGTAATGGTCCACCTGGAAAGCGTAGAGTACCCAGATTACTTGGCGAAAATTTTGACGTGGCCAAGCCAATCCCCAAAGGGACGAGTCCCCGGAAGGGCCGAGGGGTGCCTTCTGACTACCGTAGCCCTTTCCCTCTGAACCACAGGGTCCACAGTTCCGACACCACCTCCGAGGGAGCTGCCATCCTACCCAAGAACCGCACCTCAACTTCCCTTTCTCCAGAAAAAGGGTTTCCTCTTGATGGGTATGCTTCCAACACCATTTGGACGTCGGGGCCTGGGCCCACTATCTGCCAAACCACTCGGGGTCCGGGGGGTTGACGTATTCCTGACAACTTCCCCGGGTAAGGAAAAACCCGGGCTCCTCATTCCAAACTTTGTGACATATGCATTTTTTTCCAAAGGGAGGAACCCCTTCTAACAACCCTTGATACGCTGACCACGGGATCGCTGTCCTGAGTCTCTTTCCGCTGGAGGGTAAGTTTTAATGTTGCGCCATACGCTTTCTTAGACACGCTGCTCAGGGATTATCCCTTTCGATGGAACGCAGGTACCAAATTCTTCATCGTCCGATTCTTTTTCCGTGTAATTCATGGGGCATTGGGGACAATGCTCGGCGTTAGCATCTTAGGGCCTCCCGTACTTATGGTAAACTGGAATTCGACAATAAAAGCCATCCAACGCTGCTCCCTGGGTCCCCGCTTGGGTGTTTTCAGGTGCGTTAAAGGGGTTGTTTCTGTAAACGCAGTGAACGGGTTGGGGCCAAAGTGCTTAAATCCTCGGGAATGGGGCCCCAAACCCGTCCAGGAAATCCACTTTAACTCTAAATTTTTTTCCGGGGTTTCCCCCATTGGCCTAGTTTTTTGCTCATACGCATGATTTTCGGCCTTCGCTTTTGACTGAGAAAGCTCCTAAACCTTTTTACTGGGGTCGTTACAGAGGGCGTTGGCTGTAATCAGATAACCAATATTTCTCACCGTAAGGGTCCTTTTATCTTTTTGGGAAAGCTTCAGCCTTTCCTTCCCCAATTAAAGGGAGGGGTTTTTTGCCTTTAGGGGTTGTCCTACAGGGGGTCCTGTCAGGGGTGCCTTCTCGTGTAAATTTTCACGAACCTTCTTAGTAACCCTTACCCGAACTGTCCACTTCCTTAGGTTCTTCGACCCCGGGGGCCACTTCGGGAGGGAAAAGGACTTTCTCGGGGTCCGGCCCGACTCCCCCCAAACTGACAGTGCCCCAAGATTTACCTTCGTTTGAGAAGGCATTTTGGGGGTTTAAACTTCATCCCTTTACCGGGACGGGACTCGAATACTTCTGCCAGGGGCTTCAATGGTCCTCTTGCTTGGAATACACTTTACGTCGTCAAGTAAGCAGCACGGTTTCGAAATTTAGAGTCCCCGCAGTTCTCCCTCACTCTCGAAATGTTCCCGGGCCTGCGACCCCAAAAGGGATCCTGCGAACTCACAAGCCCCCTTTGGGGGGTGAAAACCTTTTTCCCCCCCGATCCTCCCAGCCACAGCCACTTTCCGTATCCACTAGTCAACAAGGGGAAAAAGTATTAGCCGTTTCAAGGGGAGCTAAGGGCTCCTCAATTTGGGAACGGTAACATCTTTATTTTATGCATTTACTTTCCTGTAAACCACACATTCCAACTACCATCTTTCTTTTTAACCCAAAAAGAGTGCTGCCCCGGGGGTACAAATATCCCTTATCACCCCGGGTTCCCTTTAATCATGTAAAATTTCCCTTTGCTTTCTGAAATGGGGTGGGGGATAGGCCTTCCGCCTTTAAAGGGAATGACAAACCTGTAGGGGTAAGATGCGACTCCCCTTAAAGGCCCCAAAGCGAGGGGGGTTTTCAAAAAACTTTTCGTACTCTTGTACCACCCGTAATACCCTTGTTTCGGTGGGGGGAGGGTGCGGCCCCGACATGTTTTCTGACACCAATCCGCCACCTAGCTGCCGGGCCCATTACCTCCGCTATTGGGCGGAGTCTAAGGACCAGTGGGGAGAATAAAATTACGACGCATGTAATTTAGAAATTTTTTCAAAACCGGGGTAATTTTACCTCATCATCTCCCCGTTGAGAAGCCGTCCCGGGTACTCCCCATTCACCACCCCTACTCCCCTACATCAAATTGGGGTCTATGTTCTAAATGGGGGGGTTCACACAGCGGTAGTTCTGCCTCTCAACCTAGGGCTGCCCTGCACCAATTTTCATTTCACTCAGGGGGGTATCACAATAGGTTTCGATCGTGACCCTACATTACCAATTTTCGCCGTCTGAAAAGCTTCGCTTGGCTGACACATCAGGCCCGGATCTCTTTTTATCACTCCCTTTGCCTGGCGGGAATCTCAGCGAGCTGTTGGAGTAGAAACCAACTTTTTCCCAAAGTTACGATAATGTTAGACCAAAATTTTAATTTAAAAACCCTCTCTTCATTTTCATCTTTTCTACAGAAGCCCCCGGGCTTTCAACTCCCCTCTGCCACTTTTTCCCCCACACTTTTGGGCCCGAGTACTTCCACAGGGAGAAACCATTAAACACACATAAAGTCAGGGGTCGGGGGTTTAAACACCATAGACCAAACTTTAAAATAGGGGTTTAGGGTTTTTGGCACCTAACCCCGTATCCTGCAACGCCGGAAACCGCAATCCCCTCCAGAAAAGATGGACAGGGAGGGTCGCCCCCCACAACCGCGGTTTCCCTCAAGGGGGGCCCGAGGGGGCCCCCCTGGGTGTTGGCCCTCGGGCCCCGGTCTGCCCGTTTAAAGGACCTGTGAGAATAGACCTTTTTCCGTTGCAACGGAACAGGTTTACCCCGACGAGGGGGTGTTGATCAGGGGTCGCTCCTGGGGGTGGCGTTGTCCTCCTCCGGGGGGCGACGTCTTCCTTCTTCTCCGCTTCATCCACGGGACGTCTTCTGGGCAGTCAGCTAATAAGATCTTTCCTTCTTCCTCTGCCGCAGCTGCAGGGCACTCATCACAGCAGCCAGATTTTTAGTCAACTGGCGCACTTCCGAGCGCAGACAGTCCAACTCACCAGGGACCGTGGCCTGCGTTTTGGCTTCTGCCACAAGTGGGGAAAAGGTGATATGCCGGTTCTAGAGTGACTTCACCCTGGTGATGTTGGGTTGCCACTTCAGGTTTTGCCCAGGGTCGCAGCCCTTTTATTGCCATGTCCTTTAGGGCATCAAAGGTGGCATCTGGATGATCTAAAGACCACCAATTCACAGTTCTGCGTTCCTCTTGGGACCTCAGTCCTTGCACAAATTGTTCTTTCAGCATCTTATTTTCATCAATGACACTTATGGTATTAACCTGCTTGAGGGCTCTCAGGGCCCCTTGTAGTCGGCAAGCATAGTCCCTGATGCTGTCACCTGGCTGCTGTGAACAGTGGTAGAAGGCCATCCGGAGATCCGTTTCTGTGCGGTCTTCAAACATGGCATGTAGCTTAAAGAGGATCGCGGGTACCGACTCCTGATCAACGGTATCCCAGGTCTCCACTTCCCTCTCAGCAGCGCCAGTTAGCTGCCCTATCAGCACAGCAGCTTTTTGTCTCTCAGACATGGAGTACATTTCTAGGATGCTGCATAACTTCCGCTTGAATCCTGCCAAAGTACCTGGCTCACCGCAGTACTGGGGTAGCCATTTCGCCCCAGGCATATATGGGAGCGTTAGTGGCATGAGCGGGACTACCGGACTGGGTGCTGGCCTGCGCCCCCATCTGGCACTACAATGCCACGCGGTGCGGGGTCGGGGCCTCCGGCTGGGGCTGCACTGTCGGCCGGTGTTGTGACATATTAGCGCCCCCTTGGTTAAACGGAGCTACCGGTTTCAGAAGCTGCTATTCCACAGGCACAGCGGTGGGGACAGGACCTTCGTCGCAGGCGCTCTGATGTCAGAGCGTTCACTTCCTGTCGCAGGACCTGCCGCTGAGTCAGAGCCGGGGGCGTGTCCAAGACTTTGCGCGCTTTCTCAGTACGCCCACCTTCTTCTCCAGCGCCTCAGGGCGCGAATATGGCGGCAAATATGGCGGTATTTGGCGCCAAACAACAGCAACAGTCTTTTTCCACAAAACAGTTCACAGGCACACAGGGCTCGCAATTTTGCGAGTTTCTCATCCTGTTTGTGACGCCAAGTTGTCGTGACCCGCACCACAATTGTGGGTTACCAGGGCAATGGGGTACTCAGAGCCGAGCCCATGGAAGTCTATGGGGTTGTCACAGGTAGCGGTGGCTCGGTCTGTGGCCCTGGCGGTCAGGCGTATGTTGGGGGGGGGGTTATTTACAGGGACTGGTATATAACAGTTCGTGCGCCACCTGTAGTTTTCTGATCACTAAGACCAGCGCTGCTGTGATCTCTGAGGGGATGGTGTGGCAGCTAGATGTCGGGTCCCCTACAGGTGGGACTCTTCCCTCAGGGTCTATAGTGATGATGATGTCGTGAAGGTATGCAGTTAAATGACACAGTCTCACACATAAAGCTTCTTTCCATACCTTTTACTTTCCAAGATGATAAGGCAGGTCCCGGGAAGCTGTTGGGGTGGAGGGAGGATGCGTTTCAAGATAACGGCTGAGCAGGTTAGAGGCCTCCTTAACTTTCAATGTAATGAGTCCAACTTGCATGAAGCTAAGTTCACTCTAAAACTCCAGCTAATTCTGTAGCTGTACTGCCCGGTCAGTATAGTGGTCGGAGCCTCCTCAGGTGGAATTAAGACCTTGCTTTTGTCCTGCAGAACTCAAAAGCCTTATTCTCCTGACTTCCGGTTACGTACTGACAAAAGGGCTTGTTCCTGTGACCTGAAGTCCAGCAAAACCTCTGGTTTTTCTATCACTACGCTTGAAGCTGTAGAAAACACTTCGGTCCCCAGTGACCGGTGAATAGTGCAGACAACCCAAAATGTCCAAGGCAACCTATAATTCCTTTCCACTGCGCCCTTCGCCCTGCTTGCGCTCTTAACATAAGCACTGACTAGACTAGGATAATATTCAGTCACCCTATGCCTCCACTTCTGTACCGTCTCCCTGTGTTGACAGGAGATCTTGACTCTCCAACAGGCACCAGTCCTCACTCCCTGCAAGCCCAGGACCGGGGCTTTCAGACGCACTGTGTACAAGGACACTCCCTATACACCCTGCTGGGTGTGTCCGAATTGTAACAGTCATGTGAGCCCTTAACGTTACCCTCCACCATCCTCCCCGATAATGTGTGCCTTACAACCGGGCTACACAGTTGTACTGCAGACAGGCTGAGGATTCTAGCTGCACTCTGTAGTACTGCAGAAAAGGCTGAGGATTCTAGCTGCTCTCTGTAGTACTGCCGACAGGCTGAGGATTCTAGCTGCTCTCTGTAGTTCTGCAGACAGGCTGAGGACTCTAGCTGCACTCTGTAGTTCTGCAGACAGGCTGAGGATTCTAGCTGCACTCTGTAGTTCGGCAGACAGGCTGAGGGCTCTAGCTGCACTCTGTAGTTCTGCAGACAGGCTGAGGATTCTAGCTGCACTCTGTAGTACTGCAGACAGGCTGAGGGCTCTAGCTGCACTCTGTAGTAAATGCAGACAGGCTGAGGATTTAGCTGCACTTGTAGTACTGCAGACAGGCTTGAGGATTCTAGCTGCACTCTGTAGTACTGCAGACAGGCTGAGGATTCTAGCTGCTCTCTGTAGTACTGCAGACAGGCTGAGGATTCTAGCTGCTCTCTGTAGTACTGCAGACAGGCTGAGGATTCTAGCTGCACTCTGTAGTTCTGCAGACAGGCTGAGGACTCTAGCTGCTCTCTAGTACTGCAGACAGGCTGAGGATTCTAGCTGCACTCTGTAGTTCTGCAGACAGGCTGAGGATTCTAGCTGCACTCTGGGAGTTCTGCAGACAGGCTGAGGATTCTAGCTGCACTCTGTAGTTCTCCAAGACAGGCTGAGGATTCTAGCTGCACTCTGTAGTACTGCACACAGGCTGAGGATTCTAGCTGCACTCTGTAGTACTCCAGACAGGCTGAGGGCTCTAGCTGCACTCTGTAGTTCTGCAGACAGGCTGAGGGCTCTAGCTGCACTCTGTAGTTCTGCAGACAAAGGGTGAGGGCTCTAGCTGCGGGTCTGTAGTACTCCAGACAGGCTGAGGGCTCTAGCGCACTCTGTAGTTCTCAGACAGGCTGAGGGCTCTAGCTGCACTCTGTAGTTCTGCAGACAGGCTGAAGGCTCCCAGCTGTGCTCTGTAGTTCTGCAGACAGGCTGAGGGCTCTAGCTGCGCTCTGTAGTTCTGGGAGACAGGCTGAGGGCCTAGCGCACTCTGTAGTTCTGCAGACAAGCTGAGGGGTCTAGCTGCACTCTGTAGTTCGGCAGACAGGCTGAGGGCTCTAGCTGCACTCTGTAGTTCGGCAGACAGGCTGAGGGCTCTAGCTGCATCTGTAGTTCTCCAGACAGGCTGAGGGCTCTAGCTGCACTCGGAAGTTCTGCAGACAGGCGAGGACTCCTAGCTGCACTCGGAAGTTCTGCAGACAGGCTGAGGGCTCAGCTGCACTCGGAAGTTCTGGGAGACAGGCTGAGGGCTCTAGCTGCGCTCAGTAGTTCTGCAGACAGGCTGAGGGCTCTAGCTGTGCTCTGTAGTACTGCAGACAGGCTGAGGATTCTAGCTGCACTCTGTAGTTCTGCAGACAGGCTGAGGGCTCTAGCTGCACTCTGTAGTTCTGCAGACAGGCTGAGGGCTCTAGCTGCACTCTGTAGTTCTGCAGACAGGCTGAGGGCTCTAGCTGTGCTCTGTAGTTCTGCAGACAGGCTGAGGGCTCTAGCTGCACTCGGAAGTTCTGCAGACAGGCTGAGGACTCTAGCTGCACTCGGAAGTTCTGCAGACAGGCTGAGGGCTCTAGCTGCACTCTGTAGTTCTGCAGACAGGCTGAGGGCTCTAGCTGTGCTCTGTAGTACTGCAGACAGGCTGAGGGCTCTAGCTGCTCTCTGTAGTTCTGCTGACAGGCTGAGGGCTCTAGTTGCCCTCTGTAGTTCTGCAGACAGGCTGAGGGCTCTAGCTGTGCTCTGTAGTTCTGCAGACAGGCTGAGGGCTCTAGCTGTGCTCTGTAGTTCTGCAGACAGGCTGAGGCTCTAGCTGTGCTCTGTAGTTCTGCAGACAGGCTGAGGGCTCTAGCTGCACTCTGTAGTTCTGCAGACAGGCTGAGGGCTCTAGCTGCACTCTGTAGTTCTGCTGACAGGCTGAGGGCTCTAGTTGCCCTCTGTAGTTCTGCAGACAGGCTGAGGGCTCTAGCTGCTCTCTGTCATTCTGCAGACAGGCTGAGGGCTCTAGCTGCACTCTGTAGTTCTCCAGACAGGCTGAGGGCTCTAGCTGCACTCTGTAGTTCTCCAGACAGGCTGAGGGCTCTAGCTGCACTCTGTAGTTCTCCAGACAGGCTGAGCATCCTAGCTGCACTCTGTAGTTGTGCTGACAAGTTGAGAGCTCTAGCTGGTCTCTGTAGTTCCGTAATATAATTTAAATGGAGCTAATCTATTGTGCATACATTTTAAAAACTGCAGAGTTTATTTTTCTGGACATAATTCATTTTTTCCCTAGAGCAGGTGACTGGTGATAGAATAGGGCCTGCCAACTCTTTACAGACAGATGAGGTCTTGGGAGAGAAAAATCTGCTGAAATCAGGAGATGACCCTTTTATTCTCCATGGAGATAGCCTCTGCCAGAGAAGCCTGGCAGCAGCTCTCCCATGGAGAACACAATAGTACCGGGCTAAGCTGAGCATTATTGTGTATGGAGGAGTGTATTCACATGTGAAGATAAATATCTGTTCAAAACATCTGAATATAGTTTTTGTAGCAATACATGGATGGACAACTGCCCGCCCCATTTTGATAAATGAAATAAATCAGAAAAGTAATTTCTCACCTTTCTTGGAATATCCCTGTCAAAATCTGGAAATGTGATTACTCCTTGCATCTTTCCTATGTACAATATAACAACTGTGAATCCCATCTAATAAAACAGAGACAAGTTTTAGTACCTAGTACACAGATAACGCACCCAAAAAAAAAGATAAAAAACTTAGAAGGCTGTGATACAGTTGTCAAAATAAGTCCTGTTCTATTTTATGAAAAACCGAACTGATACCAAGAGGAAGAAGTATCAAACATTTTCCCTAACAAATAAACCTAAAATATTTATTTGAATGAAACTCAAAGTACCATAATACTTGAAGGAGTTTTCCTACGAACAAAGCATATTTTAGTCAATACATCTTTGAACAATAATAATTTCCACTATTAGATTGTTTGAAAAAACATTCCTGTGCTGAGATAATCTTACAAATGTGCCCCTGCTGTGTACTGTGTAATGGCTGTGTCTGACCGTGCGGGAAAACATGGTCTGATTTCCAAACCGAGTATCACAGCCTCATAGAAATATATAAGGTTCTCATGCTCAGGTCATTTCCCCCTGCAGCCCATGCATTGTGGTCCGTGATCGGAAAAAGGGTCCACGGACGTCTGCTTGAGCCCTTATTCTAGTCTCAATGACTCCAACTGCATAACCAAAAACATTTCTAAACTTATTTGCAACTTGTTGACATGCAGTCATTTTGCAGCATGACCTAGGACCTGTAACCAAAATCAAATAGGGTTGAAATTTTCCAGTGGACAGTAAGGGTACGTGCACACGTTAAGTATTTGGTGAAAAAATTTCTGCATCTTTTTGGGAGAAAAAATGTCATGTAAAATAGGTGCGTTTTTGCCATTTTTTTTTTTTATGCGTTTTTGGAGCAGATTTTTCCCCACTCATTAGAATGGATAAAATCTGCAGCAAAAACACTGAAAGAAGTGAAATGCTTCAGATTTAATTCTGCACTAAATCTACAAGTCAAAAAAAAGCAATATGTGCAAGAGACTTCAGACTTCCTTCACTTTGCTGCATCAGGAAACTTCAGGTTTTATGACAAATCTGAGCAAAAAAAAAAATTTGACATATCTGCAACGTGTGCAAAGGCCCTAATATTAGGTTGTAACGTGACCTCACCGACGATCTTCATGCCACCATGTAGCCCTAGCCTACTTCCAGCAGATCTTAGAATAAAACTGCCCTAATCCTTTGTGTTGCATCAAGTGAGTCTGTAGATTTCAAACTAACAGAGTTAATTTATATGTGAACTTTTTTTTTTTTGCAATGTTTAGAAGAGAATTTTTAGGGTATGTTAACATAGATTGCTGCTGATTTTTCTGCAGCATATCTGCGTTACATGTGTTACATGTAGATGCATCTCACATAAAGAATCGACACGTTGCAGATTTTAAGATCGCCAACAAGTTAATTTTCACACAGAAATTTTCACCAACGTGTCTGACATTTGTTGACACCTTTATCTACTTTATTGTGCTGCAGATTTTTCAGTTGTATGATCATGACTACACTTGATGTTCTGGGCTCTTTGTACTGTCAGATTATTTTTTAATTTGTAGACCTACCTGTCCAACTCCAAGAAATGTGAAAGATGGAAACCTTGATTTAAAAAAAAAAAAAAAATATGAAACAAGTTTATAAAAGGGAATATACAGTATTTACAAAAGAAATAAAAATAAATGAATATTTAAAAGTTTCGGATTAAACACATTAGTTGGTCACTAATATCAATACTCTTATTTTAAGGCATCATTCAGATGTCAGTGACAGGTATTCATCAGTGTTGTTAGTTTTTATAATCAGTGGGTTTTTGTTTTTTGCTCTTTTATCCTTTGCAATGTTAATCACGGACAGCAGCGAGACTGCACGCTGATGACATCCGTGGGCAATTTTGATCAGTGACTCTGATAAAAATCAAATAGGTCTCTGTGATTTTCCAGACCACTTGGTCCGTAAAAAAAACAAAAAAAAAAAAAAACGTGTACAGCCCCATACACTAGTGTATGTGTTCTATATGTAAAAAGCGCAGAAAGGACAAGTACTCACGGACAACTGAATAAGGCCTTAGCATTTCTCGAATAAGTCAGTTATTCTAAGGCATAGGCAATATTTTATTTGGAATCAATTGGATCATAAAGTGGAATCTCTCTCAAGACACCCCTTAGATGATGTGAGCAGGACCGCCATCAGGGCATTACTGCACTTACTGACGTATGGGGCCCCGTGAGCAGAGGGCAACAGTTAACAGCCGCCAGCCAATCACAGGCCGGCAACTGATGTCAGCACGCACGACGCCGCGTATGACATCACTGCCATATGCCGGAAGCCCATGCCTCAGATAAATCGAGGAGAGGACGCCGCTGGACCTCAGCCAGGTAAGGAGAAACTTTTTTGTATTATTCGGTAGTATGTGGTCGGCCATGGTGTGGCCAAAATTTATTCCTTGTATGTGGTTATAGTGTGGTAGTATTTGTTCCTTTTAAGTGGTGGTAATATATGGTCTGGTCACTTATTCCTTGTATGTGGTATTATTCTGTAGCATGTGGTCTGGCCATGGTGTGCCGGTATTTATTTCTTGTATGTGGTATTATTCGATCACTATGTGGTGGTAATATATGGTCGGGGCCATGGTGTGATGGTATTTGTCCCTTGTATGTGGCATAGTTCAGTCGCTATGTAGTGGTAATATGTAATCTGTTCATGGTGTGGGGGTATTTGTTCCTTGTATATGGTATTATTCATTCGCAATGTGGTGGAGATATGTGGTCTGGTCATGGTAATGTCACGCGGTCTTATGATATGTGTACGATGTCAGTAAACTATTCTTAAAAAAAACAACACTCTATACAACATATAGATTAGCAACATCAGCATGTAAATATAGAAAGATTTACCTGACACGATATCCGTTGAACTCAGGGTTAATCTTGAGGACTTGATACACTGTCACAGGAAAGAGGAGGACCGGGGGTCTAACCTGACCCTAAACTGGGGTCCTAACTAATCCCTCACCTTGGAGGTACTGATAATGGTTCAGAGGTCCAAGTCTCCAGCCTAACCCTGTCTCCTATCAGTCCCTGAACCCTGTAATCAGTCCTAAGAAGGATACAGGTTTGCCCGGGTGAGTTCTGTGGAAGGTCCGCACCAAACGATCTGCGTTAAATGTCAGACGCAGGAACCACATCCTCTCCCTGGACCATACCCCTTCCAATGCACCAAGTACTGAAGGGACCGGCGATTCATACGTGAGTCAATTATCTTTGACACTTGAAACTCCAAGTTACCATTGACCACCACTGGAGGAGGAGGTAGAGGTGAGGGTATGACTGGTGCCACGTACCTCTTAAGTAATGACTTGTGAACACATTGTGGATTTTAAACGTAGGAGGGAGGTCCAGACGAAATGCCACAGGATTAATTATGGAACTGATCCTGTACGGCCCGATGAATCTGGGCCCAGCTTCCAGGAGGGAACTTTAAGTTTTATATTCCTGGTAGACAACCATACCAGATCGTTCACATTAAGATCTGGACCAGAAAACTCTCCTCCTATCAGCCATACGTTTATAACGGTTTCCCCATAGCACTCAGATTATTCAATACACCTCTCCACACTGAAGCAAGTGACGACGAGAAACGCTCCTCCTCAGGAAACCCCCCGAAGGGCCCCCCCCATTGAATGTACAAAACTGGGGATGAAAACCATATGCCCCAAAAAACGGGGACTTACCAGTGGACTCGCTCCGCCTGTTGTTTAAGAGCGAACTCTGCCAGAGGCAAGAAAGAAGACCAGTCCTCCTGGTTTCTCTGAGACAAAACACCGAAGATAAGTCTCTAGGCTTTGATTCAGACGCTCTGTCTGACCTTGGTCTGCGGATGAAAAGCCGAGGAAAATGACAATTGCATCCCCCGACGTAAACAAAATGCCCTCCAAAACTTGGACACAAACTGAGACCCCCTATCTGACACCACATCAGAAGGCAACCCATGAAGTCTCACAATCTCCCCAATGAACACCTGCGCCAGAGTTTTAGCATTAGGGAGGGCAGGAAGAGCAATGAAATGTGCCATCTTACTGAACCTGTCAACAACCACCAGTATGACAGTCTTCCCTGACGACTGAGGAAGGTCCGTGATGAAGTCCATAGACAAATGAGTCCATGGACGCTCCGGAAGTTTCAAGGGTAAGAGGGTCCCAGACGGACGGGTATGAGGGTCTTAGAGCGAGCACAAACCCCACAGGACGCGACAAAAGTTAAAACATCTTTATTAACGTTAGCCACCAAAACCGGCGAGAAGGAGATCTAAAGTAGCCTTACTCCCGGATTCCTGCTAAAGCAGAATTATGATGTGCCTCAATAACCTTTTGTCTCAACTGATTTGGGACAAACAGTCTCCCTGGAGTCCTGCAGGGCATCCCCCTGAGCCTCTAACACCTCCTCCTCAAGCTCAGAACATACAGCCGACACTACCACCCCCTCCTGAAGGATAGGAATCGGGTCATCCATTTTCCCGCGCCCCTGGGAAACTGCGAGACAAGGCATCCGCCTTAACATTCTTAGATCCAGGGCGATAAGTGACAACAAAATTAAACCTGGTAAAAACAACGACCATCGAGCTTGTCTGGAATTCAGACGCTTAGCAGATTCCAAATACAGCAGGTTCTTGTGATCAGTAATGACGGTGACCGGGTGGACTGCCCCTCCAAAAAGTGACGCCATTCTTCAAAAGCCAACTTAATGGCCAAAAGTTCCCTATTGCCGATATCATAATTCCTTTCGGCGGACGACAATTTTTTAGAAAAGAAAGCGCACGGATGCCATTTACCAGGGGACGGACCCCGGGACAATATTGCACCCACCCCTACGTCAGACGCGTCCACCTCCACAACGAACGACTGTGATGCATCTGGTTGGATGAGAACGGGTGCGGAAGCAAAACATTTTTTCAAAGAGGAAAAAGCTTGGCAAGCTTTGTCCGACCATTTAGAAAAATCCGTCCCTTTTCTTGTCATGTCAGTGAGAGGTTTGACAACAGATGAGAAATTACAAATAAATTTCGTAGTATAGTTACAAACCCCAGAAAACGCTGCAGAGCCTTAAGATCCTCTGCTGATCCCATTCAAGCACTGCTCTCACCTTTCAGGGTCCATACGGAAACCGGAGGCTGACACCAAGAAACCCAAAAACTGAAGTTCCTGTACAGCGAATACACACTTTTCCAGTTTGGCGTATAGTTTATTGTCTCGCAAGATCTGCAACACCTGTCTCACATGCTCCTGGTGAGACACAAGATTGGTGAGTAAATTAAAATGTCATCCAAATATACGACCACAACACCCCACAGATGACGAAAAATGTCATTAACAAAATGTTGGAATACTGCTGTGCAGTAGTCAGACCAAAAGGCATGACAAGGTTCTCATAATGTCCCTCCGGCGTGTTAAACGCCGTTTTCCACTCATCCCCCTCTTTTATCCTAATCAGATTATACGCCCCCTGAGATCCATTTAGAGAAACCATTTGCGCCAACATTTGATTGAAGAGATCAGAATCAGAGGGAGTGGATACGGATCTCGAACAGTAATCCGATTAAGTTCGCGGAAATCCAAGCAAAGGCGTAGGCCTCCATCTTTTTTCTTCACAAAGAAGAACCCCGCGCCACTGGGGAAGATGAAGGTCTAATATGCCCTTTGGCCAGACTTTCCGAAATATAATCTTTCATAGCCTGCCTCTCAGGACCAGAAAGGTTATATAACCTAGCTTTTAGGTAACTTAGCATCAGGAAGTAAATTAATAGAGCAGTCATACACGCGATGAGGAGGCAACTCCTGACACCCTCCTCAAGAAACACATCCCCAAAGTCCTCCAAAAAAGAGGGCAAAGTACTAGGCACGACCGCACTGATGACTGTGTTCATGCAGTTACTTTTGCAAAACTCCCCCATTGGCTTATATCTCTGGACTGCCAATTAATCACAGGGTTATGTTTAACCAACCAAGGAAGTCCCAACACAATAGGAGTAGGTAGACCCTCCAACACATAACAAATAATAGTTCCCTATGTATTGCCCCTACCCGAAGGTCAATGTTGAACCTCATGAACAAAGCTACCTTGGCCGAGAGGCTGGCGTCAATGGACAATATAGGGATCGGTTTGACCAATACACTCAGATGCATACCTTGAGCCTGAGCAAACTGAGCGTCAACCAGATTAGCCCCGGACCCACTATCAAGAAGAACAGAAAATCTCTCCACTCCTCTACCAACCACCACCTCCACTGGTACAAGGAAGGAAGAACTAGCGGACGAAATACATACTCCCAGGTTGCGTCCACCCACACAACCGGGATTAACAGTTTTCCGGCGACTTTTTGCTAACAAGGCACGGGATGGACATCCCCCAACAAAATGTCCCCCTTTCCCGCAGAAGAAAAAACCTTCTAGTCCTGCGCGTACCGCCAACCCCTCCTACGAAATGATGTCCTCCCCAAAAAGCATAGGCTCCCCCGAACAGACAAGGAACCTCAACATAAGGGTTTAGTATAGGTGGGTAACAACAGGGGGCGGAGTTCCCTCGCACCCTCTCCCGGAGCCGTCATCAGTACGGATAGCTAGGCCATAGCAGCCTCCAGTATGGAGGAGAATCATACTGAGCCAAAAGTTTTAATTTTTCAAAAGCCCTGACAAAACGGTTCTAAAGCGGGTTTTTCCACGATATTGGGCCTTCGGAACCAGAAGCAAATTCCTCCCCGGGCGATCTCCCTGCTGTTTTTAAAAATTTTTTTTTCCGCAAGGAGGGGCCCCGGGTCAAATTTTTCCAAACCCGGGGGGAAAAAAAAACGATTATGACGTAAGCCGGGGGGCCCGGAGGGAAGGGAGAACCCGGTTGAGGGTCCCTTGTAGGAGCGGATAAAAATTTCCCCCTCTCTTCTTCATCCCGATGCGAGGCAAGCCGAAAAAACAATTTCAGCTTCCGAAGGTAAAAAAAATTTTTTTCGCCCCCCCAGGAACCGCCGGGGAGCTACTTTGGTTAAACGGTTTCCCGGGGAGCAAAACTTTTGGTTTGCCGAGCTCCAGGGTAATCCCGAAAAGCAGAGCCGCTGGGTACTGGTCCATGGAACTGGGAATAATTTTTTGGGCCCGGAAAAGCCGCGGCTTAAAGGGGCGATTCAGAAAAATATTTTAAAGAACAACCTCCAAAAAAATAGTTAGCAAACAGCAGAAAAAAAAAATTTACCTACCGTATCCGTTAACTCAGGGTTTAATTTTAGGGGTTGATACACGTCAAGGGAAAAAGGGGGAGGGGGTCTAACCGACCCCAAAATGGGGTCCTAACTAATCCCCCACCCCGGGGTACGATAAGGCAAGGGCCAATCCCGCCTAACCTTCCATCATCCCTGAACCCTGAAAACATCCTAAGAAGGAACTGATTACCACCAAAGGTTGGGTGATGTTCAAAATTTTTTTAAAATTAGCAATAAGACAAGGAGAAAACACAACTTGCAAAACATCAAACACAAAGGAACATAAATACGGGGATAAAAAACTCAAAGCAGGTACAAAAAAAACAAAGGGAGCTCTTAACTTAATCTTACAGATACAATCCTACGGTCTGCATAAAATTTCACTGGGGAACTCCCCAAAACAGACAACCAGAGATTTAAAAAACCAATCAACAAATAATTTAAATTTCAGCCGGGGAGAAACGCACCCAGTCCCAAACTGAGCACAACAAATTTAATCCCAAGCCAAAAAACAAAGAAAAAGCAACTCCCGTGAGAAGTCAGAAGGCAACCGCGACGATCTTCGGGCGACACACATGACGGTGTGGCGGGGATTTGTTCCTTTTATGTAGTTATTTGCCTAAGTGGGGGGAAAAAAATTGGTAATATGTGGTAATAGGTCCGGCCTGGGGTGAGTATTTTTCCTTGTATGTGGTATTATTTTTAAAAATTAAGAAATGTAGTACTAAGTTGAGCGAACTTTGATATCCAAAAGTATCGAATCGAATGGTATCGCCTAACATTAAAATACGGCGATACCGATACCCATACCGGGAAACCCCTGTAAAATTATGGAACAAAAAAAACGAAAATTAAAAAAAAACCCCTTCTTGCCTTGTGGGTTTAATTTTACATGAAGGAAAAAAGAAAGTAAGAAAAAGTATTGGGGGAATTGAGGAGACAATTTAAAAAAAGATGTTTAAAACCCCTCAAAGGAATCATAAAATTTTTTTTTTTAAAAATGTTCGGGACGAAAAATTGACAATGTTGTTAACGTTTTTTCTATTTTTGGAAATTTTATTTCACAACTTTATGTCTTCATCTTTACCTTTTTTCTTTTCACACCTTTTCCTTTATAATTTCTGCACATCATCTTTTTCATCAAAATTTTTCTATCTTCACCTTCTTTATCTCTTTTTAAATTTTGCATTCATCTTTGTTTAAATTTCTCTATTCTTTTTATTAAACTATTATTTTTATTTAATTCTGCTTTATCTTTTTATATTTTCTTATTTGTGACAGAGAATCCTGTACTTGTAATCTGTCAAAGTTGAATTTTTTTTATCCTTTCCCTTTTTGCTGTCACAAAAATTTAAATTTCAACAGTATTTTTCCCCCTTTTGTTTTTCCGCAGCAGCCAATTTTTTCCGGGGGACCACAGAGGGAAAGACTCACCCCCCTCACTGCTTATCCTTGCTTAGAATTTGAGCAAAATTTTGCTCTTTAAAATTTTTCTTACTTTAGTTCTTCTGCTTTGATCTCTGTATTGTTTTGTGTCTCGTTCCGTATCTTTTTTTTGACAACTTGTACACGATGTTTCTGGACACTTACTAAGCAGGGGGTACCTGTCCCAAAACCTCCAGGGCCAGCAGCGTTGGGGAACTCGGATACCAGTGGGGGCACCTAGCAAAGGCATGTGGAAAACCCCTGACGGGATGGAACCCGGAGGGGGAGCAGAAAAAAAAAGCCCAAAGGGAAACCCCGGGGCCCGGACGTTACGGGGCCGGTACAAGCAGGAGGTACTGTGCTCCCGACTCCAGACCGCAACTTGCTGGGAAATCGATATGAGATGGAGGGGACCTACAAAGGCCTGGGGAGAACCAGTGACGGTAATGGAACCGGGGGGGCAGCAAAGGGAAAAGCCCAAAGGGACAACCCAGGACCAGCTGACGTTTTTTGAACCCCCTTAAA
Organism: Oophaga sylvatica; assembly: GCA_033576555.1. Classification (NCBI taxonomy): domain Eukaryota; kingdom Metazoa; phylum Chordata; class Amphibia; order Anura; family Dendrobatidae; genus Oophaga; species Oophaga sylvatica. The sequence goes on along the minus strand of JARQOD010000001.1, from coordinate 692,446,394 downwards.
CAGGGGCAAGGGGGCTGTGTAACACACTTCCACAACAACTGCGGGGGGGCCCGGGGCAAGGAGGTTTTAAAACAATCAATAATTTCCCCGTTACCTGTCAATTTTAAATGTCTATACTTCAAAAAAAGAAAATAACCTTACCCATAAGATGATGTTTCATTTTAAAATAAAACTAATAAATAAAGAATTGACAAAAATAAAAACCTTTCAATTTAAAAGGTTTAAAAACAATGCAAACCAAAAATAAAAATTTTTAAGGAATCTGCTATTTTTTTGTTAAAATAAAAGGGTACAATACATATCTGAATCCAATTTTAAAGATGGTTTAAATAACAGTAAGTACACCATTTTTATTTTATAGACAATGAATGCTGACTTCAAAACTTTAACGCAATTTCAAGTTAAACGTGAATTACTAAAATTTTCCAAATTTTCGAATAAAGTCCAAATAAATATTTTTTACAAAATTTACAAATTTTCCCCATGTAAAACTCATAAAATTTTGGGAATAATCATTTTTAAATTAAAAAACATAACCTTTTAAAAAATTCATATTTCAAAAGGAAAAATTTCAAAATTTTTGGCTGAAAGGCGGGCTAAGCATGACAACGATTTGATAAAAGGGATAATAGATGAAACTGCATACCACAGTGGTGAAAAGGGGGAAGTAAAAACTGTACCCCAATAAAGGTGCACCTTTCTACATAATTTTTTTTTATAGCTAAAAAAAAGGTTTCATGGGTAACTTGTGCCTTTTTTTGACCACAGACTCCTTCCCCGAACGCATTGGGTAGTGAACAGTTGTGGCAGTGTTCACTGCAACTCTGCGGAATAACCACACTTTGACCTTATAAATTTTTAGACTTTCTTTTTCAATCTACCCCAAAAAAGAAGAAGGCAGGGAGTAAGGCACTTGGGGCGTGGGGTTTTTTTTTTTTGGGGAGAGGACGTTGGGAAAATTTTGTGGCTGCTTTCGGCCCCCAGGGCACAGCATCCACCAGTTTTTTTCCCCGTGAGCTTCCCCTTTTTGCGCCTTTTTTTTAGGAGCTCGGGGAACCCCCCCGCTGCGGGAAAAAACCCAAAATTTAAACCGTTGTTGTTTTTGGGGTTTCACCAAAAGCATCGAAAACCCAAATTTCTTCCCCCCCTCTCAGGACCACAGCCTGTTGGGGAACCATCTGCTCCTCCCGCCTGGCAAAAAACCCAGGGAGCAGAGAGTTCGTACAGGAGCCAGTGGGGTTTTTGCTTCTGTTCTCGAAAACAATTTGGCCTTTTCAAACAGGGGGCCCCGCCAAGCACATTTTGTAATGGAAAGGGGTATGCAGTTTAAGCGGGAACAGCTGTGGGCTCCCCTGAATCTGAAAAAGGCGGGGAGGGCATGCCGATGGTCAGCCACCGCAGAACGCAACTGATGGGTGAAGACCCAGGTCCCGTTTTTTTTTTTGAGCAGGGTGGGCCAGACCACCCAACACAGGGGTTTTGGGAAAAGGGGGGAGTGGGGATGAGAGGCCCAAAACCCAACAAGGCATGAGGAACAGGAAAGGGGGTGGGGGCACTCAAGGAATAATAAAAAT
>JARQOD010000001.1:692319571-692444720 GCA_033576555.1 Oophaga sylvatica | reverse complement strand
ATACTCTATCAAGGACCATGGGGAGTGCATTTTACTATATGTACTATATGGAACCTGCATTATACTGTATCAAGGACTATATGTACCAATCATTCTTCCTCAGACGGAGTAAGGGTAGGTGCACATGCATGGTCAGTAAACGATGCAGGTTGGTGCTGCGTACTTGTGCAAAATCCCAAGAAATCCCATGTCCACTATGCGTGCACAGACGCCCGTGGATCACCCGCGGAGACAGACATGTGGCGTGTGCCTCCAGACCACAGCATGTCTATTTATCTTGTGGAGATGCAAGTCTCCGCAAGATAAATTTCACCCGTACAATGTATTGGATGCGGTGAATCCGCACGGTTCAGTGAACACATGCGTATTCACCTGTGTTCAATAGCTGGCAGCCCTTTGGACGCAGCGGACATGTGCTGTATTCAAATTGCTGCCAATTACTGAACATGTACACCTACCCTAAAGAGACCCGGAAACAAGCGTCAAACAGCTTCAATATTGTTGATCACGCTCATTTAGCGGCCTGAACTCAGGTTATGTAAATACAACAAAAATGTTTGTGTGAAGGTGCAATATGTGAGCATTTGGGACCCTGCTTTCAGCTTTTGCCCAGGGCCCCACTTTGTCTAAGGCTATGTGCACACGTAGCGTTTTTTAAGCGTTTTTGCAGTGTTTTTATGTGGCGTAATCGCTTAAAAATCACTTAGAAAACGCATCCCATGCAATCCTATGGGATTACGCATTGCTGTGCACATGCTGCGTATTTTTGCGGAGCGTAATCGCTTCGCGCAAAAATAAGCAGCATGTTCATTCTTTTTGAGTAATCGCGGCGAATACCCCGCCATAGGATTGCATTGAAACTCTCACTTCACGCATGTGGCTATGCCCACCATGCGTGAAGTGAGCGCTTCATGTGCGTGTAGTACCCAGGGTCTGGAGGAGAGGAGACTCTCCTCCAGGCAATGGGTACCATATCCCTGTTTAAAATTAGAATTAAAATAATAAATATTGATATTCTCACCTTCCGGCGGCCCCCGGAGTCTTCCCGCCTCTCAGCCACGCTGCCAGCATCTTCCGTTCCCAGGGATGCATTGCGAGAATGACCTTTGCGACGTCGCGGTCACTCGACCGCGACGACATAAAGGTCATTCTCGCAATGCATCCCTGGGAGCGGAACTTGCCGGCCGCGTTGCTGAGTAGCGGGAAGGCTGCGGGGGATTATTTTGTTATTATTTAAGATGATCACACTTGTCAAGCACTATGCTTGACAAGTGTGACCAACCTGTCAATCAGTTTTCCAAGCGATGCTACTGATCCCTTGGAAAACGCTAGCATTCTGCAAGCTAATTACGCTTGCAAAATGCTTGTGTTTTGCGGGAAAACGCATACTAATTACGTATGCGTTATTCCCGCGGCGAGAAGTTGCGCAAATGCTCCGCAAAATTGCGGAGCATTTGCGCAACGTGTTCACATAGCCTTATACCGGCCTTGTGTGGAGGACAACCCTTAAGGCTATGTGCACACGTGGCTGAGAGGCGGGAAGACTCCAGGGGCCTCTGGAAGGTGAGAATATCAATCTATTTTTAACAGGAATATGGTACCCAGGACCTGGAGGAGAGTCTCCTCTCCTCCAGGCCCTGGGTACGAACCGCACATGAAGCGCTCACTTCACGCATGATGGGCATAGCCACATGCGTGAAGTGAGCGTTTCAATGCAATCCTATGGTGGTGTATTCGCCGCGATTACGCAAAAAGAATGAACATGCTGCTTATTTTTGCGTGAAGCAATTACGCTCCACAAAAATACGCAGCATGTGCACAGCAATGCGTAATCCCATAGGATTGCATGAAATGCGTTTTCTAAGCGTTTTTTAAGCCATTACGCAAAAACGCTTAAACGCTACGTGTGCACATAGCCTTATATTTTCCCAGCCATGAAGTAACCATGCACAGCTCTGATTTTACCAGCTGGTACTTTCTCAGGCTTGTGTTTCTAATGGTTGCTTTAGTGGTTAGTGCCCAGCAGCAAATAGTGTTGAAAAGGAAATGATGATAGTATAATTTTTTTTTTTTTTAAATTCTGAATCTTTAAGGACAAGTTATGACTTGAAGACCAAATACAGAAATCACTTTAAGCCATTTAACAAGCAATTATGCTGTAAGCATTCTCTCATACAATAACCAGAAATGTTGCCTTTACAGGTTTGGTCAGATTATTACAATGGTGGAGAAGTGTAATTTCCTTGTCAGTGCCCTGAGTGCACAAACAGGAAAATTTGTGCATAAACTTCAGGCGCACTTTTCACAAAAAAGGTGCTTGAGTGAAAAATCAGGTATATCAAAGATGTCACTTACAGAAGGCATAAGCAAATTAAATACTGACTAAACATTTACTTTGAAGAAGAGTAAACATTCCATGTTTCGCCAGGATTGAAGTCTACTGAAAATGCCTTTAAAGCGAACCTGTCAGCAGTTTTGTCTGATACGAGATATGGCCACTGCCTTTCAGGGATTATCTACTGCATTCTATAATGCTGTAGATAAGCCCCCAATGTAGCCTGAAAGATAAGAAAAACAAGTTTCATTATACTCACCCAGGGGCTGTCCGGTCCAATGGGTGTCGCGGGTCCTGGTCTGGCTCCTCCCATCTTCTTGCGATGATGCCCTCCTGCCTGCTTCATGGCTCCCCGGCATTGCGCTCCTGCACAGGCTCACTGATCTGCCCTGTTGAGGGCAGAGCAAAGTACTGCAGTGCGCAAGTGCTGGGCCTCTCTGACCTTTCCCGGCGCCTGCGCACTGCAGTACTTTGCTCTGCCCTTGTTTTATTGTATTATCATTACAGAATGATGTAGATAAGCCCTGAAAGGCAGTGGCCATATCTTATATCTGCCAAAACTGCTGACAGGTTCCCTTTAACCCCTTTCTGTCATTGGACATACTATCCCGTCTATGTGCCTTGGGACTTAATTGCCAAGGACCGGATAGTACGTCATAGGCAATCAGCTGCGCTCCCGGGGGGAAAGCAGCTGATCGCGGCCGGGTGTCAGCTGATTATCACAGCTGACACCCGGCACTGTGTGCCAGGATCGGTCACGGACCGCTCCCGGCACATTAACCCCTGGCACACTGCGTTCAAACATGATCGCAGTGTACTGGGGGCACAGGGAAGCATCGCGTAGGGAGGGGGCTCCCTGCGTGCTTCCCTGAGACCCTCAGAACAGCACGATGTGACCGCGCTGTTCTGAGAGCTTCCTCTCTGCAGGAACCCAGATCCAAGATGGCCACGGGGTCCTTCCAGGTCCTGCAGGGAGGCGGCTTCCTCAGTGCCTGTCAGATCGCTGGTCTAACCGAGTGTTGCACAAACTGTCAGACCAGCGATCTGACCTTATACAGTGATGTCCCACCCTGGAACAAAGTAAAAATGTAAAAAAAATAAAAATAACGTGTAAAAAAAAATTCCTAAAAAAAGAAAAAAAAAAAATTCCCCAATAAATTCATTTCTTTAATGTAAAAAACCCACAACAATAAAAGTACACATATTTGGTATCTCCGCGTCCGTAACGACCCACCCTATAAAACTGTCCCACTAATTAACCCCTTTAGTGAACCCTTGAAAAAAAAAAACAAGCAAATAAAAATGCTTTATCATCATAAAAGTGGAATAACACAAAAAGTGGAATAACACGCGATCAAAAAGACAGATATAAATAAGCATGGTACCACTGAAAACGTCATCTTGTCCTGCAAAAAGCGAGCTGCCATACAGCGTCATCAGCAAAAAAATAAGAAAGCTATAGCTCGCAGAATAAATCGATGCAAAAACAATTATTTTTAATATATTATTGTTTTTATTGTATAAAAGCGCCAAAACATAAAAAAGATATAAATGAGGTATCGCTGTAATCGTACTGACCCAAAGAATAAAACCGCTTTATCGATTTTACCACATGCGGAACAGTATAAGCACCCCCCCAAAAGAAATTCTTGAATTGCTAGTTTTTGTTCATTCTGCCTCCCAAAAATCGTAATAAAAAGTGATCAAAAAATGTCATGTGCCCAAAAGTGGTACCAATAAAAAGGTCAACTCGTCCCGCAAAAATAAGACCAAACAAGATTTTGTGGGCCAAAATATGGAAAAATTATAGCTCTCAAAATGTGGTGATGCAAAAACTATTTTTTGCAATAAAAAGCGTCTTTTAGTGTGTGACAGCTGCCAATCATAAAAACTGCTATAAATAGTAAATCAAACCCCCCTTTATCACCCACTTAGTTGGGGAAAAATAATAAAATTAAAAAAATGTATTTATTTCCATTTTCCCATTAGGGTTGGGATTATGGTTAGGGGTGTGCTGGAGTTAGAATTGGGGGGTTTCAACTGTTTAGGCACATCAGGGGCTCTCCAAACGCGACATGATGCACGCATACTATTCCATCAAAGTCTGCAATGCAAAACGTCACTACTTCCCTTCTGAACCCCGACGTGTGCCCATAAAGTAGTTTTCTCCCACATATAAGGTAACAGCGTACTTAGAGAAATTGGACCCAAAAGTTGTTCAATTTGTCCTGTTACCCTTGGGAAAATAAAAAACTGGGGACTAAAAGATCATGTTTGTGGGAAAAATATGATTTTTTTTATTTTCACGCCCGGGCGTTATAAACTTCTGTGAAGCACTTGGGGGTTCGAAGTGCTCACCACACATCTAGATAAGTTCCTTGGGGGTCTAGTTTAAAAAATGGTGTCACTTGTGGTAGGTTTCCACTGTTTAGGCACATCAGGGGCTCTGCAAACTGAACATGACACCCATCAAAGTCTGCATTCCAAAACGTCATTACTTCCTTTCCGAGCCCTGCCGTGTGCCCAAACAGTATTTCCCCCCACATGTGGGTATCAGCGTTCCCTGGACAAATTGGACAACAACTTTTGGGGTCCAATTTCCTTGGGAAAAAAAAAAATTGGGGACTAAAAAATCATTTTTGTGGAATTTTTTTTTCACACCCATGCATTATAAACTTTAGTGAAACACTTGGTTGTTCAAAGTGCTCACAACAAATCTAGATAAGTTCCTTAGGGGTCTAGTTTCCAAAATGGTGTCACTTGTGCAGGGTTTCCACTGTTTAGGCACATCTGGGGCTCTCCAAACGCACCATGGCGTTCAGCCAATTCTGTGTTGAAAAAGTCAATCGGCGCTCCTTCCTTTCCGAGCTCTGCCATGCACCGAAACAGTGGTTTACCCCCACATATTGGGTATCGGCATACTCAGGACAAATTGCACAATAACTGTTGAGGTCTTGTTACCCTTGGGAAAATAAAAATTGGGGTGAAAAGATCATTTTTGTGGAAAAATTAGGATTTTTTAATTTTACGGGTCTACGTTATAAACTTGTATGACGCACTTAAGGGTTCAAAGTGCTCACCACAGATCTAGATAAGTTGCTTAGGGGGTCTAGTTTCTAAAGTGGGGTCACTTGTGGGGGCTTTCCACTGTTTAGGCACATCAGGGGCTATCCAAACGCGACATGGCGTCTAATCTCGATTCCAGCCAATTTTGGTTTGAAAAAGTCAAATGGCCCTCCTTCCCTTCTGAGCTCTGCCGTGCGCCCAAACAGTGTTTCTCCCTCACATATGGGGTATCAGCATACTCAGTGCAAATTGGACAACTTTTGTGGTCCAATTTCTCCTGTTACCCTTGGGAAAATAAAAATTGGTGACTAAAAGATTTTTTTGTGGGAAAAAAAATAGGATTTTTTATTTTCATGCCTGGGCATTATAAACTTGTGTGAAGCACTTGGGGGTTCAAAGTGCTCACCACAGATCTAGATAAGTTCCTTAGGGGGTCTAGTTTCCAAAATGGGGTCACTTGTTGGGTTTCCACTGTTTAGGCACATCAGGGACTCTGCAAACTGAACATGACACCCATCAAAGTCTGCAATCCAAAATGTCATTACTTCCTTTCCAAGCCCTGCCGTGCACCCAAACAGTTCCACCCCCCCCACATATGGGGTATCAGCGTACTCAGGACAACACCTTTTGGGGTCCAGTATCCTTGGGAAAAATCAAAAATTGTGGATTAAAAAATCATTTTTGTGGAATTTTTTTTTCACACCTAGGCATTATAAACTTTAGTGAAACACTTGGGGGTTCAAAGTGCTCACCACAGATCTAGATAAGTTACTTGGGGAGTCTAGTCTCCCAAATGGTGTCACTTGTGGGGAGTTTCCATTGTTTAGGCACATCAGGGGTTCTCCAAAAACACAACATGGCATCCAATCTCAATTCCAGCCAATTTTGGTTTGAAAAAGTCAAACGGCGCTCCTTCCTTTCCGAGCCCTGCCGTGTGCCCAGACAGTGGTTTTCCCCCACATATGGGGTATCGCCGTTCTCAGGAGAAATTGCACAACAACTTTATCTGTCTATTTTCTCCTTTTACCCTTGTTAAAATAAAAAAAATGTTTGTTAAAGTCATTTTTGTGACTAAAAAGTTAAATGTTCATTTTTTCCTTCCACATTGCTTCAGCTCCTGTGAAGCACCTGAAGGGTTAATAAACTTCTTGAATGTCGTTTTGAGTACCTTAAGGGGTACAGTTTTTAGAATGGTGTCATTTTTGGGTATTTTCTGCCATATAGACCCCTCAAAGTGACTTCAAATGTTAGGTAGTCCCTAAAAAAAATAATTTTGTACATTTTGTTGTAAAAATGAGAAATCGCTGGTCAACTTTTAACCCTTATAACTTCCTAACAAAAAAAAATGTTGGTTACAAAATTGTGCTGATGTAAAGTAGACATGTGGGAAATGTTATTTAGCAACTATTTTGTGTGACATATTTCTCTGTTTTAAGGAAATAAAAATTCAAAGTTTGAAAATTGCAAAATTTTCACCATATTTCCATTTGTTTTCATAAATAAACGCAAGTTATATAGAAAATTACCACTATCATGAAGTACAATATGTCACGAGAAAACAATCTCAGAAACGAGAAGATCCGTTGAAGCGTTCCAGAGTTATAACCTCATAAAGAGACAGTGGTCAGAATTGTAAAAATTGGCCCGGCCATTAACTTGCAAACCACCCTTGGGGTTAAGGGGTTAAAGAGTAGCCATAATTTTATTTGTATTATTTTCTCAAACTAATCGTACACATGAAAATAAGAAACATTGTAATATATCTAATGAGACTAATGAGAGAAATTCAGTCCCTTTGCTCCTGGACTGATCTTTCATTCTCAAAATTCTTTATTCATGTGTAAAATCTGTTTTCAGTGAGCACAGATTTTCCAATTACTGAGATGACAGTTGGTGCTCATAAAGTTCTGTGGAGAACTGTTACTGTCAGTTTAGGAGAACTTGTAGTAGAATGCTTGTGTCTAATTAAAGCTCTCCCCTTTTTCCCCTCACCCTTCATAGAATATTAGAAGCACCAACTGTCATCTCTTATCTCAGGAAAGGGAAACTATCTATTCACTGAATACAGAATTTACCCATGAATGGAAAAATAAATATAAACCCAAGAGGGAACAAAAGCAAAGTCCTCAGATAAGATATAGTACAAAGTTGCTTATTTTCATGTGCACCGTTGATTTATGGAAAATGAAAAACTTAAAATGTCAGTTACTCTTTAACACTTTCTGGACCACGCATTGACTTTATACATCCGGACGCCCCCACTCCTACTCTGCAGTGATGTTCAAAAATAATAAAGTAATCATATAGCTATGGGTTCGGGGATGTGGCTGCCTCTGACAGTCCCCTTACACTGTGCCTTCTTAATCTGTGATAACAATCGCTGTATATGCAGCAATAGGAAGTGGTGACAGCTCTTCCGCCTCCACGCACAATGGTCATGTGATCGCTATGTACAGGGAGGGAACAGGAGCTGCTGGGTCGTAGGAGACCTTGACCGCTCTGCTATTTCAATATTTTAATGCCACCAAAGACCTTATCGGAGGCAAAATAAATTAAATAAAAATAAATTATGTCCGATTTATAAAAGTATTTGTTACAGTATGGGGAACAAATTTGTAAATGTACTTTAAGGGATCCAAGGGGTAATGTTTCTCCTTGTGGAAAGTGACATGCCCAGGCTTGCCAATGTGAGGAGACTTTTAAGCCTTGCAGTGCTCCTCTGGGAAATTAAGAAGTATAAGAGGAAGTATATATTAGAACTCTAGTGCCACCTATTGGAAGTAGAGATCCTAAAAGTCAATTCAACCCTTCAACGAGGCTTGCCACATGACTTAGGTTAAAAGCCAAACCAGAATCTCAGTTTGCAGACACTGTGTTTCGGGGTACTGGCCTTCGTCAGTGCAAAGTGTGAGATCTAAACTGGTCTATGTGAGAGGCGTCTGACCGGGATCAAAGCGGGAACGTTTCTCCTTGTGGAGAGTATTTTAGTAATTCTTTATCGTCATTTAAAATAAAAGGGAAAAGCTGACACTTATTTACCGCACTTTATTTACCACTGATATCAGCAAAAGAAAAAAGGTGACATAAAAACAAAGCCATGTATTACAAATAAATGATGTAAAAATTAATTGAGAATGCGATCAAGAAATGCTTTTTTACCACTCTGTAAACCGCATGTACAAACAAAAACAAAAAATGAAAATGTGCTTGGTCAGGCAGAGGGTTAAATAGATAAGAGGTAAGTACTGAGATATTGTAACTTGTATTGGCTTATTTTGCCATTAACAGTATGTGCAGCATGAAAAGCTGTGAAAATAGAATTTAGCTAAAAAATGCATTAAATTTCTTCCCATATACTTTTGTCTTCATAGCTTGCCGATGTTTACAGTTCTTCGTAAATTTTCTATTTTGTTTACTCTAATTCTTGAAATAGTCATTTTAAGGTAAGAATATACATTTTTTTATAATTATATATTTAGCATTTTCTTAAGAGAATATCAAAAACTGTAGGACAAACCTTTAGTTTGACCAGATCGCGCACCATAAACTGTACATATAACTAGTATGTATGCCGGAGGAAGGTTGGCTCATATGTAAACAGTATATGGTCTTGAATATGCAAAAATATAACATAAAAGTTAATAACTAATCTCATGTAAATGCAAAAACTCAATGGATGACATTTTATTAATGTCAAAAGAAGGATGCGCTAGTTTTCATGCCATTACCATCATGTGACAGATTCATCAGCAGTGCACATATTCTTATGCAAAGCATTGTCAAGTTATATATAGACATATTTAATAACTTACAAATGAACAAAGGCACACACGATCCCAGAATACATCCAGTGACCTTACTCGAGCTTATTTAAGGGCGCCTGTCACGATTGCAGCCAGGTATGTCATTCTCTGAAACACTGCGGCACACAGCATCTAGTTAAATCGGTGAGTTTATGGAATTTCCGAGCCTCCTGATATGATAAAATTTGGCTTCTGTGAAGAGCAAAAACTCTTTGTGGACTACTGTAGAAAAGTGACGGCTACAAATAAACATTCTTACTGATCTAATACAGGGGATAGTAGTGAAGGCAATAATGTCAACAGTCCGGATAGTCCAGGGCAGTGTTCCCCAACTCTATTCCTCATGAGCCACCAACAGACCATGTTTCAGGATTTCCTTATCACTTAGTATTGCACAAGTGGTGGAATTATTACCTGTGCAATGCTAAAGAAATCCTGAAAATATTATTTGTTGGTTACTCTTTAGGACTGACATTGGTGAACACTGGTCTAGGGTATTGCAATCGTGAAAGCAAAAATGAGAATATCTTCTGTATCCCCTTTTAGCACATAGCAGAGAAGGGGAGTTGCTTAAATGGGTTGTCCTAGCAGTTTCCCCATGTTTGGCCCTGTTAAAATAAAAACACCTATACTCACCTCCTGTGCGGCGCCATTCCAGCGGTGCCGGCACACACGTTTCCAGGGCTCACATGAGATTCTTACGTCACATGGGCTCTGCGCCCAATCAGCCCCGTGTCACTGTCCCCGCCTTCAGACGTGTAACTAATCAAGAGGGGCTGCGGCTGGCCACTCACTTCCTCTTGATTATTTAAACGTCTAAAGGAGTGGACAATGACGCCGGTGTTGATTGGGCGCAGAGCTCATGTGACGTAACAACATCATGTGAGCCCCGGGAGTGCAGGTGCCGCAACCGCTGGAATGTGGCGCCGGAATGGGAAGTAAGTATAGGTGTTTTTATTTTAACGCGGCCAAACATGGGAAATGAGAAGGGGTTGTCCAAGTAGTAGACAACCCCTAAAGAATTTAGTGTGTGGCAAAAGCAGGTGTTCCATGAGCTTTATCAAAAGTGTGGCCTGGATGTTGCTATGTGTCTTAAATGTTAAATTGAGTAAATACCTAACTAATTTCAGACCCAGTATTTATTAAGCTATGGATGAACGGAAAATAAAAAGTTAATAAAAGTGCAGGTCTACTTCTCAGTACTAACAATTTGGAAAGAATGAATGGAAACATTTTTTACACTTCCTTTGATACGTTAGGCTTGGATATGTTATTTTGACATCAGTACTCATCAGATAGCCTTTATCTTGCATTAGAACATGCCAATGATCGGCTGCAGGAGAACATTGAGAGTCTTAAAGGGGCACTAATCTTAGAAATTAAGAAATGTAAATATGAATTAAACTTGACCATAGCTGCCAATTTGCAGAATTTTCTGCACCTTCAAAAAAATAAAAGAATTATAACATTTTCATTGGAATATTAGCAAGGAATGGAGGCGATTGAAAGGTAGTGTTTTTATTCTCCTCATTGTTTATTTTGCCTTTGTTATTCTATACAAAGATTTCCTAAGAAAACACTTAAATCACCTGGTCCATATCTTAAGTCTCTTTTACAACTGGTTGGTCTGGTTGAACATCATATCCTGCTTAACAGTACTTGACCTTCAATTTGAAGAATAGGCTTAGAGAGTTAACCCCTTAACGACCCCAATACATCTTTTTTTACTGATCTGAGATATAAGAGAATAGTATCCCCTTTCAGGGACTGGGCTATTCTCTGCTAAACTGAACATGCGCGATAGACTGTCCTTACTCGCCATTGTGTTACTCTCATTGCTCACTCATAGTGTGCTCCCTTCTCGGCTCTAAAAAGAAGTGACAAGATGGCCAGAGAGCACTTGTCTTTGAGGGTGCACGCTTTCGGTCATGAGCCAGCAGGAGAGCACTCGCTTGATGTCTCATAACTGACAGTGCGCTCCCTCAACAGCTATGAAGAGAAGTAACAAGTTTGCCATCTCATCACTTCTCTTTATAGCAGGCGAGGGAGTGCACTGTCAGTATGCAATGAAAGTATCACAGCAGTGAACAAGGACTGTTCTGTCCCCACATGAGGTGAATGAAGGTGTGGTTGATTAATAGGGTCTGTAAGAGATTCCTACCTTCCATTTCCTCAATGCAGAGCAGACAGGACCAGTGCTGATCAGCATCTGGAGAGATGATGCATACCGGGGATTGTGCAGTCCAGACTTGTTTATTTGTAAATCTGGACATACAGTGTATGATAGATAATACAGTATTTCTCCAGAAATGCAGATATAAACGACAAATGTGATAGAGAGCAGAAAGAGGTTGAAAACTGATGCCTTTCACAGCTCGGTTCAAGCATGTGTGTAAGGTTCTTTGTCTCTGTTGACATGTTCCTTGAAACTCAGTTTTTTGTCGGCCATTTTGCTTTCTGTCTTTCTGCAGCGCTTGCCCTCAGTTAATATGGAGTTTCCAGTTTTCATGTTCCCGCCCTGATTCTTCCCTCTTGCTTCTTAAGCAGCCTCAGCTGAACAATCAGTGCTCCTGAATCAAGCCTCAGTCAGTCTGTGACCTGACTCCTGGAAGCCTTGGACTTGTACTCCAGCTATTCCCTACTGAGGAACCTTGGAACACTTTTGGACTCTGGAAACCTGCTGTTTGGTGAATCCATGTTTGCAGAGGAATTACGGTACAGAGAAGAGATCCTGAACCTGCTTTGGAGATTTATTGTAGTGCTTGAAGTTACTCTGGCCTGCTGTGTCTCCTGTCGCTGTTCCTGCAAACTGTGTGAACTTTTCAGCATGCTTGTATGAAGTAATACAAGTCATTTCATTTCAACCTATGTCTCCTGTGTTTTCCTCGCACCCAAGCACAAGACGCTATAGGAACTGTACACTATACATGACAAGATTCAGGAGCCAATGTTTAGTGTCTGCTGGGTCTGGGAAAGCCGTGTCTGCTGTGACTGTGGATATCAGATGTCCGTTTAATACCTTATGTGATGACAGTGGTTGTGACTTCTCACAACCATTCCAGGTGAGCGCATTCCCTTAAAATTTTACTCTGGAGTGTTACCACAGGTAAACACTATTGTTTTTTTTTTTTTTCCTTTCCTCTTCCAGCACTTCTGCCTTAAAAGATCTGGAAGATGGAGGCCCGCATAAAGGAACTTTTCGGAGTGACTGATACAATCCTTTCAGATGTACAGACTTTAAAAACCTGTTTTGCAAGCCTACAGGACCTCACTAATCATAATTTGCAAGTGTTTGGACAGACTACCCAGGAATTGCGAGCCAGGATTGAGGCTCTAGAGGAACGAGCCCAGGCTCCTGCCATAACCCCGAGTTCTGGGATCCCCAAATTACCTCCTTTTCGTTTTGGCGGTGAACGTGAGAAATTCAGGGGATTTATTAATCAATGCAATTTATTTTTCTCTGCACATGCTTCACAATTTCCCACTGAACGATCCAAAGTGCTTACTATAATCATGTTGCTTACCAATAAGGCTTTGATGTGGGCAAACCCTCTGATTGAGACTGAGGATGATTGTTTGAATCACCTTGATGCTTTTAATTTCAGCCATGGGGCAGGTGTTTGATGCCCCAATCGAGGTCATCCAAAAAAAGGCTGCACCATAGCATACTAAGGGCATACAACATAGAATATATGAAATTTTAATAGCAATATGGCTTTGGAATATAAGGAAAATTGGACCTATAATATAACATTTGGCCAAAACATTTTAAAGCTCAAAACCACGCAGGTGGTCTCAATTCTGTTGAGTCCCTAACCAAATTGAACATACCTCTATTAGGCTGATATCTGAATTTCTGGGGAATATGCACCTCTGTCAGTAATGCTCGCATTTATGGGTCAAGTAGGGAGCTGGTGTAATTTAAAACACCACCTGGTGAGCGGAGTGCTCGGTCAGATAAGCTAACAATCGAGGTGCAACAGCTGAAGCAGCCATGTTAACTTTGCGCCAAGGTAAGCGTTCAGTAGCCGAATATGCCCTGGATTTCAGGAGATGGGCTCTTGATACCACTTGGGACACTTCCGCTAAAAAATCTATTTTTCGGAAAGGGTTGTCTCCACTGATTAAGGATGAACTTGCTCGTGCCGACCCTCCCACTGCGTTAGGTGACTTTATTAACTATTGTATCCGTATTGATGCTCGTCTGACTGAACGCAGACAAGAGAGATGGTTCGAAAATAATCGCACTAACCTTTTACTACCTCCCTCCTCAGCTAAGGAACCTTTGAGTAGGATCACAAGAGAACCAGAACCTGAACCCATGCAGGTGGACTCTTTACAAAGACGGGTTAGTGATGCACGCAAAGAACATCGTATAAAGGAAAATCTATGTTTCTACTGTGGTAAGTCAGGGCACTTCATTATAAACTGCCCCAGCCGTTCTCGTAAGACTACTGCAGCAGTCATTCACTGTGAGTGTTGCGAGAGGAGCTCTGTCATGTCCGAGCCTCAGGCTCCAGAGAGATCTGCTGCAAGAGATCTTGATTTCTCGGACTTAAACTCTGTTAGTTCTGGGGACGATGACGGTATAAACGCTGCAATTTTTCAAGTTTCCTCAGCGGTGTCCCAGCTGAGTTGTAAAAGAAACAATTCTCATTGCTTCCTTTCCATCAAACTCTGGGTTGACTCAGTCTGGGTGTCTAGCTCTGCTATGATCGACTCAGGAGCAAGTGGAAATTTCATGGATATCTCCTTTGCTCTGAAACAGGGGATACGTTCAGTGAAGAAGGCTACTCCAGTACAGATGGAGACTGTGGATGGCTCTCTACTGACTTCTGGACCAGTGGATCAAGAAACAGAGCCTTTGAGGGTCCTTATGGGTAAAGATCATCAGGAGAAAATGTCTTTTTTGCTTATCTCTTCTCCCCACTTTCCCATTATTCTAGGGCTACCATGGCTGCAGGCGCAGAATCCTACGATTAACTGGGAGACCAAGGAATTACACTTTCCGGAGAAACAGATGAGTCAAGGAGTTTCAGCTTGCTCTGTTCCTAAAGGAACCATGTCAGTCCCTGAACTACCAGCTGTATACCAGGACTATGTGGATTTATGTGACAAGAAGAACGCTGATCAGCTTCCTCCTCACCGTCCATATGATTGTCCAATTGAATTATTGCCTGGAGCCGAGATACCTTTTGGTAAGATCTACCCCCTAGCGGGGCCCGAGCTAAAAGCTTTGAAGGATTATATAGACGAAAATTTAGCCAAGGGCTTCATACGCCCCTCTTCATCTCCCGCAGGTGCACCCATCTTCTTTGTGAAGAAGAAAGATGGATCTCTGAGACCCTGCATAGACTATAGGGAACTCAATAAGGTTACTATTAGAAACCGTTATCCATTGCCTTTAATCCCTGAGTTGTTGGAGAGAGTGCGGCATGCCAAAATTTTCTCTAAACTGGATCTCCGTGGGGCCTATAACTTGGTCCGTATTAGACCTGGGGATGAATGGAAGACTGCTTTCAGGTCACGCTATGGACACTTTGAATATCTAGTTATGCCTTTTGGTCTGAATACCGCCCCAGCCACTTTCCAACACTTCGTGAATGATATCTTCAGGGATCTCCTAGATACATTTGTGGTGATTTATCTGGATGATATTCTAATTTTTTCTAACTCCACAGAGGAACATCATGGACATGTGAGAATGGTCTTAGAACGCCTAAGACAAAACCATCTCTACATCAAACTTGAAAAATGTGAATTCCATAGGACCGAAATTCAATTTCTGGGGTATGTACTATCTACGCAAGGGATTAGTATGGATGGAAGCAAGACCCAAGCCATCAAGGATTGGCCAATTCCTAGAAATGTGAAGGAGGTGCAGCGTTTCATCGGGTTTGCCAACTTCTATAGACGTTTCATTAAGAATTTTTCTGAGGTAGTATCACCTATCACCCAACTTACCCGGAAACAGTCTAGGTTCTCCTGGACCCCGCAAGCTCAGGAAGCATTTTCCTGTTTAAAGGATAAATTTACCACCGCACCTATCTTAGTACATCCCAACCCCGAGCTTGCCTTCATAATAGAGGTGGATGCTTCAGACTGTGCCGTTGGAGCTATACTCTCTCAGAGAACAGGTGAGAAGAATGTCTTGCATCCCTGTGCCTTCTTTTCCCAGCAGTTGTCTTCGCTGAGAGGAACTACGATGTGGGCAATAGAGAATTGTTGGCCATTATTGCCGCCTTCAAGGAATGGAGACACCTTCTTCAGGGAGCTGCACAGCAAATAGTCGTCCTGACAGACCATCGTAACCTTGAATTTATCAGGTCGGCTAAGTGCCTGACTCCTCGCCAGGCTCGCTGGAATCTTTTCCTAAACCAATTTAATTTTGTCATTTCTTATAGACCAGGATCGCGCAATGGAAAGGCTGATGCACTCTCTAGGATTCATTCAGCAGAGACACGTCCACTTACTCCTCCTAAGACTATTCTTCCTGACTCTAGA
Organism: Oophaga sylvatica; assembly: GCA_033576555.1. Lineage (NCBI taxonomy): Eukaryota > Metazoa > Chordata > Amphibia > Anura > Dendrobatidae > Oophaga > Oophaga sylvatica. The sequence continues at coordinate 692,429,012 of JARQOD010000001.1, read as the reverse complement.
TTCCTGGGAGTGATTCATAATCAAGACCTACTTAAGGACATCAAGGAAGCATACCATGCGGATTCTTTGTTGGCTCAACCCCCAAGGGACGTAAGTCTTGTCTTTAAGAATGGTGTGTGGATTCAGGGACAACGTCTGTATATACCTGAAACAGTCAGATTGAGAGTATTGCAACTCATCCACGATTCCAAGATAGCCGGGCATAGGGGAATTCTAAAGACACAAGAATTTCTTTCTCGTTTCTTTTGGTGGCCCACTTACAGGAAAGATGCCTTAAACTATGTCACTTCATGTGAAGTCTGTGCAAGATGCAAAACACCTCGCTCCTCACCAACTGGTCTGTTGCAACCTCTTCCCACCCCGTCCCGTCCGTGGGGATCCATTTCTATGGACTTCATTGTGGAGTTACCAACCTCTCAAGGGAAGAACACCATTCTAGTGGTGGTTGACCGTCTAACAAAGGCAGCTCATTTTATCCCTTGTGTCGGCTTACCCACTGCAAAACAGACATCAGACTTGATGATTAAGAATGTGTTTCGCTTACATGGAGTACCGGATGAGGTCATTTCGGATCGAGGGGTGCAATTCACTTCAAGGTTTTGGCAAAATTTCTGTGCAGCATTGGACATTAAAGTAAACCTTTCTTCTGCTTTTCATCCCCAGACTAATGGACAGACAGAACGAACCAATCAGACCCTGGAGCAGTATCTCCGCTGTTTTATCTGCCACCTACAGGATGATTGGGTGGATCTACTTCCACTGGCTGAGTTCTCTTATAACAACTCTCAGAGCGCCTCCACTAAGCAGTCTCCTTTTTACTCCAATCTAGGTTATCATCCTAACATTCTTCCTCGATTTCCCATAGATACGCCCTTGCCGGCAGTGGCTGAAAGAATCACTTCTTTACAAAAGAATATGGATCTTCTAAAGGAAAATCTAGAATTGGCTCAGGAAAGGTACAAGAAAGCAGCAGATAAATTTCGTAAACCTGCACCAGCTTTCAAGGTAGGAGATTTGGTCTGGCTGTCAACCAGAAATCTTAAATTAAAGATTCCATCGTCTAAATTGGGACATAAGTACATTGGACCTTATAAGATCAATAAGATTATAAGTGCTGTTGCTTGTCGTCTTCAACTGCCCAGAACTATGAGAATCCACCCTGTCTTTCATGTATTCCTACTAAAGGCTGCAACACCCAATACGTTTCCTGGACATTCTTCTCCTTGCCCTGACCCAGTGCTGGTCGATGGTCAGGAAGAATTTATGGTGGAAAGGATTCTAGATTCCAGGTTGTACAGAAATCAGTTGCAATATTTGATTAAATGGCAGGGCTACCCAGTGGAGGACAACTCATGGGAACCAGTCAATAATGTAAATGCTCCTCGCCTGCTCCGCCAGTTTCATCAGAGGTACCCTGACAAGCCTGGTCTGAGGTCATCCGGAGGTTGTCCCTAAGGGGGGAGTAATGTAAGGTTCTTTGTCTCTGTTGACATGTTCCTTGAAACTCAGTTTTTCGTCGGCCATTTTGCTTTCTGTCTTTCTGCAGCTCTTGCCCTCAGTTAATATGGAGTTTCCAGTTTTCATGTTCCCGCCCTGATTCTTCCCTCTTGCTTCTTAAGCAGCCTCAGCTGAACAATCAGTGCTCCTGAATCAAGCCTCAGTCAGTCTGCGACCTGACTCCTGGAAGCCTTGGACTTGTACTCCAGCTATTCCCTACTGAGGAACCTTGGAACACTTTTGGACTCTGGAAACCTGCTGTTTGGTGAATCCATGTTTGCAGAGGAATTACGGTACAGAGAAGAGATCCTGAACCTGCTTTGGAGATTTATTGTAGTGCTTGAAGTTACTCTGGCCTGCTGTGTCTCCTGTCGCTGTTCCTGCAAACTGTGTGAACTTTTCAGCATGCTTGTATGAAGTAATACAAGTCATTTCATTTCAACCTATGTCTCCTGTGTTTTCCTCGCACCCAAGCACAAGACGCTATAGGAACTGTACACTATACATGACAATGTGTCTCCCACAGAAAGTGAAACTAGAAATGAAATGGCTGCTAGGAGGAAGAAGAAGACGTGACCCCTGAACCGGAAGTGGAAGGCATGTGTCATGATCCATTCCTGGGTTTAGTCTGTCTGCCCTTGGTCCGGGCGGATCATGTCAAGGGTTAACTTTGCTCTGCCTCATTCTGGGTTCAGGTTGGCTATTTAGCTCTCACACATCCTGCTAGCAGTGTGAGCTATACTGCTACTTTCGGCTTGTGAACCTGACTGGTAACCCTTGATTTGTCCTGCTGTTATCCCTGACTTGTCCCGTGTCTGTTGTTTCCCTCTGTGTGCCCTGTTCCCTGCATTTCCCTGCTTGTCTGTTTGATTCTCTGGTTTTTGACTCGGCTTTTATTCGGACTCGTTTCTGCTTTCTGTCTTTGTCTTATCTGCTTCTGACCGTTGCTGACCTCCTGGCTTTCTCCTGACCACGCATATTGCTTATTCCTTTTGTCCTGCTGCCTCCGTACGGTTTTGACTTGGCTTGCCTGACCACGCTCACGCCACTTGGTGGCGCCTGTGTTTCTGCTCTGTAGAGGACTTGCTGAGACCTGTGATTCTTCCTGACTCAGTTTTGGACGTTTTTGCTGCCACCTGGTGGTGGTTTTGGCTGCTGCAGTGCAGGCCTACTCTGGTAGTGTGTAATCCCTTCTCCCCTCTGTAACCTACAGGTGGAGCACACACTACCCTGCATTACAGCTGCTTGACAGCATGTCTAAGATTTAATATATTACAGGTTGCTATACAGAAAAGGCCATTAGGTGGCAGCAGAGTGCATGACAGAATAGATTATACACAGCATGGATAAAATACAATACATAGAAACTATAGAAGCATAACTCAAGTCCCGGAAATCGGCCGAATGGAACAACACACTCCCCGTCTGAAATTCCGTAAGGGATTTCACTATTTTATTGTCCTTGAAATAAAGTCCAACAACCTAGAAAAACAAACACAAACTTGCATGCAATGCAATAATAACAACATTAAACAAGACAGATGAACGTCTTTAAGTCAGTTCCCAAGATAATCCAAAGATACCCATCTTTGGATCAGAGAAGCCACACTAGGCCAAACTGTCTTCAACCCAACAGCAATCCAATGGACGAAGTGCTAGTGTGGTGTTCTGTTCATCGTTTATCCTACCGGAATGTCCTTAGTAGAGAGTGTTTTTTTGCAGACGTGCCAACCATGACAGTCTTTGACTCCATGTGAGTTATGATAGCATCTCGCAATGTGGACTAACCTTGCGATAGTCTTGACGAGTTTCATCCAATTGGAGAAGCGTTCGAAGCGCTGTCAACCGAGGCTGGAGGTTGGTTTGGTGTTCGTGGCCAGAGCATTGACCTCAGAGCGGACTTCTGGATCGTCATGCAGATCTTGGATGCTGAAGACTTCCTGGACACGTTCACTTCCCTTCTGTTCCAGCAGAAACTTTGGACCTGAAAGCCAAGAAGAGTTAGCAAAAGAACCTATAGACATACAGTAGGTCCAGTGAAATGGTCAGCTGGATTAAGTTCAGATGGGATATAGTGCCACTGTTCAGGCTTGGAAGACCTCCTTATTCTCTCGATGCGGTTACTGACGTACACGTAGAAGAGCCTTGTTTAGTTGTAGATGTAACCTAAGACGACCTTACTGTCACTGTAGTATTGTACGTCATCTATGTTGGTGTGCAGCTCATGCTGTATAAAGTCTGCGAGTTCTACTGCAAGCACGGTCCCACAGAGTTCGAGCCTGGGAATAGTGTGTTCAGGCTTGGGAGCCAGTTTAGCCTTGCCGAAAACGAATCCAACGTGATCTTGATTGTCGGATCATCTTCAGATAGGCGACAGCTGCAATGGCCTCCGTGGATGCATCCAAGAACACATGGAGTTCCGTCCTAGTGCTAGCAGCAAGTGAGGTTCTGGCGTATCATCTCGGTTTGTGGATTTCATCCAAGGCACACAAGGACTGCTTCCAGGTTTCCCATTTTAGTTACTTATCAGGAGGGAGTGGGGCATCCCAGTCCTTGACAGTTTCGGAAAGCTGACTCAGAAGGGATTTACCTTGCATGGTATCTGGTGCTACGAATCCCAGTGGATCGTATAAGCTGTCAACCACTGACAGGACACCACGTTTAGTGAATGGTTTGTCTGCACAGTTGATTTGGAAACCGAATGCGTCAGCTGACAGGTTCCTCCTCAGGCTTAAGCTTCTCTGCACAGGCGGACGGTCTGTTCCCAGGTCTACGTCCTTGAATCCAGGTGCGTGGTCACTTGACTAAAAGGCTTTCATGACAGCCGTGCTGTTTGAAGCAATTTTGTGCAGTCTAAGCTTGGCTCGGTACAGCATACCTTGGGTCCTTTCAAGTAGATTGATCGCCGATTCTTCTGTGGGTAGAGATTTTAGTCCATCTATGTAGAAGTCTTTCTCTATAAAGTCTCTGGCGTCTGTTCCATATTCGGATTCTCCTTCTAGTGCGGTTCTCCGCAGACCATAGGTTGCCACGGCGGGCGAAGGGCTGTTCCCGAATATTTGCACTGTCATGTGATACTCCACCATCTCTTTGCTGGTGTCGTTGTCCTTGTGGCACAAGAACCTGAGGAAATTCCTTTGATCCTCTCTGACTATGAAACTGGAACATCTGTTCAATGTCGGCGGTGATGGCAATGGGGTCTTTCCTGAACCTCATTAACACTCCTACTAGGTTGTTTGTCAGATTAGGACCTGTGAGGAGGACGTTGTTGAGAGATATGCCTTGATGTTTTGCGCTTGAATCACAGACAACTCTAATTTGCTTAGGTTTTCGTGGGTGATATACTCCGAATGAGGGTAGGTACCAGCACTCCTCGTTTTCCTTTAAGGGCTCTGCATGGTTGTTATGGAATATTTTGCCCAGAAAGGTGACGATGTGCTCTTTCATCTTGGTTTGTTACTTAGTGTGCGCTGGAGACAGTCGAATCTGTACAAGGCTTGTTCACGATTGTTCGGAAGTCTTACCCTGGTAGCTCGGAAGGGTAGGGGAAAAACCCAGTCATTAGTCTGGTCCTTAAGAAACTCATTGTCCATTATCTTGATGAATTCCTTGTCTTCCATTGACGGAGCTACTTTGTTGTCATCCTTAGTCGTATGAAACACTGATTTTCCCAAGTCGTCTGTATAGGGAGAAGGGATAACATCAGGCAGCTGTACGGGATCTGGAGGCTTCTCCTTCACCTCATAGTGATGAGGACATGGTTTGCAGAAAGTAGTGCGTCCATCCCGGCGTACGTATGTCTTAAAGGAATTGACTACTGTTCGGTCCAAGCAGGGCCGGCGTCAGCACCCGGCACACCCGGGCAAGTGCCGGGGCCCTGAGCAGGCGGGGGGGCCCACTCGCAGTCTGGCACCCCGCGCCCGTTAGCGGAGGAGAGCGGTGTCAGCGCCGCCACTGGGCCCCCCCCCGCTTGCTCAGGGCCCCGGCATCATCTGGCACAATACTTACCTCTCCCATGCCTCCGCTGCCGCAGCTCCGGGCTTCAGGGGGCGCCGGCGCTTCCTCTCACAGCAGCGCCACTGAATGACGTCATCATTCAGCGGCCGGCTGTGGCAGAGAGCGCGGGGAGCCGGACAGGTAAGACGTGTGTGTGTGTGTGTCTCTGTGTGTGTCTGTGTGTATGTAGTGAGGTGCTTTGTGTGTGTGTATGTGTGTGTGTATGTATGTGAGAGAGTGCTTGTGTGCTGTCTGTGTGTGATGATGGGCAGGCATTGCTGATAATGGGGAGGCATTGATGATGATGATGGGGAGAAGATGATGATAATGGGCAGGCATTGATGATAATGGGCAGGCATTGATGATGGGGAGAAGATGATGATGGGCAGGCATTGATGATGATGGGGAGGAGATGATGATGGGCAGGCATTGCTGATAATGGGGAGGCATTGATGATGATGGGGAGAAGATGATGATAATGGGCAGGCATTGATGATAATGGGCAGGCATTGATGATGGGGAGAAGATGATGATGGGGAGGAGATGATGATGATGGGCAGGCATTGATGATAATGGGGAGGCCATGATGATGATGGGGAGGCAATGATGATGATAAGGAGGCAATGATGATGATGGGGAGACAATCATGATGATAATGGGGAGTCTTTCCACAGCACCCTTTCCTGAGCCGTAACAGTGCAGAACGCAGTACAGCTCAGAGGAGAGCTCCATATTTTGTATGGAGCATTATATGGGGACCAGTATCCTGTATGGAGCATTATATTGGGTCCAGTATTCTGTATGGAGCATTATTTTGGGTCCAGTATTCTGTATGGAGCATTATATGGGGGGTGACATCCTGCATGGGGTATTATATGGGTGATGAGGGGGAGACTGTGGTGCCCATAATATTGTATGGAGGACTGTACTGTCCAGTCTGTTCTGTGCGCTGTGAGGATTTGGCGGTTTTTGAGCTATTGTACAATTTACAATAGATATCACTCATGTAATGGAAGAAGTGAAGTATTTGGCATTGTACTGCACCTATATTTCTCTGCTGTATCTGTGCATCATGAATCGTGATCTGTGTTAAAGGGGCCCATTGAGGCTCTTTCGCCCGGGGCCCATAAAAACCTGGAGCCGGCCCTGGGTCCAAGCATACATTCCCTATGACTACCCACCCCAAGTAGAGTTTCTAGGCATAGGGGGCGTAGTCAGGACAATTATACTGTTGGCGAACCTTATCTATCCTTAAATTGTCTCTGCCAAGCAGGAGTAAGATTTCAGTGTCTGTGTCCATAGGTGGGATATCGCTGGCTAGATGCTTTAAGTGTGGTTGGTGTAACACAGCTTCTGGGGTAGGGATCTCATCACTTTGGTCGGGTATTTGATCACATTCGATTAGCGTAGGAAGGGTTATTTCTATGACTCCATTGATAGGGGAAGCAATAAAACCTTGTGCCCGTCTACCCCTAGTCTCTATGCAACCCGAGCAAGTGTTCAAAGTGTAGGGCGTTGCTGGTCCCTTGATACCAAAGGCTTCAAAGAACTTGGGTCCAGCTGGAGATCGATTCCTCTGATCATCAATGATGGCATACATTTTTACTGCCTTCTCTGGATGCCCTTCTTGATAGACTCTGATTAGTCATATCCTGTGTGACGCTTTCATACCTTGATGACGGTGTTGCTGGTGTTACAGTGTTAGACTCCAGGAAGTCGAGGCTAGGATCGTTCCTCATTTGGGCCTGTTCGTTGATGAACTTGCAGAACTGAATGAACGGAGGAAAGGTGGCATCATGTGACCTTTTTTACCTGTGGCCGACTTGGATTTTTCCGCAATGTTGGGTTGAACGTCGCTGGAGAAGGTGTGCGCTGCAGATATCTGTTTCTGCACGTAGTTGCTGGTACAAACAGCTGGGTCGTTTTCTTCCTGTGGTGGTAGGCAAATCGGTTTGAGGTTTTGCTTCAATGCTTGCTCGAGTATTTTTACTTTGGCTATCGCGATTTCGTCCTCCAATTGTGGTTGAAGAATCTTTGCTTGAGCCTCTGCTTCTGCCTCTGATTTCTTAGCTTCTGCCTCTGCTTCTGCTTTCTTGGCTTCTGCCTCTGCTTCTGCCTCTGCTTTTGCTTTCTTTTCTGTAAAGGAACGTCTTTGTTTGGATCGCTCTGTGTTTAAACGAGCCTCTAGAATTCTGTCTCTGAGTGCTGAAGTTCTTGAGCAAGATGATTTGTATGACCGAGAAGTGTTTGGATGAGCCTTTATGGTTGGATTGACAGAGTGTTTTTGTCGAACGACTTGGTCTGCTGGAAGCGTGGGTTATGCTTCCTGGTCTACATAATGGACAGTATCGGGTTGTATTTGCTCTGTTTCGGCAGTGGGAGACTGTGCAAGGTCTTTTTTGGCCATTTTGATTTAATGTGCGCTGTCTCTTTAAGAAACTGAACTTTAGAATTGGGGGCTGGAAATCGCAGTGCAGCTTAGTTAAGACGCCCTGATAAGATTCCCAAGGTGTTTTTAGAGAATTGTGGAGTTTTGCAGTCCGACAATCTGCAGTGATGTAGTATAATATACAGAGAGTCTCTATGCACAATGCGGTCTGAGGTGACGCTACAGACAGTTTCTTAGCAGAGCAGGGCTGCGGTATGTGAGCAGGCAGAGCGCAGGCACACAGGTTGGGATACAAGGCCGGGGTCACACATGTGTCTCCCACAGAAAGTGAAACTAGAAATGAAATTGCTGCTAGGAGGAAGAAGACAACACCCCTGAACCAGAAGTGGAAGGCATGTCCAAGAATTAATATATTACAGGTTGCTATATAGAAAAGGCCATTAGATGGCAGCAGAGTGCATGAGAGAATAGATTATACACAGCATGGAAAAATTACAATACATAGAAACTATAGAAGCATAACTTAAGTCCCGGAAATCGGCCGAATGGAACAGCACAAGGACAGTATACTAAGCATGCGTCGGTATGGCAAACCGATTTATGTTCAGTATAGCAGAGAATGGCTCAGCCCCTGACAAGGGGACAGCAGCTGTGGCAGTGACTGCATCACCAGCCCCTTGATGGAAGTTTTATTTGAGAATACCCAGTGCATTCTATGACGCTTAAAAAAACCTCCAATAAGTTAAATGTAACGGTAGCAATTTTTTAAACTGAAGTGTACTAGAAAAGTACTTACATGTAATTTAATATGATTCTCTAATTAATTAGGTTTCAGACAACCCCTTTAATAACTTTAACCCCTTCACAACATCCGCCGTACATGTATGGTGCCGCAGGAGGTGCTTTCCTACAAACCACTGTATTTATAAGGTAGGACGATCGCGTTGGCTCATTTGCATAGCCAGTGTGATCATCAGCGAGCATCAGCTATATAATATAGCTGACACCCTGCAGAAACGCCCACAATTGGTGCTAGCGCTGATCGTGGACGTTTAACCTGTTTGATGCCGCTGTCAATAGTGACAACGACATCGATTGGCATATCAGAGGGAGCTGCGATCGCTATGTGCCGATGATCTCCATGGTGACCCTATGCCAAAACATGGCCACTGCGTTACCCAGTTATGGTGACCTGCAAGTTCCTGCTCAGAGCAGGAGCTAACATGCCTCCTGCCTGTGTACGAGACACTGATTTAACCCCTTAACGACCGTTGATACGCCTTTTAACGGCAGTAGTTAAGGGTACTTAAACCACAGCATCGTTAATTAAAGGTGCTGTTGAAAAAGTGTATAGCGCCCCCCACAGTCGCATTTTCTCCGGGGTCTCGGCTACCGGTGGTAGCCGAGACCCCAGAGAACATGAATTGGGTCGGTTTTTACTGACCCCGATGTTGCGATCGCCGTTATTAACCCTATAACGGAGATCGCAACAACAAAAAAAATCTGATGTTCCATTTAATTTCTCTCTCCTCTGATGTGATCGGACATCAGAGGAGAGAGAAAGAAGGTCCCCGACCACCCCTTGTGGCCCCCGATCCCCCTTTGTGGCCCCAGGGCCCTCCTGCCTCCTCCGGTGGGTGCCGCCATCTTTAATGGCGAGAAAACAGTGGGCGCATGCGTAGTGTGCCTGCCGCGATGTGCCGGGGGGGTTAGGCAATTTTCTCCGGGGTCTCGGCTGCTGGGGGTAGCTGAGACCCCAGAGAACATGATCCGGGTCGGTATTTACCGACCCCGGTGTTGCGATCGCTGTTATAACAGTATAACGGCGACCGCAACAAAAAAAAAAAGATTTCTCTCCCCTCTGATGTGATCGCACATCAGAGAGGTGAGAATTAGGGTCCCCAGGACCCCCGATCCCCACCCCTGTACCTCCTGGTGTCCCCTCTGTCCGCCGGCAGCTCCTGCAGCTCTGGCCTCTTCATCCTGTAAAAAAAAAATGGCGGGCGCATGCTCAGTGCGCCCACCGAATCTGCCTAGCGGCAGATTCAAAAAATGAATAATTCATTCATTCTCTAAAAGTACATTTTGATCACTGTGATAAACTATCACAGTGATCAAAATAAAAAAAAAACAGTACATAACCCCCCCATTTATCACCCCCTTAGTTAGGGACATATAATAAAATATAGAAATTGTATTTATTTTCATTTTTCCGTTAGGGCTAGGGCTAGGGTTAAGGGTTAGGGCTAGGGTTATGGCTAGGGTTATAATTAGGGTTAGCATTAGGGTTAGGGTTAGGCTGGGTTCATACTGCGTTATGGCAGTCCGTTAGACGGACAGCGTTACACCGCGATATAATGCGGTGCAACATAGTCCGTTAGCGCTGCCATTCACCCCCATTTGAGGGCGCATCGAGACGCATGCCGTAAAGCGGCATGCGTTCGTGACGTGCCGTCATTCAGTGACGGAGCCTCGGATGCGGCCTGCAGCGTCTGGGCTCCGTCACCGCTAGCGCAGATGAATCATCTGCTGATTCCTCTGCGCTAGCGGGTATAGCATAATGCGATCGCATTATGCTATACCGTTACCAGCCCGTCAACGCTATGTGTTGAACGGGCTGGTAAAACGCAATATGAACCTAGCCTTAGGGTTAGGGTTATAATTAGGGTTAGGGTTGGAATTAGGGTTAGGGTTACAATTAGGGTTAGGGTTACAATTAGGGTTAAGGTTACAATTAGGGTTAGGGTTACAATTAGGGTTGGAATTAGGGTTGGGATTAGGATTAGGGTTAGGGTTAGGTTTAGGGTTAGGGTTGGGATTAGGGTTAGGGGTGTGTTGGGGTTAGGGTTGGAGCTAGAATTGAGGGGTTTCCACTATTTAGGCACATCAGGGGGTCTCCAAACACGACATGGCTTTCAAAAAGTCAAATGGCGCTCCCTCCCTTCCGAGCCCTGCCGTGCGCCCAAACAGTAGTTTACCCCAACATATGGGGTATCAGCGTACTCAGGACAAAATGCACACCGATTTTGGGGTTCTAATTTCTCCTGTTACTCTTGGGAAAATAAAAAATAGCTGGCTAAAAAAATCATTTTTGAGGAAAAAATTATTTTTTATTTTCACGGCTCTGCGTTTATAAATTTCTGTGAAGCACTTGGGGGTTCAAAGTGCTCACCACACATCTAGATAAGCTTCTTGGGGGGTCTAGTTTCCAAAATGGTGTCACTTGCAGGGGGGTTCTACTGTTTAGGCACATCAAGGGCTCTGCAAACACAACATGATGCCCACAGAATATTCCATCAAAGTCTGCATTACAAAATGGCGCTCCTTCCCTTCCAAGCTCTCCCATGCGCCCAAACAGTGGTTCCATCCCCCATATGGGGTATCAGCGTACTCAGGAAAAATTGCACAACAACGTTTGGGGTCCAATTTCTCCTGTTACCCTTGGATAAATAAATAAATAAATAGCGGGCTAAAGAATTATTTTTGAGGAAAAAAATGATTTTTTGTTTTCACGGCTCTACGTTATAAACTTCTGTGAAGCACTTGGGGGTTCAAAGTGCTTATCACACATCTAGATAAGTTCCTTAAGGGGTCTAATTTCCAAAATGGTGTCATTTGTGTGGGTTTCCACTGTTTAGGCGCATCAGGGGCTCTCCAAACGCGACATGGCGTCCAATCTCAATTCCAGCCAATTTAGGTTTGAAAAAGTCAAACGGCGCTGCTTCTCTTCCAAGCCCTGCCGTGCGCCCAAACAGTGGTCCCCTCCACATATGGGGTATCAGCGTACTCAGGACAAATTGGACAACAACTTCTGTGGTCTAATTTCTCCTGTTACCCTTGGGAAAATAAAAGTTGGGGACTAAACGATCAGGTTTGTGGAAAAAATATGATTTTTTATTTTCACGCCCGAGCGTTATAAACTTCTGTGAAGCACTTGAGGGTTCAAAGTGCTCATCACACATCTAGATAAGTTCCTTAGGGGGTCTACTTTCCAAAATGGGGTCACTTGTGATGGGGGGTTTCCACTGTTTAGACACATCAGGGCCTCTACAAACGCAATATGGCGTCCAGCCAATTCTGCGTTGAAAAAGTCACACGGCGCTCCTTCCGTTCCAAGCACTGCCATGCACCCAAACAGTGGTTTACCCCCACATATGGGGTATCAGCATGCTCAGGACAAATTGCACAAAAACTTTTGGGATCTTCTTACTCTTGGGAAAATAAAAATTGGGGTGAAAGATCGTTTTTGTGGAAAAAATATGATTTTTTATTTTCACGACTCTACGTTATAAACTTCTGTGAAGCACTTGGAGGTTCAAAGTGCTCACCACACATCTAGACAAGTTCCTTAAGGGGTCTAGTTTCCAAAATGGGGTCACTTGTTGGAGGTTTCCACTGTTTAGGCACATCAGGGGCTCTCTAAACGCGACAAGGCATCCAGCCAATTCTGCATTGAAAAAGTCAAACGGCGCTCCTTCCCTTGCGACCTCTGCCGTGCGCCCAAAAAGTGGGTTACCCCCACATATGGGGTATCGGCGTATTCAGGAGAAATTGCATAACAAATTTTGTTGTTTATTTTTTCTTTTAACTCTTGTGAAAATAAAAAAATTGGTTCCGAATTAAAGTTTTTTCAAAAAAAGTTAAATGTTAATTTTTTCCTTCCACATTGCTTCAGTTCCTGTGAAGCACGTAAAGGGTTAATAAACTTCTTGAATGTGGTTTTGAGCACCTTGAGGGGTGCAGTTTTTAGAATGGTGTCACTTTTGGGTATTTTCTATCATATAGACCCCTCAAAGTGACTTCAAATGTGATGTGGTCCTTAAAAAAAAAAATGGTGTTGTAAAAATGAGAAATCGCTGGTCAGCTATTAAGCCTTATAACATCGTAACAAAGAAAATGTTGTTCCCAAAACTGTGCTGATGTAAAGTAGACATGAGGGAAATGTTATTTATTAAGAAATTTGTGTGACATATCTCTCTGATTTAAGGGCATAAAAATTACAATTTTGAAAATTGCTAAATTTTCAAAATTTTTGCCATATTTCCGTTTTTTTCATAAATAAAAGCAAGTCATATAAATTTTTTTTTTACCACTAACGTGAAGTACAATATGTCACGAAAAAACAAATCAGAATCAGCTGGATTCGTTAAAGCGTTCCAGAGTTATAACCTCATAAAGTGACAGTGGTCAGAATTGTAAATATTGGCCCGGTCATTAAGCTGCAAATTGGCTCTGTCACTAAGGGGTTAATACTCTGCAAAGCAAAAGCATTGCAGAGTATTAAATCAGCAATCAGGTCAGAGACAGTTGATGTCCCATGAAGGGACAAAGTAAAAAATAAATTTTTTAAAAATTGTAAAATAAAATCAGAAAATAAAGAACAGAAAAATGAAGAAAAAATATTATATCAATAAATACATATAATAAGGGCCTGTGCACACGTTGCGGATTTGCCTGCGGTTCCGCAGCGGTTTTTGCCCTGCGGTTCCGCTGCAGTTCCGCAGGCAGGGCACTGTGTAATGTAAATCTATGGAAAAAAAAAAAAGCTGTGCACATGATGTGGAATTTTCCGCACGGATTTGGTGCGGTTTTAAAACCGCAGCATGTCAATTCTTTGTGCGGATTCCGCTGCGGTTTTACATCTATTCAATTATAGGTGAAAAAATCGCAGGGCAAATCCGTACAAAAACTGCGTCAAAACCGCGTCAAAACCGCACCTGCGTTTTCTGCCAAGAGGTGCGGATTATGTGCGGAAAATCCGCAGGCAAATCTGCAACGTGTGCACAGGCCCTTAATGGAAAAACAAAAATAAACAAATAAAGTACACATATTTGGTATCGCCGCATCCAGAACTACCAGATCTGTAAATCTGCCTCTTTAGTGAACCCGTAAAAAAAAATTGTTAAAAACGATGCTTTTTCATCATGCATTGGTCATATTATGGAGATGATTGTATGAGCTATACAGTGGCTTGCGAAAGTATTCACCCATGGCATTTTCCGTATTTTACTATCTCACAACCTGGAATTTCACTGTTATTTTTTTTTTCGAGGGTTTGCATCAGTTCATGTAAAGAACATGCCTACATGTGAACATTTGATTTTCTATGGTTTTCTTTTGTTTGTGAAGCAAATAGGACAAAATAATTGTAAACTTCAGCATGCACCCCCTAAAGTCAGTACTTTGTAAAGCCTCCTTTTGCAGCAATTACAGCAGCAAGTCGCTTTGGATAAGTCTCTATGAGCTTTCCACATCTTACCACTGGGATTTGTGTCCATTCCTCAAGGCAAAACTGCTCCAGCTCTTTTAACTTAGATGTTTCCTCTGGTGAACAACAATCTTCAAGTCTGACCACAGATTCTCAATAGCATAAAGGTCTGGACTTTGACTAGGCCATTCCAAAACATTTACACGTTTCCCCTTAAACCACTTGAGTGTTGCTTTAGCAGTATGCTTTGGGTCATTGTCTTGTTGGAAGGTGAACCTCTTTCCCAGTCTCAAATCACTGACAGACTGCAACAAGTTTTGCTCAAGAATATCCCCGTATTTAGCACAATCCATCTTCCCCTCGACTCAGACCATTTTCTCTGTCCCTGCTACCAAAAAACATCCCAACAGTATATGCTGCCACCACAATGTTTCACTGTGGGGATGGTGTTCTTGGAGTGATAAGATGTTGGTTTGGCATCAGACACCTTACCTTGGTGGCCAAAATGTTTAATTTTGGTCTCATCTGACAGCAACACCTTCCTCCATACATTTGGGGACTCTCCCATATGTCTTTTGGCAAACTCAAAATGAGCCTTACAATATTAGTGTGTATGTAAAGGCTGTTTTTCTGTCCACTATTCCATAAAGGCTACCTCTGTAGAATATACGGCTTATTGTGTTTGTATGGACAGATACTCCAGTCTTTGCCATGGAACTCTGCAGCTACTTCAGAATTACGTTTGGTCTGTGTTGCTTGTCTGATTAACCCCTTTGCCCTCAAGGGTGGTTTGCACGTTAATGAACGTGCCAATTTTTACAATTCTGACCACTGTCTCTTTATGAGGTGTTAACTCTGGAATGCTTCAACGGATCTTAGCGATTCTGAGTTTGTTTTCTCTTGACATATTGTACTTCACGTTAGTGGTAAAATTTATTCGATATAACTTGTTTATTTTTGAAAAAATTGGAAATATGGCGAAAATTTTGAAAATTTTGAAATTTTCAAGCTTTGAATTTTGATTCCCTTAAAACAGAGAAATATATCACACAAAATAGTTAATAAATAACATTTACCACATGCCTACTTTACATCAGCACAATATTAGAACCCAAATTTTTGTTTGTTAGGAAATTATAAGGGTTAAAAGTTGACCAGCAATTTCTCATTTTTACAACAAAATTTACAAAGCCATTTTTTTTAGGTACCACCTCACATTTGAAGTCACTTTGAGGGGTCTATATGGCAGAAAATACCCAAAAGTGACACCATTCTAAAAACTACACCCCTCAAGGTACTCAAAACCACATTCAAGAAGTTTATTAACCCTTCAGGTGCTTCACAGGAGCTGAAGCAACGTGGAAGGAAAAAATTAACATTAAACTTGTTAGTCACAAAAATGATCTTTTACAAACATTTTTTATTTTCACAAGGGTAAAAGGAGAAAATGGACAGATAAAGTTGTTGTGCAACTTCTCCGGAGTACGCCAATACCCCATATGTGAGGGAAAACCACTGTTTGGTCGCACGGCAGAGCTCTTAAGGGAAGGAGCGCCGTTTGACTTTTTCAAACCAAAATTGGCTGGAATTGAGATTGGACGCCATGTCGCATTTGGAGAGCCCCTGATGCACCAAAACAGTGTAAACCCCCCACAAGTGACACCATTTTGGAAACTAGACCCCTATGGAACTTATCTAGATCTGTTGTGAGCACTTTAAACCCCCAAGTGTTTCGCAAAAGTTTATAATTCCTGGGTGTGAAAAAAAAAAAATTCCACAAAAATGATTTTTTAGTCCCCAATTTTTTTTTTTACCAAGGAAATTGGACCCCTAAAGTTGTTGTCCAATTTGTCCTGAGTACACTGATACCCCATATGCGGGAGGGGGGAAACTGCTTGGGCGCACAGCAGGGCTTGGAAAGGAAGTAATAACGTTTTGGAATGCAGACATTGATGGGTGTCATGTTCCATTTGCAGAGCCCCTGATGTGCCTAAACAGTGGAAACCCCCCACAAGTGACCCCATTTTGGAAACTAGACCCCCCTAAGGAACTTATCTAGGTCTGTGATAAGCACTTTGAACCCCGGGCATGAAAATAAAAATTCCAATTTTTTTCCCACAAAAATGATCTTTTATTCACCAATTTTTTATTTTCCCAAGGGTAACAGGAGAAATTGGTCGACAAAAGTTGTCCAATTTGTCCTGAGTACGCTGATAACCCATATGTGTGGGGGAACCACTGTTTGGGTGCACGGCAGAGCTCGGAATGGAAGGAGCGCCATTTGACTTTTTCCAACCAAAATTGGCTGGAATTGAGATTGGACGCCATGTTGCATTTGGAGAGCCCCACATGTGCCTAAACAGTGGAAACCCCCCACAAATGACCCCATTTGGGAAACTAGACCCCCTAAGGAACTTATCTAGATCTTTCGTGAGCAATTTGAACCCCCAAGTGCTTCACACAAGTATATAACATAGAGCCGTAAAATTAAAAAAACTCATATTTTTTCCACAAAAATGATCTTTTTTTACCCAAATTTTTACTTTCCCAAGGGTAACAAGACCCCAAAAGGTATTGTGCAATTTGTCCTGAGTACGCTGATACCCCATATGTGGGGGTAAACCACTGTTTGGATGCATGGCAGAGCTCGGAAAGGAAGGAGCGCCGATTGACTTTTTCAACGCAGAATTGGCTGGATGCCATGTCGTGTTTGGAGAGCCCCTGAGGTGCCTAAACAGTGGAAATCCACCACAAATGACACCATTTTGGAAACTAGACCCCTCAAGGAACTTATCTAGATGTGTGGTGAGAACTTTGAAGCCCCATGGGGTTTCACTAAAATTTATAATGCCCGAGCATGAAAATAAAAAAAATCATATTTTTTTCACAAGCATGATCTTTTAGTCCCCAATTTTTTATTTTCCCAAGGGTAACAGGAGAAATTGGACCCCATTTTGGAAAATAGACCCCCTAAGGAACTTATCTAGATGTGTGGTGAGCACTATGAACCCCCAAATGCTTCACAGAAGTTTATAACGTACAGCCGTAAAAACAAAAAAAATCTTTTTTTTACAAAAATGATTTTTTTCGCCCCCAATATTTTATTTTCACAAGGGTAACAGGAGAAATTGGACTCCAAAAGTTGTTGTCCAATTTGTCCTGAAAACGCTGATACCCCATATGTGGGAGAAAACTACTGCATGGGCACACGTCGGGGCTCGGAAGGGAAGTAGTGACGTTTTGGATTGCAGACTTTGATGGAATAGTCTGCGGGTGTCTTGTCGCATTTGGAGAGCCCCTGATGTGCCTAAACAGTGAAAACTCCCCACAAGTGACCCCATTTTGGAAAATAGACCCCCCAAGGAACTTATCTAGATGTGTGGAGAGAAGTTTGAACCCCCAAGTGCTTCACAGAAGTTTATAACGTAGAGCCATAAAAATAAAAAATCATAAATATTTTCCACAAAAATTATATTTTTGCCCCCAATTTTTTATTTTCCCAAGGGTAACAATTTGTCCTGAGTACTCTGATACCCCATATGTGTGGGTTAACTACTGTTTGGGCGCATGGCAGAGCTCAGAAGGGAAGGAGCACTGTTTGACTTTTCAACGCAGAATTGGCTGGAATTGAGATCAGACGCCACGTCACATTTGGAGAGCCCCTGATGTGCCTAAACAGTGGAAACCCCCCAATTCTAACTCCAACCCTAACCCCAACACACCCCTTACCCTAGTTCCAACCCTAACCACAATCCTAACCCTAACACACCCCTAATCCCAACCCTAACCCTAATTCTAACTTTAGCCCCTAACCCTAACTTTAGCCCCAACCCTAACCCTAATGCAGTGTTTCTCAACTCCAGTCCTCAGGACCCACCAACAGGTCATGTTTTCAGGATTTCTTTAGTATTGCACAGGTGATAATTTTATCACCTGCTCAAGCATTAATTCCATCACCTTTGCAATACTAAGGAAATCCTGAAAACATGACCTGTTGGTGGGTCCTGAGGACTGGAGTTGAGAAACACTGCCCTAATGGGAAAATGGAAATAAATACATTTTTTAATTTTATTATTTTTCCCTAACTAATGGGTTTGTAAAGGGGGTTTTGATTTACTATTTATAGTGGGTTTTTATGATTGGCAGCTGTCACAAGCTAAAAGACACTTTTTATTGCAAAAAATAGTTTTTGCATCACCACATTTTGAGAGCTATTGTGAGGTCTTATTTTTTGCAGCGGGACGAGTTGACGTTTTTATTGGTACCATTTTACCATTTTTGGGCACGTGACATTTTTTGATCGCTTTTTATTTTGATTTTTGGGAGGTTAGAATGAACAAAAACCAGCAATTCATGAATTTCTTTTGGGGGGGGGGGTTTATACCGTTCCACGTGTGGTAAAATTAATAAAGCAGTTTTATTCTTCTGGTCAGTACGATTACAGCGATACCTCATTTATATTTTTTTAATGTTTTGGCACTTTTATACAATAAAAGTAATTTTATATAAAAAATAATTATTTTTGCATTGCTTTATTCTGCGAGCTATAACTTTTTTATTTTTTCGCTGATGATTCTGTATAGTGGCTCTTTTTTTGCGGGACAAGATGACGTTTTCAGCGGTACCATGTTTATTTACGAGTATATCCCTCTTTTTGATCGCAGGTTATTCCACTTTTTGTTCGGCGGTTTGATGATAAAGCATTGGTTTTTTTTTAAGGGGTTCACTAAAGGGGTTAACTAGTAAGACAGTTTAATAGAGCGGGTCGTTACGGACGCGGCGATGCCAAATATGTGTACTTTTATTGTGGGTTTTTTTTTATTTACATACAGAAATGAATTTATTGGGAATATTTTTTTTTTTTGAGGATTTTTTTAAAATTTTTTTACAGATGTTTATTTTTTTTTTTTTTACATTTTTACTTTGTCCCAGGGTGGGACATCACTGTATAACGTCAGATCGCTGGTTTGACAGTGTACACAGCACTCTGTCAGACCAGCAATCTCACTGTCACTGCTGCAGGCTTTCTCAGCGCCTGTTCTCAGCAGGCACTGAGGAAGCCGCCTCCCTACAAGATCCGGAAGGACCCTGCAGCCATCTTGGATCCGGGGTCCTGCAGGGAGGAAGCTCTCAGAACAGCGCAATCACATCGCACTGTTCTGAGGGTCTCAGGGAAGCACGCAGGGAGCCCACTCCCTGCGCGATGCTTCCCTGTGCCCCCGGTACACTGCGATCATGTTTGATCTCAGTGTGCCAGGGGTTAATATGCCGAGAGCGGTCCGTGACTGCTCCTGGCACATAGTGCCGGGTGTCAGCTGTGATAATCAGCTGACACCCGGCCGCGATCAGCTGCGCTCCCCCCGGGAACGCAGCTGATTGCGATGACGTACTATCCCGTCCCTAGGAATTAAGTCCCAGGGCACCTGGTCGGGATAGTACATCCGATGGCAGAAAGGGATTAATGCCTTCCTTGCCCGGGCTGAGATGGTGGGCTGCCCTCTCTTGGCAGGTTTGTTGTGGTACCACGTACTTTCCATTTGATGATAATGGATTTGATGGTGCTCTGGGGGATCATAAGATTGGGATATTTTTTTATAACCCAAACCTGACTTGTACTTCTCAACAACTTTATCCCTGACTTGTTTGGAGATCTCCTTGGTCTTCATGGTGTTGTTTGGTTGGTGGTGCCACTTGCTTAATAGTGTTGCAGCCTCCGTGTCATTTCAGAAAAGATGTGTATATACTGACAGACCATGTGACACTTAGATTGCACACAGGTGGACTTCCTTTCACTAAGCATGTGACTTATAAAGGTAATTGCTTGCACCAGAAATTTTTAGGGGCTTTATAGCAAAAGGGGTAAATGAGCATGCCAATTTTTAGTTATTTGATCCCATAAGTTTAATTTATGCCTATATTTTTCTCACTTCATCAACTTAGACTGTTTAGTGCTGATGCATCACACACAAATTGGATTACAAATATATATAAGCACAGGTTATAATGTAACAAAATAGGTAAAAGCCAAGGGGTGTGAATACTTTCGCAAGCCACTGTATGCAACATCCAGGCTGCTGGGATTCACTAGAGCCAATCATTTCCCCATAATGTTCTGAAACCAGAGATAAAATTATAAATCATTCATTTTTGTTTCAATAATTATTAAAATGTAACTAAATATTTAAACTGTAATTATGCACGATTATAGCTAGAAGATAGCCTTGTATGTGGACTTCAGATGACCTTTGGTGATGAGCAAATGTGCTCGGATAAGGTGTTATCCGAGCATACTCATGTGTTAACCGAGTGTCTTCAGCGTGCTTGAATAATATGTTTGAGTCCTCGCAGCTTCATGTCTCTCAACTGTTAGGCAGCTGCAACACATGTGGGGATTTCCTAACAAACAGGCAATCCCCACGTGTCTTGCAGCTGTCGAACAGCGGTGAGACATGCAGCCACGGGGACTCGAATATATTATTCGAGCACGCTGAAGACACTCGATTAGCACCCGAGCATGATCAGATAAGATCTTATCCCAGCACGTCCGCTCATCACTAATGACATACATAACCAGCATTGGGTGGGTTAGTTATGCTGGGTCCATACTAAATTTGTGCACACTGTAGGGTGTATAAGTGTTAGAGGAGCCAGGGCCATAGTCGTGGCTGACAATGGTTGCTCAATCACGCCCTAGTCTCCCGTGACATGCACACAATGTCCCCTTTGTAGCGTACCTTTCTTTCCGCTTTCTATACCATCAGGGTCCTCTCGGATCTGCTGAGGATTTCCTTCGGGCGGCTTCACACAAAGAGAGACAGAGTCCAGTTCCAAATTAAAATAAACGATTTTACTTGGTTCCATTCTCAGTACGTCCAGCTCAGTCACAATGACAACATAGGGATCATCACAGAGTACATCCTGTTCTTTCCCTGTGCTCTCCCTTCCTTCTTCCAGAATGTCCCAGGGTCGCACCGGCTCGTCCGGTACCACAGCGTTCCTTATGGCCAGCTTAACTAACTTCAAGAGTTCCCTTGTCCGTTTCACCCCAGACAAAAGAGCATCTGCCCACGTAGTTAGCTGCCACATACTGGAGCTGCCCTGCATCCTTTCCGGCTGTGACCTTCAGTCTATAGGCCCTGGACGACTGGGCCCCTTGCAAATTTTGAGTGGCCACCTGCCCTGTCCGAGCTCTCAGGCTGTCAGGAGTTGAACCCAGTACCTCTTGTCTACTGGCCAGCAGCTCTACCATCTGAGCTATTCTGCTGGCTGCAAAGTTCCTTGCTGAACCCAGATACCATTGACTGTTCTTCCTGATTGGCTACACCTAGTGCTCTCTTGATTGGGCCTCTGATTGCCAATTACACACCCTATATAAACCTGGCCCTGTGGGTGTGTCATTGCGAGATTATTGAGCTCCAAGCCTTTAGTCAAGCGTTTCCTGCTGATCCATTGCTACAAACACTGCTCTCCTGTGAACCGACCTCGGCCTGCCTTCTGACTACGCTCTCCGCCTGATCCATTGCTACAAACACTGCTCTCCTGTGAACCGACCTCGGCCTGCCTTCTGACTACGCTCTCCGCCTGATCCATTGCTACAAACACTGCTTTCCTGTGTACCGACCTCCGGCTGCCACCTGACTACGTAATCTGCCTGCTCCTCTGTTACCTAACTGCCTTTCCTGTGTACCGACCTCCGGCTGCCACCTGACTACGTTATCCGCCTGATCCATTGCTACAAACACTGCTTTCCTGTGTACCGACCTCCGGCTGCCACCTGACTACTCTACCTGCCTCTGCTTCCCCTAGTGTTTGCAGTAACATCGGCTCCAACCCAGACGGGATCTTGACAGAATAATCTCGCGCCAAAATGGAGTCCGCTGTGAACACCCTGAGGCGGCAAGTTACGGAGCTTCAAAGTTTTTGTACTGACTCTCAAGGAAAATATGCCAAGTTACAAACTGATTTCATGGCGATACAACAGGAAGTAATTGAGCTACAAAAACAACTTCTGGACGTGCGCAATTCAGGGTCCGAATCAAACGCGCGGCTGCCGCTGCCTGCAAAGTTCAGTGGGGATCGCAAGCAGTACCGAGGATTCCTCAATCAATGCCGCATATACTTCCAGATGCAACCTGCTCCCTTTACCACTGAGAGGAAGAAAGTTTTTTTCATGATAAATCTCCTGACGGATGAAGCTCTTGCTTGGGCTTCACCTTATGTAGAAAAGGACTATGCCCTCCTTAATGACCTGGAAGCTTTCATCGCAGCTATGAATCAAGTTTTTGATGACCCAAACCGCTGTGCCACAGCAGAAACCAAATTACATAATTTGCGCCAAGGACGTCGCTCTGTTGCGGAATATACATCGGAGTTCCGTCGCTGGGTGGCCGACACCACCTGGAATCCAGCGGCCCAGAGAAGTCAATTTCGACGAGGGTTATCAGAACCAGTGAAAGACGAGCTTGCCAGGTTGAGACCCCTGACCAGTTGGAGGACTTTATTCAACTATGTATCCGGATTGACCAGAGACTTACTGAAAGGAGAAAGGAGAGACTGCGAGCACTTGGGAATAGCCCTGGCTTCTCATTTTCAGCATCGGACCACCAAGAAAAGACGCAAGGCGTGTCTGAACCGATGCAGATCGACGTCATCCGAAGACCACTCTCTGCACAGGAGAAGGAGAGGCGACGTGCAGAACATCTCTGCCTCTATTGTGGGGACCCTGGACACTATGCCATCAACTGTCCTAACAAAAGGACTATAGCCTTTACCAACAACAGGTCTGCCAGCAATATGGACCTTTCTCAGCAGTCGGATTCCATCTTGCAGACTATCTCATCAGTAACGCCAGAAATAGACAAAATACATTCTACATCATCTCATTTTGTAATCCCCATTCAGGTTGTAATGGGCACCCAAAAAATACAATGCTCTGCCCTGTTGGATTCGGGAGCAGGAGGAAATTTTATGGACTTAAAATTTACACGTGATAATAATATTTCCATTAGGACCAAATCCACACCAATTGAAATGGAAACTGTGGATGGATCACCCTTGTCTTCTGGACCTGTCACGCATGAGACAATCGAACTGGAGATTTGTATCGAACCGGATCATCATGAAGCTGTCAGTTTCCACCTTATTTCATCTCCGAAATTTCCGGTTATTCTAGGGATCCCCTGGTTTTCAGTCCATAACCCTTCTATCAACTGGGCATCAAGGACCATCACCTTTCCATCTGACTACTGTAAGAATAATTGTCATAAGGAACCCCCTGTTCTCCAACAAGTCCAAATCTCTGAGATTTCGCATGAGAAGGAAGAGAAACTACCACCTCAATATCAGCAGTTCTCTGATGTCTGCAGTAAGAAGAAAGCAGATCAATTACCTCCTCACCATCCTTACGACTGTCCCATTGAATTGCTGCCAGGAGCAATCATTCCATTTGGACGGATTTACAATCTTTCCGAACCTGAATTGAAGGTATTAAGAAAGTTCCTGGATGAAAATTTAGAGAAAGGCTTTATTCGACCTTCCACATCTCCAGCTGGGGCACCCCTGTTCTTTGTTGAAAAGAAAGACTCCACTCTGCGGCCATGTATTGACTACAGAGAGATGAATAATATCACTGTCAAGAATCGCTACCCGCTACCCTTGATTCCTGAACTATTTGAGAGACTCCGTTCTGCGAAAATCTTTACGAAGCTGGATCTTAGAGGGGCTTACAACCTCATACGGATTCGCCCAGGAGATGAGTGGAAGACAGCCTTCAGAACGAGATATGGACATTTTGAATCTCTGGTTATGACCTTTGGTCTTAGCAATGCCCCAGCCACCTTTCAACATTTTATTAATGATGTATTTCGAGATTTCTTGGACCAATTCGTTGTGGCTTATCTCGATGACATTCTTATATTTTCAGACACCTTGGAAGAGCATCGCAGGCACGTCCAGTTAGTCTTGGAACGACTACAGGAGAACCATCTTTACATTAAACTTGAAAAATGTGAGTTTGAACAAACCAGTATCCAATTTCTGGGATATATCATCTCCCCAGAAGGTCTGAGCATGGATCCCGGCAAAATCAATGCTGTAGTGGACTGGCCTGTTCCAAGAAATTTAAAAGACGTCCAGCGTTTCATAGGATTTGCAAATTTTTACCGAAAATTTATAAAGAACTTTTCACGGATCATTCTACCAATTACTACACTAACAAAAAAGACCAAAGCATTTTTCTGGTCTCCGGAGGCACAGGAGGCTTTTGACAAATTGAAAACTCTTTTTATGTCTGCTCCATTGTTAGTACACCCAAATCCTGAATTGCCATTTACTGTCGAAGTGGACGCCTCGGACTCTGCAGTGGGAGCCATTCTGTCTCAGCGAGTTGGGGACAAAATGCAACTTCACCCATGTGCGTTTCTTTCCCACACCATGTCATCTGCAGAAAAGAACTACGACATCGGTAATAAAGAACTGTTAGCCATTAAAGTTGCCTTCTCCGAATGGAGACATCTTTTGGAAGGTGCCAATCACCCTGTGACTGTCCTCACGGACCACAAGAATCTTGAATTCCTCCGTACAGCAAAAAGATTGTCTGCAAGACAAGCACGATGGGCCTTATTTTTCTCAAGATTCAATTTTATAATTTCTTACCGGCCTGGTTCAAGAAATGGCAAGGCTGACGCCCTGTCCAGGATGTGTTCGGAACCTCAGGAGAGGTCTAGTAATGACGATACAATTCTAGGCCCTAAAAATTTTTTGGGAATATTGCACTCTAGAGGACTATGTAATAGAATTAAAGATGGATATCAAGAGGACTCTTTCCTTAACCATCCTTCGGAAGACGTCGATCTTTCATTCAAAGAGGGGTTTTGGATGCAGAAACACAAAATATATGTACCTGAATCTTCTCGCCTTGAAGTCCTCAAAAGTGTCCATGATTCTAAACTGGCAGGACATCCTGGAGTTGCAAAAACACAAGACTTACTACTTCGTTTCTTTTGGTGGCCTAATTGTAGGAAGGACGTGAGGAAATATGTTTCAACCTGTTTAACATGCGCACGAAACAAGACCCCACGATCGTCTCCTCTAGGACTCTTGCAACCACTTCCAGTTCCATCCAGGCCTTGGGGATCTATTTCCATGGATTTTATTGTGGAACTACCCCCTTCCAAACAGATGACCGTCATCCTTGTCATAGTGGACCGACTCACAAAAATGGCCCACTTTATTCCAACTGAAGGAATTCCTACTGCTGAAAAAACTGCAGAACTGATAATCAAAGAAGTATTCAGGTTACATGGAATTCCTGACAGCGTGGTGTCTGACAGAGGCGTTCAGTTTACGTCAAAATTTTGGAAGAGTTTCTGTACAGCCTTGGGAGTCACGGTGAATCTTTCTACCGCTTTCCATCCTCAGTCCAATGGCCAGACGGAGAGAACGAACCAGACTTTGGAGCAATACCTCCGTTGCTTCATTTCCTATCTTCAGGATGACTGGGTGGACTATTTACCAACAGCAGAGTTTGCCTACAACAACTCCATACATAGCGCTACATCTCAAACCCCATTTTTTGCTAATTATGGAGTACATCCAGTATTTATCCCTAATCTGCCAGTGAACACTCCCATTCCTGCTGTAAATGACAGGCTTGCAAAATTACAGGAATCCCAGAAGGAATTATCAGAGATATTACTCAAGACCCAGGAAGTATATAAGGAAGCAGCAGATAAACATCGGAGAGTGCCCCCTGCTCTTCAGGTTGGAGACAAAGTTTGGCTGTCCACTAAAAACCTTAAGACACATGTGCCATCCTCCAAATTGGGTCAGAAATTCATTGGACCTTTTCAAATTTCTGCAAAAATTAACCAGGTTGCTTTTCGTTTAAAACTTCCCAACAATCTAAAGATTCATCCAGTGTTTCACATATCCTTGCTTAAACCCTTCTGTGAAAACCCGTTTCCAGGAAGAATTCAGCCACCTCCTCCACCAGAAAGGATCCGTGGTGAAGAAGAATACATTGTGGATAAGATTCTGGACTCCCGAAAATTCAGAGGTAAACTGCAGTATCTGGTGCAGTGGAAGGGTTACGGACCAGAGGAAAATTCATGGGAACCAAGGGACAACGTCCATGCTCCTAGACTAACAAGAGCCTTTCATCAGAGGTACCCGGATAAGCCAGCTCCTGAGATGTCCAGAGGCCATCCTGGAAGGAGGGGAGTACTGTCAGGAGTTGAACCCAGTACCTCTTGTCTACTGGCCAGCAGCTCTACCATCTGAGCTATTCTGCTGGCTGCAAAGTTCCTTGCTGAACCCAGATACCATTGACTGTTCTTCCTGATTGGCTACACCTAGTGCTCTCTTGATTGGGCCTCTGATTGCCAATTACACACCCTATATAAACCTGGCCCTGTGGGTGTGTCATTGCGAGATTATTGAGCTCCAAGCCTTTAGTCAAGCGTTTCCTGCTGATCCATTGCTACAAACACTGCTCTCCTGTGAACCGACCTCGGCCTGCCTTCTGACTACGCTCTCCGCCTGATCCATTGCTACAAACACTGCTCTCCTGTGAACCGACCTCGGCCTGCCTTCTGACTACGCTCTCCGCCTGATCCATTGCTACAAACACTGCTTTCCTGTGTACCGACCTCCGGCTGCCACCTGACTACGTAATCTGCCTGCTCCTCTGTTACCTAACTGCCTTTCCTGTGTACCGACCTCCGGCTGCCACCTGACTACGTTATCCGCCTGATCCATTGCTACAAACACTGCTTTCCTGTGTACCGACCTCCGGCTGCCACCTGACTACTCTACCTGCCTCTGCTTCCCCTAGTGTTTGCAGTAACATCGGCTCCAACCCAGACGGGATCTTGACACAGGCCCTACTCAATCAAATCAGGAAATCTTCCTGGCTTACCCACAGTTGGCCCCTCCTAAATTACCTAGTTCCTATCATATTTCTATTTGGTCCTAATGTGCCCCCTCTAGTGGTTAATGCTATCACTACGCTTTCCCTATATACAAATAGCAGCATTCAGGTCCATAAAAATATATACAGAGTAAGACATTCGGCATTTACCAACTTTTAACCGGGACGTGTTTAGGGCATAAAACAGTCTCTGTAACCCCTTACATATGCTCAGGAGGTATGTGCATGACGTTGTGCACAGTTAGGACAGATGCTGAGACATCTGTCTACCCTAGGGATCCATTGTAAAGAAACATTTACCGCACATTTTCTTTGCAGTTGCCTTATGTGTAGATGCAGTAAGTGCGTTTTGTTAGCCTTTGCTATACAATTAAACAAATGGTATGCTGATGCATCCAGCCAGAGAGACGCCTTCGTCTGGTTAATGGGCTCCTATGGAAACGTTACAGTATACATTGGGAAAAGCTCCAGACGTTTACTATAGGCTAGATGCACAGACACATAAATTGCACAGGCAATCTTACACAGAAGTCTTATGATATGTGCACACCACGTCTGTACACTTGCCTACAGTACACGGCCGGAGCTTTTCCTGACGTATACTGTAACGTTACCATCTGTGATCATTAACCAGACAGAGGCCAAAAGTATGTTCTTTCGTTCTCCTTCTGGCTGTTATGCTCTGGCTTATTATTTGCTTAACTTCATAGGAAAGCATAGCATACAGGGCCAGTGCAAAGAGCAGCTTGCCATGCAATATATATTTCTTTACAATGGGTCCCTACGGTGTACCTCCTTTGTATTCTTCCTAACTGTGCACCTCTTGAGCGTATAGGCACAGACGTAGTGAGGCCGTGCGCAGGAGTTGCCTATTTGTAAGCACTAATCTGGTCTGTCAAACGGATCGGGCTAGTACATGTTGCAATTTTTTATTTCTTTATTTTTCCATATGGTCGGCATGAAAAATCGCCATTTTGCACATGGACAGTACAGTGAACAAACATGCAGCCTTCAAAGCCTGGCCTCAGGGTTTGTTCAGACTAATGTATTTTACATTTGTGTCCAGTACGCATGCAAAACAGACCGTATACAGACGTCACACAAAACAATGCCCGTCAATTCTCAAACGGACCAGCAGTTGGCGTGTAAATACTTGCAGCATGCACTATTCTGATCCATTTTCAGATCAGACTCGCCAATTAAATTCAATGGGTGCCTTAAAAAATGGTTGCCATGTGTACACCATTAGTATGGCATCCATTTTTTATGGATCCATTGCAATTAACATAGGAAACTGTATTTGGTCTTGTAAATTTGACGCATGTCATACAGATATGTAAAAAGAAAAACAAAAAACAACAAAAGAGAAATAGTCATGCGGTGGACAATACGGTTGAAAAATATAATTCTCGGGAAAATATTGTTTTATCATGGCAACTTCTCATTATTTCCATCGCCTGAATGACTTACTGAGCATTGGATAGCGCTAAAAAGGGAGACAGCGCCATCTGCTGTTCGTAGAGCAGACATTTTTTAATCTTTTTTTTTTATAGTAAATCAAGCCCTTACCTATCCTATCCATGGTCACAAGGGAAATGAAGTACACCCCCTTTGAATTCTATGGTTCTGCATATCAGGATGTATTAATAATAAAAAATTAAGGTTTTGGGCTTTTATTTATGCACAGTTCTCTCAAACATATTGAGTCAAATACCTTGTAAAAATCCATGAGCGCCCCTGGTTCTACCACTCTTTTCCTTGTTGCTCTACAGAAGGTGACTCGATTGCAGAGATATTCACATTTGTTGACTTTTTTACAAGATATATAACTACATATTTTTTACTTTACCCCTGAGGAAGGCACACCTCTTGGTGGCGATACGCGTGCGGTCTCCTCCTTTACACCATTTTGTGACACATTTGAGCTAAATGTTGGGGTTTTTGCATATAGGCTGCACTTGTCATCACCTTTACATAGCCTTGTTGATGTGCATATTTTATACATTTTGTCTGCTTTCTTGTGTACCACTATTTAAATAGGCATCTGAGGATAAATGCCTAAATATGAGCATAGGAAAGATGTGTATCTTCGTACCGTGTTAGCCAGTAGATAGAAAAATATTCAGACTTGAGAGTCCTCAGTGGTTGATACCTTTTAATGGCTAACTGAAAAGATGGTAACAAATTGCAAGCTTTCGAGACTACTCAGGTCTCTTCATCAGGCAAAGACTAATACAAACTCTGAAGAATCACATATTTATACACAACAGGACACAGGAATAATGAAATAGATAGGACAAGTGACGTGAAGCAGAACTGTCATTATGGCAGAGGGATGAACATAAATATGACTAGTTCATAGATAAGGAGTGAAGGTTTTATTACCCTCTGATTGGGGTCTGGTATTGTGTTGTGATGACCCTAAAAGGTCAGGGAGGCAGATTCCTTAATTGTTGTAGAACGACATAAAACTCTGGGATATATTCATCCCAGCACTAAGAGTGTCAAAGGTCATCATAAGTTTATATTCCCAGACTTTTCTATCCTTCTCAGATTTGAAGTTAGATTTTAATACAAGTAATTCCATATCTGTCATGCTATGACCGGGCATACAAAAGTGTTTGGCCACAGGTAAATCCATTCTTTTTTCTCTTATCGTGTGGCGATGAGAATTCATCCTTGTTCTCAGTTTTTGCCCGGTCTCCCCCACATACAGACCCCCAGTTGGACATTTAGTACATATAATTAGGTACACCACATTAGATGTGATGCAGCTGAAAGTACCTGGTATCTTGTAGTCCTGATGGGAGTTGGGGATCTTTATCCTGTCCGTGGTCATTATAGATGTACAGGTCTTGCATTTCTTTTGTCTGCAAGGAAAGGTTCCTGCAGCTGTTGGGGAGGACAGGGAGCTTCTGACAATGATGCTTCTTAGATTTGGGGGCTGCCTAAAACATAGTAGTGGGGGGTCTGGAAATATGGATTGTAATCGGGCATCTTTTTGTAGTAAAGGTTGTAGTTTCCGTGCAGCTCCCCTTAGCATCTCCAGACTTGGATTGTAGGTGACCACTAGAGGCACCCGGTTATTTTCTTCTTTAGCTTTGTAATGTAGCAGGTGATTCCTTGGTATTCTGGTGGCTCTTGTAATTTGTAAGAAATCATCATTAAACCTGCTGACAAGGGAGGTGCAATAGTCATGATGAACACATCAGACTATATGAAGGAAGCAAACAGACAACTTACGGACACACGCTACTACAGAAAACTGGAGTCGGACCCTACACAGACTATTACAAGGAACTAAGCAAGTTGGTATCTTGTCTGTCTGACAAATCCATAAGAGCTGATGACCTGATACCAGAAAGTCCAAGAACAGGGACATTCTACATGCTTCCCAAAATCCACAAAGCCGGAAATCCAGGGAGGCCGATTATTTCATGTGTGGACACCCTTACTGAGCAAGTATCTGGATGGGTAGAGGGTGTTCTTAAACCCCTGGTAAAGGATACACCCAGCTACATTCAGGACACAACTGACCTACTGAATAAACTAGCAGCAATAGGTCCCCTACCAGAAGGAACCATCCTGGCCACCATGGATGTGGAATCTTTGTACTCTAATATCCCACACCAGGATGGATTAAATGCCTGCAAAGTCTTCATGGGAAACACCGGGAATGATGCTGATTCTGTGGTGAAACTCACAAAATTCATCCTCACCCACAATTACTTCGAATTTGACAACAAGATCTATCTTCAGGAGACTGGCACAGCTATGGGAAGTAAAATGGCTCCACAGTATGCAAATCTTTTCATGGCCAAGCTTGAAAGCGAATTTTTGTCCTCCTGCCCCATCAGGCCTCGGGCCTACTACCGCTACATTGATGACATTTTAATCATCTGGACGGAGTCTGAACAACAGCTAAAGACGTTCCATGAACAGTTCAATCAATTTCATCCCACCATCAACTTAACACTTAACTACTCCAGCACTGAAATTAACTTTTTAGACACCACCATTAAGCTAAAGAACAATGAAATAGAGACATCCCTGTATCAGAAGCCAATCGACCGTCCAACATATCTTAAATGGGACAGTTTCCATCCTAAACACATAAAAAACTCTATTGTCTACAGCCAAGCCATCAGATACAACCGTATATGTTCCAACCCCATGGATAGAGATGAACACCTTGGTCGCCTCAGAAAGACTTTTTTGAACCAGGGCTACCATCCAAGAACAATTGAAAACCAAATTACAAGAGCCACCAGAATACCAAGGAATCACCTGCTACATTACAAAGCTAAAGAAGAAAATAACCGGGTGCCTCTAGTGGTCACCTACAATCCAAGTCTGGAGATGCTAAGGGGAGCTGCACGGAAACTACAACCTTTACTACAAAAAGATGCCCGATTACAATCCATATTTCCAGACCCCCCACTACTATGTTTTAGGCAGCCCCCAAATCTAAGAAGCATCATTGTCAGAAGCTCCCTGTCCTCCCCAACAGCTGCAGGAACCTTTCCTTGCAGACAAAAGAAATGCAAGACCTGTACATCTATAATGACCACGGACAGGATAAAGATCCCCAACTCCCATCAGGACTACAAGATACCAGGTACTTTCAGCTGCATCACATCTAATGTGGTGTACCTAATTATATGTACTAAATGTCCAACTGGGGGTCTGTATGTGGGGGAGACCGGGCAAAAACTGAGAACAAGGATGAATTCTCATCGCCACACGATAAGAGAAAAAAGAATGGATTTACCTGTGGCCAAACACTTTTGTATGCCCGGTCATAGCATGACAGATATGGAATTACTTGTATTAAAATCTAACTTCAAATCTGAGAAGGATAGAAAAGTCTGGGAATATAAACTTATGATGACCTTTGACACTCTTAGTGCTGGGATGAATATATCCCAGAGTTTTATGTCGTTCTACAACAATTAAGGAATCTGCCTCCCTGACCTTTTAGGGTCATCACAACACAATACCAGACCCCAATCAGAGGGTAATAAAACCTTCACTCCTTATCTATGAACTAGTCATATTTATGTTCATCCCTCTGCCATAATGACAGTTCTGCTTCACGTCACTTGTCCTATCTATTTCATTATTCCTGTGTCCTGTTGTGTATAAATATGTGATTCTTCAGAGTTTGTATTAGTCTTTGCCTGATGAAGAGACCTGAGTAGTCTCGAAAGCTTGCAATTTGTTACCATCTTTTCAGTTAGCCATTAAAAGGTATCAACCACTGAGGACTCTCAAGTCTGAATATTTTTCTAAATATGAGCAGGGCTTTTTGAGTCAATATAGCCTATGAGTGATTTTAATTGTTTTTATCATGTGGTGTGTTTTTTATGTATACATTAATAAATTAACACTGATTCATTTTATGGGCATACTTCTTTCTTCTCGTAATATCATTTAGGTCTTTTTGGTATGTTTTAAGTTGACCCTGGTTTATTGGGTTGGGCCAATTTTCTCATTTACAAATGATGAAATGACTCAATTGCAGAAATATTCACATTTGATTTTTACAAGATATTTAACTACATTTTTTGAGCCCGTGACAGGTTCTATTTAAGATCCTGCCACAGCATTTAATTTGGGTTGAGGTTTGGACTTTGACAGAACGATTGCGACACCTTGATTGTTTTCTGTTTCAGCCATTCTGATGTAGATTGGTGAGCTTTGGTTCATTGTTCTGTTGAATAGCTTAATTTTGGCCAACATTTCACTCTAGAATAGTTTATTATCCATAGGAGTTTATGGTCGATTCAATGACTACAAGGTGCCCAGGTTCTATGGCTGCAAAACAAGCTCAAATCATCACCCCAGCACCACTGTCCTTATCAGTTGTCATAAAATATTTGTTCTGATATGCTATATGGTACAGGTCATTATGGCCAACTTTTGTCACGGGAAAAAAATTTCAAGTGCAAGTTCACTAAATGCTAAAACTGACCTGCCAATATGATTCTCCAAGTCATTACGAGTACACAGACACCAAACATGTCTAGGTTCTTTTTTATTTAAGTGGTGAAAAAAATCCAAAGTTTGTTAAAAAAAAAAAAAAAAAGCGTCATTTTCCGAGAACCGTAGCGTCTCCATTTTTCGTGGTCTCAGGTTGGGTGAGGGCTTATTTTTTGCGCGCCGAGCTGACATTTTAAATGATACCATTTTGGTGCAGATATGATCTTTTCATTCACGTTATATCATTTCAATGCAATGTTGTGGCGACAAAAAAACCCATAATTCTGGTGTCATGATACATAGCACGATACAAATTAAAAAGGGGTGGACTTATTTTTTTTCATGATCCTATCTATTGTATTTATTACATGCATTTATGACTGACTGCTTCCAAATTCTTATTTGCACATTTTCTACTTCACAGGAAACGCTATTCATTATCTGTTACACTAAGCATATTAGCCATTGTAATTGGAGCTTTTATAGCAGCCAGGTAAGATGCAGTCATGATATTTTTACCTATATCTGTTCTGTATACAGCTTTGTCTGTTAAAGACCATCATTAATAACTCATCCATAAATGTTTCACTGAGTGTTTTTTTCATTCAGTTTTCTTGTATTTGATTTATTCAGTTTGTATTTTTTACCATTGTGTTTAATTGTTCTTCTAAATGTTCTAATTGTATCTTTATATTCACACAGACTGAATTCAAACAGACTTTTCTAGCAACACTTTAAAATCCATTAACATATATTTAAAGAAATAAGAATTATCCTAGAATGCTTTATTGCTATTGAATGAAGTTATTTTGTGTTTTAAAACTTTAATATACTTACTGTAATACAATATAACTTACAGTAAGTAGGAGAAAGCAAAATCCAAAATCTCCAGAACAGTACAAAAGTTAAACATAAAATTAACATAAAATTACAATAAAATGCTACATGATTAAAACCCACCCACCATTCAAAACCTCCCCACCTCCTTAATTAGGAAAGGTAGAAAGAGAGGGTAAAAAATATAAATTTTCCTTTCCTATTTCTACCCTGTACTAATTATTCCACAGACCCATTGCAGTCAAGTTTCTTTCCACACAGATTACAATGATCTCATTAACAGTAGCTGAACTTAATTGAAAAGAGCAATCAGATATTAATGGAGAATAATTTTACATGCATTTCTTTGCAATCACTGATCTTGCAATAAATAGAATTTTATTACACCCCACAATTCCAAAAAAAGTTGGGGCGTAGTGTAAAATGAAAAGAATGCAATGATTTTTAAAGCTGATATAGCCATATTTAATATTTATTATTTAGATATTTATTCACAACAGAATACAGAACACATAGCAGAAGTTGAAAGTTAAACCTTTTTCAATTTCAATTGAAATAAAATTACTAATTTAGAAATTGATGACAGCAACACATCTCAAAAAAGTTGTGAAAGGGGTAACAAACGGCTGGGGTTAACAAGTCGTTTGACTGTATATAAAAAGAGCATGTCCGAGAGGCAGAGTCTCTCAGGAGCAAAGATGGTCAGAGGTTCATCAGTTGTGATCAACTGCTTCTAACAATTGTGGAATAATTTCATAAAAATGTTCCTCAATGAAAAACTGCAAAAACTTTGAATATTTCACTCTCTACAGTACATAATATCAAAAGATGCAGAGTTTGTGGAGAAATCCATGTGCACAAGGGACAAGGCTAATGGTGGCCCCTAGGTGATCCATCAATTCACTGCATGGGCTCAGTAAGGCTATGTGTGCACGTTGCGGATTCGCTTGCGGAAATTTCTGCGTGGTTTCTGCATCTCCTGGCAGAAAAACGCAGTGGAAATTCCGCACATTTTTTATGCGAATTTTATGCGTTTTTGATGTGGATTTACATGCAGATTTGTATGAGGATTTGTTTGCAGATATGTTAGCTAAATAAAGATATATTATTAAAAAAAAAAATTAAATGTGATGTCCTTTCCTTGTCCTCACTCCATTGTTCATGTGCTTCAATAAAGATGGGCACTATTCTATACTCTCCGCCACACACTCTTCCTCGTTCTGACATCATTTAATTTGACAAATCTGCAGCATTTTTGGCATCAAATCTGCAGCAAATCTGCATACCTTTTTACACCCGCGTTTTATGCTGCAGATTTGAGTGACTCAATGGAAGTCATTGGGTGAAAAACGCTGCAGATCTGCAAAATGAATTGACATGCTGCGGAAAATAAAACGCTGCGAATCAGGACGGAAATTTCCGGATCACTACCTCCTCGTTCCACCCTCTCTCTGTTGGAGTCCCCCAAGGCTCTGTTCTAGGACCCCTACTCTTCTCAATCTATACACTTGGCCTGGGGCAACTCATAAGGTCCCACGGATTCCAGTACCACCTTTATGCTGATGACACTCAGATCACCTCTCTGCTGTCCAGAATCCTGAGTGTCTATCAGCCATATCCTCCTTCTTCTCCTCCCGCTTCCTCAAACTCGATGTGGACAAATCTGAACTTATTATCTTTCCCCCATCTCACAGATCTTCCTTACCTGACCTATCCATCACAATTAACGACATCATGCTTTCCCCCGTACCGGAAGTCCGCTGCCTCGGCATAACCCTTGACTCTGCCCTGTCCTTCAAACCGCACATCCAAGCTTTTTCTACCTCCTGTCGCCTTCAGCTCAAAAATATTTCCAGAATCCGTCCTTTCCTCAAACCTCAATCTACTAAAATGATTGTGCATGCCCTCATCATCTCCCGCCTCGACTACTGCAACATCCTTTTCTCTGGCCTCCCTGCTAACACCCTCGCACCTCTCCAGTTCATCCTTAACTCTGCTGCCTGACTAATTCATCTCTCTCCTCGCTACTCCTCCGCTTCTCCCCTCTGCAAATCTCTTCACTGGCTCCCATTCCCTCAGCGCATCCAGTTCAAATTACTAATACTGACCTACAAGGCCATCTATAACCTGTCTCCTCCATATATCTCTGAACTAAACTCCCGATATCTTCCCTCACGTAATCTCCGATCCTCCCAAGACCTCCTTCTCTCCTCCACACTTATTCGCTCCTCACCCAACCACCTCCAAGACTTCTCCCGAATATCCCCCATCCTCTGGAATTCTTTGCCCCAACACGTCCGACTATAAACCACAGTCGGATCCTTCAGACGGAACCTGAAAACTCACCTCTTCAGGAAAGCTTACAGCCTGCAATGACCCCACTGCCTCCTCACCACAACTGGAGCTACAGCCTCCCCACCACTACCGGAGCTGCTGCAACCCCCCAACCTACTGTCTCCTTCCCCACCATCCTGTAGAATGTAAGCCCGCAAGGGCAGGGTCCTCTCCCTTCTGTATCAGTCTGTCATTGTTAGTTTGTTTACTGTAAGTGATACCTGTAATTTGTATGTAACCCCTTCTCATGTACAGCACCATGGAATCAATGGTGCTATAGAAATAAATAATAATAATCATGTGCACAACACTTCTTGATTATCATTGATTAAAATTGCTTTAGTAATCCTTTGCATTTTTGGAGCATTTCCGTGCGGAAAAAAACGCTGTGGAAATCCGCATCTTGTGCACATAGCCTTATACTTCCAAAAATCATTGTCTGTGAACACCGATTGCTGTACAATGCACAATTACAAGGGGAAGCCATATACCAACACAATCCAGAAATGATGATATCTTCTCTGGGCAAAGCTAATTTAAAATAGACTGAGGAAAAATTAAAAAATCTTCTGTGATCAGATGAATAATAATTTGAAATTCTTTATGGAAACCACAGTTATCATGTCCTGGGACTCAAAAGGTGAGGGACCATCCAGCTTTTTATCACCGCACAGTATAAAAGCCTACATCTCTGATAGCACCGGGTTCATTAGTGCCTATGGCATGGGCAGTGTACACCTCATGAAAGGCTCTATCAATATTGAGCATTATTTAGAAGATTTAGAACCCCATATGCTCCCATTCAGACAATGTCATTTTCAGGGAAGGCCTTGCATATTTCAGCAAGACAATGCTAATCCACATCGTGCATCCATCATAACAGCTTGGCTTTGCAGAAAAAGAGTTCGGGTGATGAACTAGTCGCCTGCAGTTCAGACCTTTCACCAATAGAAAACATGTGGCGCATTATGAAATGAAAAATCTGGCAAAGACGCAGGACTGTTGGGCAGCGAGAATCCTGCACCAGACAAGAGCAAGACAATATTCCTTTCTCAAAACTCCAACAATAGGTCTCTTCACTTCCCAGACATTTACAGGAAGTTGAAAAAAGAGGGAATGCTAAATAATGGTAGACAAGTCTCTGACCCAACATTTTTGAGATATGTTGCTGTCACCAATTTCTAAATGAGTTTGTTTTTCAAATGAAATGGAAAAATGTCTTTCATCTTCTAATCTGTGTTCTATGTTTTCTTGTTAATAAAATATGACTATAGGAGATTTTCCATTCAGTGCATTCTTGTTTGCTTCACATTTTACACAAAACATCAACTTTTTTTTTAAATTGAGATTGCATTTGATTTCTACCAAACTTGAAAAAATCCCAAAAGACAAACTGATTTATCACGGAAGTTGTTTTCAAGTATAAATTAGTTGAGAGTTGTTCTTTTCTGCATTGTAGTTTCTGTTTTTAAAGAAAATCACTGTAGCGCTGCTGACAGTGCCCCTGCATGGTGTCCCATTATCCCCCCATGCAGTGATGCCAGCTTACTCACCGCGCCAGCCTCGCGGTGTGGTCTCCCGGCATGTCCCTCTTGCTTCCTGGTGTGCATCCCACAGTTCCTAGCGTCCCGCATGGTATCCATTTGTGCGCGCAGTCCCCTGTTCTTAAAGGGGCAGTGCACGCATACACTAAATGAAGTTAGCTTGTTGCTGAGAGGCGTTTAGTATAATGTAGTGCACCTGCAAGATGGCGCCCAGCCAATAGCTGGAAGGCATAGTGTATAAAAGACTCCCTCTTCCCTAGGGAGTCACCAAGCAAAGTGTAGAGTCATTAGAAAGTAAGGTGTACTACTAGTGAGCTGTGAGGTCCCTGCTCTGGATGCGGCCAGTGTCCTGAACCTGTATCCCTGGTCCCAGTGTGGCCAGTCCTGTATCTGTAGTCCCCTGGTCCTCAACCTCATCCCATGGTCCGTGAGCAGCCAGTGCCTAAACCTCATCTCCTGGTCCGTGCACAGCCAAACCCTGACAATGCATCCTAGACCGGCGTGTCTGAACCAAGCCTGGATCTGTGTCAGTAACCATTCTGTAGAGGTGCCAGAATTTACTACTCTGAACAGAGACCTAGCCCTAATCAGTGTCAGTGTACCTGACCTCTGAGGTCAGCTGCTGCAGTACCAGGATCTGCCTGTGCCAGACACACCGATTGAATCCAGGGAATGAACACTAGGGGAAGTGAGTGGGGAGACTGTTGTGAATGTCTTAGAGATGACTTCGGAGCTGAGGCTCTCTCCGGTGGTTGCTGAGGGTATTGAACCAATTAAGGAATGGGTGTCAGGTGGAGATGACTGGCTTGATATAAGTGACCTGAACTCCCATCAGCCTTGCCGGTAATCAATTGTTCTTCCAGGTCTTGCTTGGAGCTCAGCTTGCATTCCTGCTTTGATTCAGATAAGTGATTTGCTTTTTTTTTTCCTCTGGTTGGATTTTCCTTGCTGGTTCGCTGCCTTGCAGTGGACTTCAGCCTGGTCCCCTTTTGGGGCCTGGCGCTGCAATTGTGCTCAGTTTGTCTTTGCACTTTTGCTCTGTTCCTTGTCACTTTTTATTTGCTGAATTGCTGTGTGTTACACCAGAGATTTGATTTAGGTGATAGAGATCGTGTGATCTCAGGTTTTTTGTTAATCAGAAGTGTTGGTATTTTTGTCAGGGTTTTTTTTGGGTTGCAGTCAGAATTCTTTCCTATACTTTTCTATCTAGACAGATTGGGCCCCAGCATTTGCTCATTCTATTTTCTGCCTGTGTTCGTATTTTCTTTATGTCTAACCACCATTACATGTTTGGGGGCTTCCTATTTCTTTGGGGGTTCTGCTACGGGGCAGATAGCTTTCATCTTTCTGCCTTTAGGTGTAGCTATCTCTCCGGCTGTGACGAGGCGTCTAGGATCACCGTAGGTACGCTCCACGGCTACTTCTAGTGTTGCGGTTAGTTTAGGGTCCTGCAACCCAGTAGTTTTCAGCCTCTCTGGTGTATTGCTAATTTGGCTATTTTTGCAATTTCTCCTCAGCTACCGAAACAAACAGTATTACCGGCCAAACTGAAAATTATATGGTACTCAACAGAAGAGAAAAATAGTTAAAAAGGAAAAAAAAAAAGGGAGTTGTCAGAAATTTTTTTTTTTCTGTTGCATTTTTCCCTCTTTTTCTCTGGGTGCTGAGGAGGAATTTTTTTTTTTCCTCAATGGAGATTGCACAGTTGTCTGGCCGTGTGGAGTAGCTTGCCACTGAGGTTCAGAGTATTGCTACCTATCTTGCTAGGTTGCTGGTTGTGGAACCTAGGATCCCCATACCAGATTTATTTTTGGGGGATCGGTCTAAATTTCTGAATTTCAAAAATAACTGTAAGTTGTTTTTTGCCTTAAAGCCTAAGTCCTCAGGGAATGCAGCACAGCAGGTTCAAATTGTCATCTCTCTGCTGCGCGGCGACCCTCAGGATTTGGCTTTTTCCCTGACACCTGGGGATCCTGTTTTGAATGATGTTGATGTATTTTTTCAGGCTCTGGGGTTATTGTACGATGAACCTAATGTCACTGATCAAGCTGAAAAGACCTTGTTGATATTAAATCTGGGTCGTGAAGACGCTGAGCTGTACTGTCAGAAATTTCAAAAGTGGGCAGTCATGACCAAATGGAATGATGATGCTTTGGCTGCCCTTTTTCGGAAGGGTCTGTCAGAAAATGTAAAGGGCGTTATGGTGGGATTCCCTGTTCCCTCTGGTCTCAATGATTCTATGTCTTTGGCTATTCAAATTGACAGACGTGTGCGTGAGCGCAGAGGTATGCGTGAGAAAGTGTTGCCTTGTGAGCCAGCTCCTGAGCCCATGCAGTGTGATGGAGTGACTTCTGGGGCTCAGCGTCATGAGTTTTGAAAGCGCAATGGGTTATTTTTCTACTGTGGTGACTCTTCTCATGCTATTTCCGTCTGCCCTAAGCGGGGAAGACGTTTTGCGCACTCAGTTGTCTTGGGTAGTGTTCAGACTAAATTTCTGCTGACTGTTACCCTGATTTGCTCCGTGTCCACATTTTCGGCTCAGGCTTTTGTTGATTCAGGAGCAGCTATTAACCTGATGGATTTTGACTTTGCCAAACGTTGTGGATTTTCCATGATACCCCTGCGGAAGTCTATTCCCCTACTGGGCATTGATTCTACCCCTTTGGCGGAGAATAAACCCCAGTTTTCTACTCAAGTGATAATGAGGGTTGAACCAGATCACCAGGAGAGTTGCAAATTTCTAAATTTCTGGTGTTGCATAATCTGCATGACATTATTGTACTGGGTTTCCCTTGGTTACAGACTCATAATCCTGTTTTGGATTGGAAATCTGTCTGTGACCAGTTGGGGCTGCCAATGTGTTAATACTGACACTCCTGTTTTTTCTGCCTCTCCCCAGTCTCAGGATGTCCCTGACTTTTTGACTGATTTTTCTGATGTGTTTAGTGAGAGTAAGTCTGCATCCTTACCTCCTCACAGGAGCTATGACTGCGCTATTGAGTTAGTGGCTGGTGGTAAATTTCCTAAAGGTTGCCTTTTTAATTTATCTGTACCTGAACACGATGCTGTGCGATCTTATATCAAGGAGTCTTTGGAGAAGGGTCATATCAGACCATCCTCTTCACCCTTGGGCGCCGTTGTTTTCTTTGTGGCCAAGAAGGATGGTTCATTGAGGCCGTGTATTGACTATCGGCTCCTGAATAAAATCACTGTTAAATATCAATATCCGTTACCCTTGATTTCTGACCTATTTTCCAGAGTGGAAAGTGCTTGTTGGTTTACCAAGCTTGACCTCAGGGGGGCGTATAACCTTATTCGCATTAAGCACGGGGATGAATGGAAGACGGCGTTTAATACCCCAGAAGGGCATTTTGAGTACCTAGCGATGCCTTTTGAGCTTACTAATGCCCCTTCTGTCTTCCAATCCTTCATGAATGATATTTTCAGGGATTTTGTGGATAAATTTCTGATCGTTTATTTGGATGATATCTTGATTTTTTCCAACGACTGGGACTCTCATGTAAAACATGTTCGGACTGTGTTCCAGATTTTGAGAGAGAATGCACTGTATGTGAAGGGATCAAAGTGTCTTTTTGGCGCACAGAATGTCTCATTTCTGGGATTCATTTTGTCTCCGTCTGTTATTGAAATGGACCCGGTCAAGGTTCAGGCCATCTGTGATTGGGTTCAACCTACTACATTGAAGGCTCTTCAGAGATTTTTGGGTTTTGCCAATGTTTATCGTAAATTTATTGGTAATTTCTCCGGTATTGTTAAGCCATTGACTGATTTGACCAAAAAGGGTTCCGATGTGGTGAATTGGCCTCCTGAGGCAGTTTCTGCGTTTCAGGAACTTAAGCAGAGATTCATTTCTGCTCCTGTTCTACGGCAGCCTGATGTTTCTCTGCCGTTTCAGGTGGAGGTTGATGCTTCTGAGATTGGGGCAGGTGCCGTTTTGTCCTAAAGGAATCCAGAGACCTCTAAGAGTAACCCTTGTGCCTTCTTCTCTTGAAAATTTTCTCCAACTGAACGTAATTATGACGTGGGTAATCGGGTGTTATTGGCCATGAAGTGGGCCTTTGAAGAGTGGAGACATTGGCTGGAAGAAGCCAAACATCAAGAGGTGGTCCTCACGGACCATAAGAACCTGGTTTATCTCGAATCAGCCAAGTGACTTAATCCTAGACAGGCCAGGTGGGCCTTGTTTTTCACACGTTTCAATTTTGTGGTTTCTTTTCTTCCGGGCACTAATGTTAAGGCGGATGCTCTCTCGAGGAGTTTCTTTGCGGATTCTCCTGAGTTATCTGATCCTGCTGTTATTTTGAAAGAGGGTGTAGTTCTTTCCGCCATCTTGCCCAATTTGAGACTGGCTCTGGAGGGGTGTCAGGAGGATAAACCTGAACGCTGCCCTGTTGAGAAATTGTTTGTCCCAGACCAGTGGAAGAAGAGTGTGATGTCTGAGATTCATTGTTCCGCGTTGGCTGGTCATCCCGGGATTTTTGGTACCAGAGACTTGGTGAGTCGGTCCTTTTGGTGGCCTACTTTGTCTCGTGACGTCAGGGACTTTGTGCAGTCCTGTGGTACTTGCTCTCGTTCCAAGCCTTGCTCTTGCTGTAGTGGTTTGTTAATGCCGTTACCTGTACCCAAGAGGCCATGGACCCATATTTCTATGGATTTTATTTCCGACCTCCCTATCTCTCAGAGAATGACCGTTATCTGGGTAATCTGTGATAGGTTTTCCAAGATGATACATCTTATGCCATTACCTAAGTTGCCTTCCTCCTCCGAATTGGTGCCTTTGTTCTTTCAGCACGTGGTTCGGTTGCATGGCATTCCGGAGAACA
The DNA here is from genome assembly GCA_033576555.1 of Oophaga sylvatica. NCBI lineage: Eukaryota > Metazoa > Chordata > Amphibia > Anura > Dendrobatidae > Oophaga > Oophaga sylvatica. The sequence continues at coordinate 692,386,453 of JARQOD010000001.1, read as the reverse complement.
TTGTGTCTGACAGAGGAGTCCAGTTTGTTTCCAGATTTTGGAGGACATTTTGTTCTAAACTTGGTGTTCAGTTATCTTTCTCCTCTGCATTTCACCCTCAGACCAATGGACAAACCGAGAGAACAAACCAGACCTTGGAGACTTATTTGAGATGTTTTGTGTCTGCTGATCAAGTTGACTGGGTCTCTTTTTTGCCTTTGGCTGAGTTTGCTCTTAATAATAGGGCTAGCTCTGCCACCTTGATGTCTCCATTTTTCTGCAATTCTGGGTTTCACCCTCGATTTTCTTCAGGACAGGAGGAGGCTTCCATCTGTCCTGGGGTTGACTCTATTGTGGAGCGTATGCAGCAGATTTGGGACCAGGTAATGGAGAGGTTGTCTGTCTCTCAAGAGAAGGCCCAGCGGTTTGCCAACCGGCATAGGACTGATGGTCCTCGTTTTAAAGTGGGGGACTTGGTTTGGTTGTCCTCAAGAAATATCCCTATGAAGGTTGCATCTCCAAAATTTAAGCCAAGGTTCATTGGACCTTATAAGATCATGGAAATTCTTAATCCTGTTTCCTTCAGTTTGTTTCTTCCAGGGACATTTAAGATCCATAACGTGTTCCACAAGTCCTTATTGAAGAGGTTTGTCGAGCCGGTGGTTCTTATTGCTGCGCCTCCCGACCCTGTTTTGGTTGAGGGCAATTTGGAGTATGTGGTTGAGCAGATATTGGATTCTCGTTTTGCTAGACGGAAACTCCAGTATTTGGTTAAGTGGAGGTTATGGTCAGGAGGATAATTCTTGGGTGTTTGCTTCGGACATCCATGCTAGGAGACTGATCCGTGCCTATCACCGAGCTCATCCTGATCGGCCTGGTTGCGCACGTGAGGGTTCGGTGACCCCTCCTCAAGGGGGGGGTACTGTTGTGAATGTCTTAGAGACGACTTCGGAGCTGAGGCTCCCTCCGGTGGTTGCTGAGGGTATTGAACCAATTAAGGAAAGGGTGTCAGGTGGAGATGACTGGCTTGATATAAGTGACCTGAACTCCCATCAGCCTTGCCGTTAATCAGTTGTTCTTCCAGGTCTTGCTTGGAGTTCAGCTTGCATCCCTGCTTTGATTCAGATAAGTGATTTGCTTTTTTTTTTCCTCTGGTTGGATTTTCCTTGCTGGTTCGCTGCCTTGCAGTGGACTTCAGCCTGGTCCCCTTTTGGGGCCTGGCGCTGCAATTGTGCTCAGTTTGTCTTTGCACTTTTGCTCTGTTCCTTGTCACTTTTTATTTGCTGAATTGCTGTGTGTTACACCAGAGATCTGATTTAGGTGGTAGAGATCGTGTGATCTCAGATTTTTTGTTAATCAGAAGTGTTGGTATTTTTGTCAGGGTTTTTTTTGGGTTGCAGTCAGAATTCTTTCCTATACTTTTCTATCTAGACAGATTGGGCCCCAGCATTTGCTCATTCTATTTTCTGTCTGTGTTCGTATTTTCTTCTTGTCTAACTGCCATTACATGTTTGGGGGCTTCCTATTTCTTTGGAGGTTCTGCTACGGGTCAGATAGCTTTCATCTTTCTGCCTTTAGGTGTAGCTATCTCTCCGGCTGTGACAAGGTGTCTAGGATCACCGTAGGTACGCTCCACGGCTACTTCTAGTGTTGCGGTTAGTTTAGGGTCCTGCAACCCAATAGTTTCCAGCCTCTCTGGTGTATTGCTACTTTGTCTATTTCTCCTCAGCTACCGAAACATAACAGGAGACAGCAGTAAAAAATAGAACTGTATGGCTGCTGCTGAGAACACGATGCACTAAACAGGACCTGAGACACGTGATCACAGGGGGAGTGGCTGAAGAAGGAGCTAATCTCCGTGCAAGGGAGTTAGAGAGTGGTCAAGCAAGCAGGGTTCAATAGCCAGCGGGCAACGCAGTATCTAAGGGCACAGACTAAAGAATGGTCAAATACAAGCCGAAGTCAGAAACCGGACAGGAACGCAGTAACCAAGGGCACAGACAAGTCAGAGGGCAAGCCAGAGATCAGAACAGAAGAAATAGCAGAGGTACAGAATCAGAGCGCAGACCCAAAACGAGGGACAAACCGGACCATATACTGGACAAGGACACGGGGACAAACGGTATACACAGGTATAGCAAGGTCAGCTGCTCAACCAAGGACAGAACTATCACTGACAAAACCCCAACAGGGGAGCGGTTAATATAGCCATCCCCAGACCAAAAGGAGGCCAGCAAAGTTAACTCCATAAAGCCCAGGACGGTGAAAGGAATTCCCGTCCAGAGCCGTGACACTGCCCATTAGTGGTACCTGGCAGCTACCTGCCGCACAAGCCTAACCTCACCACTAGAGTCTCCAGTGAACACCAATGTAGCTTGTTAGTTACGCCCCTTCCTGGGTAGGCTCGGACCTTTGGCACTGTGGGTCCACAAATCAACATACGCCACTGTTAGGCATAACAATCGCTGTTGTATGATGGATACCACTGAACCAGATGGACATCTTTAACTTGCAATGAGATGCATCAGGTTCAGTCATAGTTTCTGATAATTAATAGGAAAAATAGTGCTGCACACAACAGCTCTATTTTATGAAATTGTTAAATCTGACGTAATCAGAGCCTCTAGACTCAATTATACCAGCTCTCTGGCACAGAAGTGTTGAAAGATGTTTCATACACAGTAAGTTCTGTAGTTAGGGGGCACCTTGAGGGCTTGTGCACACTGGATTATTACAGTTCCATTTTGCATAGGTATAATAAAACTATTGTGGAGGCACATAGCATTGCTTGTAAAGCAAAATATCTTTGTACATTTCATCGGGATAAGTTCAATCCTTATGCAGTGGAAGCTGAATGTAATATGAACATTGCAACAATGGCTGGGATCAGAGATTAAACATACAGGATAGATGTAATCTCCTAGATACCGCACAAAATATTAATTGACACTTTTTTAAACTTTTGATATATAACTACAGGCAGTTAGATTATTAAAGGAAAGCCTGTCAGCAGGGTTGTGCTCAGTAACCTACAGACTGTGTCCGGTTGGTGCCATTATACTGATTAAAATAATACCTTGGTTGATGAAATCCATCTTATTGTTGTTGTTTAAACTTTATTTTCAGTTTTGAGTTAATGATATGCCCGTGCCCTGGGGCGGCTTGTGGGCGGTCATGATATGGTGCTCTGATTAGGTATTCATCTATATGGCTTCTGACAGGTCACTGATCCCTCACTGACCTGCTCTCTAGTTTGCATAATCAATATTCTATATTTACCTGTCAGAAGCCATATAGATGAATACCTGATCAGAGCACCACATAAAGAACCCCCCATAGGCCGCCCCAGAGCACGAATGTTATGAATGTTTTAGAAATGAATTCTGAGCAGAAGCTCCCTCTGGTGGTTACAAACAGTACTGAACCATTCAATGAGGATTGGCAATCAGGAATCACGGACTGGCTGGATATAAGGGAGGTTTCCACCCATCATGGTTGCCGGTGATCAATTGTTCTTGTCTCAACGTTGTTTCCTGGTTCACTTGGAAGCTTGTTGAGTCTTGCCTCTTCTCCTGCTCTCAGATAAGATATTTTCTGTTTTTTGTTTTTGTGCTTGCCATTTGCATATTTCTATGCATTTCTGTGAGGTTGGCCAGGTTCCCCTCCCTGGGGGGCTTGGTCTCCTCTCGGTTCCTCTGGAGCCACTGTTGTTTGTTCATTTGCCTTTTCCAGTTTTTTCTGTGGCTGCGGCTTAGTTTTGTTACACCAGAGAACTAATTTAGGTGGTAGAGGTCGTGTGATCTCAGGTGTTTTTGCAATTAGTAGCGTTGGCTTTTTTTTAGGGTGTTTTGGATTGCAGTAAGTATCCTTCCTATCCATTTCTGTCTATGCAGATTGGGCCCCAGCGTTTGCTCATACTATTTTCTGTCTGTGTCTGTATTTCCTCTTGTCTAACCGCCATTACATGTTTGGGGGCCTCCTATATTCTTTGGGGATCTGGTCCGGGGCAGATAGCTTTCCTCTTTCTATCTTTAGGTGTAGTTAGCCTCTCAGGCTGTGACGAGGCGTCTAGGACCAACGTAGGAACGCTCCACGGCTGCTTTTAGTTGTGGTGGTTAGTCAGGGTACTGCAATCCAGTAGATTCCAACCTCTCTGGTGTATTGCCATTTTTGCCTGCTCTCCTCAGCTACCAAAACATAACACACGAGCATATCATTAATTCAAAACTGAAAATAAAGATTAAACAACAACCACAAGGCGGATTTCATCGACCAAGGTATTATTTTAATCAGTATGACATGACACTGTGTGCAGTTTACTGTGCACAATCCTGCTGACAGGTTCCCTTTAAGCTCCCACAAGTCTAGTGATCTGTATGTAATACAATTTGTAACAATTGTGCAAACGTTTGAAAAAATAAAGAAAAAGACTTGGAGCTCATTATACAAGTGTCACTTCATACATAGTGTTGAAAACCTTAAGACTGACACCATAGAGTGTTGTGAGCATGTTGGAAATGACTTCTGAGTTGGGGCTCCCTCTGGTGGTTGCTGAGGGTATTGAACCAGTGTTGAAAAGTAGAAGTCCATCACCTGCGAGCGATGACTGGCAATCAGGAGATACTGACTGGGCTGATATAATTGAGCTGCCTTCCCATGATCCTCGCCGGTGATCAATTGTTGTTTCCTGGTTCATTTGGAAGTCAGCTGGTGTCTTGCCTTCGTCTGCTACTTTCAGATAAGATATTTTCTGCTTGTTTCTATCGTGTTTGCAATCTCCATTTTTTGTCTGCACTTTTGTGGGAGGTTAGCCGGGTTCCCCTCCAGGGGCCTGTGCTACTCTCTGTTTTTCAGTAGCCACTGTTTATTTGCTCCATTGCTTTGTCCCTGCTATTTCAGTTTCTGCGGGTTAGCCGCTTGGTCACACCAGAGATCTGATTTAGCGGGTGGCGAGATCGTGTGGTCTAAGCATTTTTTGAAATCAGAAGTGTTGGAATTTTCTAGGGTTTTGCTGGGTTGCAGATAGTATTCTGTCCTGTCCTATCCTTTCTAGGCAGTATTTGGCCCCAGCATTTGCTCACTCTATTTTCTGCCTGCGTTTGTGTTTCTTCTTGTCTAACCGCCATTATATGTTTGGGGGCTACCTATTCCTTTGGGGCTCTACTGCTTTCCTGTTTCTATATTCAGGTGTAGCTAATCTCTCTTAGTTCCCAACCTCTCTGGGTGTTTGGCTGCCTTTGCTGTTTTTTGCTCCTGTCCTCCTCTGCTACCAAATCATAAAAATAGAGGTGTATTACATAACACTTGGCCTGTTGATGATATCTACCTTTAAAGCACAACTCCAGCATTTTTTTTGTTTCAGCGCATGAGTGGTGCATTTAATAAAAGTTCCCTCACCCCAGTATTATTCTTACTAACTGCAGTCTTCAGCTCTTCCCAGTGCTGCTCCAGTCCCGTGCTGTCATCTTGTGACCTAACTGACTGACCGATAGTAAGAGGTATCAGTTACAAGTTCTCAGTATAAGTCTACAAGAGCATAAACTTTGAGTTATAACTTCCAGATTGCTCCAGTAAACACTGCCGAGATTTGGCTTATCACAAGAGCATATTATGGATGCAGCTGGTTAGTATGAGATTATATGCAATGAAACTTAACTTAGAAGCAACACTCCAGCAATAAAATAAAATGCTGGATTGGTGCTTTAACCCCTTAACGACCGCTGATACGCATTAAAACCGCGGCCGCAAAGAGGTCTTATTCCTGATCGCCATTTTAAAACAGGAATGAGGAAATAAGTCTATAGCACCCACCAGAGTCCGAAAATATCTGGGGTTTCAGCTACCTGAGGTAGCTGAGACCCTGGAGAACGTGATCAGGGATGGTTTTTATTTTTTATTATTCAATGACATCAAAAAAAATTGTGTCCGCTAAAAAAAATCATTTCTTTCTCTTCTGACATGATATAACATGACAAAAGAGAGAGAAATTATGTCCCCAAGGCCCCCTCAGTACCTCCATCATCCCCTGGGCCCTCCTGCTTCGTCCACCGGTCCTCTGTTTCCTGCTAATGAAGAAAAATGGATGGTGCATGCGCAGTGTGCCCGCTTAGATCTGCTGGCCAGCACCCAGCAACAGCAAAGTATTTTCCTATTGGTTCCAGACTTTTGATCACTGTGCTAGACTCTATTACAGTGAGCAAAAGCCCAAAAATAGTAAATCTTCCCTGAGTCATCATTTTGGATTAATTTTTTCTTATTTTATAATTTTTATGTCTTTCACTCTTTGACATTAGAGTTAGGGCTGGGGTTGTGCTTAGGGTTAGTGTTGGGCTTAGGGTTGGAGTTGAGCTTAGTGTTGTGGTTGGGCTGAGGTTTAGGGTTGGGGTTAGGCATAGGGCTTTTTCAAAAGTAAAAAAAAAATTATAACGACTAGTGTTGAGTGCAAATGCTCGCTACTCGAGTTTGTATTGGGTGCTCGGGTATGCACCTAGTTTCACAGGTGTTCTATTGACATGCTCGAGTCATCGCCTCTCATGTTTTGTGGCTGTTAGTCACCCAAAAAAATATGTGACGATTGCCTGCCATACATGGGCAATCCCGCACTTTTTTTCGCTGTCTAAAAGCCACGAAGCATGCGAAGTGGAGACTCGAGAATGTCACTCAAGCACCCACGATACTCGGTGCATACCCGAACACCCAATGCAAACTCGAGTAGGAGCACTTGCATTCAGTACTAATGACGACATTTTCAATATGACGACCTAATGTTGTCAAATTCTGTGTAGTACCTTTGGGTTCAAATTTCTCACTATTCCTCTGGATAAAATCCTTGAGTGGTGTAGTTTCCAAAATGGATTAACTTGTGGGGGTTTCTGCTGTTTGTGTGCCTTAGGAGCCCTGAAAATGTGACAGCCTGCTATTTTTTTCAGCCAATTTGTGTTCCTAAATATTGCTCTAAAATGCAAATATTGCTCCTTCCATTCCAAGCCCTGCCATTTATCCAAAGAGAATTTTTTAACTACATGTGAGGTATTGCTGCACTTGAAAGAAATTGCATAACAAAGTGTGTGGTCCACTATTTGGTGTTACCTCTTGGAAAAGTGAAAAAATTGGGGCTAAAACAACATTTTAGAGGTAAAATTTTTTTTTTTTCATTTCACTTTGCATTACTTCCTGTGTAGCACGTGAAGGGTTAAAAATTTCCTGACAGCAGTTTTGAGGTATTTGAGGGGTGCAATTTTTAAAATGGTATCACTTTTATGGCGTTTCCAATATATAGGCCCCTCAAAGTCCATTTAAATCTGATTAGGTCCCTAAAGAAATGGGTTTTGTAAATTTGTTGAAAAAATGAAAAATTGCTGGTAAACTTTAAACCTCTTAATCATTCTAACAAAACAAAATGAGATTTGAAAAATGGTTCAAATGTAAAGACGTAAAAATATTGGTTGTAGAATCTAAGTTGTTCGACAGTAGTTCATCTCATCACCCACTCCCGATGACATGATTGCAAAGTGCTGATCAATCCTCTGAGCAGCCAAGGGACATAATGAAGTCACTATGTCTGCCATTTCAGCACTCTTATTAAGCCTAGTCCCAATTTACCAGATTATTGCTTATCCGCAATATAGGCAATAGCTTGCTAAATGTCCAGGGGCCACACGGCTGTGGACAGCTATCAATCTGAAAACAGGTTTTGAAGTTCTCCATTTGAATAAAGTGGTGGCTTGCATATTGAAAGATTCAAGGAAATGCCAGAATTGCTGTTTGTAGGTTACTCTTGATCTATAAATTTAATAAAAAGTCATTACTGAGTTATGTGTATTATAAAATGGAACCAATAAAAACGAATATCACACAAAAAAACAAGCCCCCAAACTGTTCCACCATCGGAAATATGAAAAAGTAATGGCACTCATATAAAAATGTGTTTTTTTCTTTATGTTGTAAAACACAAATTGTTTTGTAGACTCATTTTCTAAATAGTAAAATGTAACAAAAGAAATATAAATTTTCATGTTCATTTATGACATTTTACCACACAGTAAAAACGAAATCCAGAAACTTCGGTAAAATTTAGGCCGCAGGGATTTTTTAATTTTTTTTTTTTTTTTTTAATATCTTGCTTCGTAAATTAAACAGTGCCATAACAATTAAATCTCATCCTGCAAAAAAACCAGCCCTCATTAGGCATGTCATAAAATAAAATAGTTATGGCTTTTGGAAACTGTTGATAACAAAATGGCCATGACGTCTGAAAGAATATCTTCAGTGATGTACTAACAATCCCATTTGAGCATTATGTGAACCTACTGTATAAAATGAGAATTTGTTTTTCAGTTTCGACCTTACTTTTAATTTGGAAGCATACACCATGGTGTTGATGAATGATTTATTCACAGCGGCCTATGGGGTTTACATCAAAGAGAAAATAAATCCTCAGGTAATTCTTCTAATGGGTTATTTTTGTCTAAAACCACATGCCTCCGTCTTATTTGTTTATCACTTCCTTTGGGTATGAAGGAAGTCAAAGAAGGACGTATAATTGCTGCAATCTGTCCAGCCGCACTGGGTCCAAGAGGTAAGAAGGTCAACCTCCACCTCCCAAGCTGTAAGCAGCTTTCATCGCAAACACAACGAGTGTTTGGCATATCTGTAGCGATGAGAGCCCACTTAATTTACGGGCTCCATGTCTCCAGAAGCAGGAGATGGGCATACTGTATGGGCTCTACACTTGCAGATTTGCAATTTTCACTCAGCAACATTCACAGCTGCTTGTTTCTGGCAAACACCCATGGAGTCAAAATCATCACTGCACCTGTAGATACATTCCCAAAGGGATGTAATGTCCAAAATGGGGTCACTTGAGGGGGGGGATTCTACTCTTCCGGCACTTAACAACTCTGTATATTGAGTCAGCAAAGTATTCTACCATCATTTGTTCTCAAAGAGTCAAAAAGTGCACCTTCCATTCCGAATCATGCAGTGTGGCTAAGAATTAAAGTACAGTGCAACCATTTTTACCAATTTCCTCATGTGACAATGTAAAATGATTTTTGTGGTAAAAATGGAATTATTTTTTCTTCACTGCCCAGTGGTATAAAATTATGTGACACATGTGGTGTCAATATAATCACTGCAAACTTAGATAAATTCATTGGAGTCGTAGTTTGTAAAACTGGGTCACATATGAGGAGTTCTGCTGTTTTGGAGCCTCAGGGGCTCTGCCAATGTGACATGGCAACCTCAAACGATTCCATCAAAATGTATACTACGATATGGCACTCCTTTACTTCGGAGCTTTGCACTGTGCCTAAAAAGTAGTTTTCAACCACATATGAGGAATTGGTGAAATTAGATGAAATGCGTAACATACTTTGTGGTCCATTTTCTCCTATTGTCCCTTTTGAAAATTGAAAACTTGAGGTCAAATTAAAATTTTAGTGGAAAAAATGGTGATTTTCCATTGACTAAAGGGTATGCCACACTAAACAATATCGCTAACGGGATCGCTAAAAAACGTCACTATTTAGCGATCCTGTTAGCGATGTTGTTCAGTGCGGCAGCTTCCAGCGACGAGCTTCCTGCTGTGATCTCGCTCGTCGCTGGAATCGTTCCGGACCCTATTTTCTCGTCGGCGCTCCCGCTGGGTAAGTATCTAATCGCTGTGTGGCACCTTTTCTTAGCGATTTAGCGGTACTTTTGTACCGCTAAAGTCGTTAAGAAGATCGCTAACGGCGATAGCGTCGTTAACTATATCGCTAAATGTGGCTGCATTTAGCGATATAGAAACAATCCCGCTAGCGATCGCATTAGTATGCGTCGTTATTGTGATCGCTAGCGGGATTGTTTAGTGTGGCAGTACCTTCAGCCCAATGTTATACAATTCTGTGAATTGCTTGAGGATTAAAAATGCTCACTGCACTGCTAGATGAATTCCTCAAGAGGTGTAGTTTCCAAAATTGGGTCACTTGTGGGGGCTCTTCAATTTTGACATGGCATCTGCAATCTGTTCCAGCCAAAATGCACTCCCGAATTCTATTGGTGCACCTTCCATTTCAAGCCCTACCTTGTACCCAAACAGTAGTTTTCCACCACACATTGGTTATTGGTGCACTCAGGACAAATTGTACAACAAAGTGTATTTTAAATTTTCTCCTGTTATCCTTGTGAAAATGAAAAATTTGGAGCTGAAGCAACATTTTGCAGAAAAAATATATTTTTTAATTTTCACGACTCAACATTATAAAATTCTGTGAAGGACCTATGAGTTTGAGGTGCTCACTACACATATGATTAGTTCCTTGAGGGGTATAGTTTCCAAAATGGAGTCATTGGGGGGTTCCACTGTTTAGGCAGATCAGGGGCTCTGCAAATCGCGACATAGTGTCTGCTATTTTTTCCAACACATTTTGCACTCTAAAAGTCAAATGTCATTCCTTCTGTTCCGAGCCCCACTATGCAGCCAAATAGTAGTTTTTTTCCACAAATGGGATATCGGCACACTCAAAAGAAATTGCCCAACATATTGTATGGCCCATTTTCTCCTGTTACCCTTGTGAAAATTTAGGACAGAAGGAACATTTTTTGAAAAAACTTTAAATCTTCGTAATTTCCTTCCACATTGCTTTCATATCTGTGAAGCACCTAAAGGGTTAATAAACTTATTGAATTTGGCTTTTAAAATGGTGTCACTTTTGGGTATTTTCTGTCATATGGAAGCTCACAGGGTCCACACTACTGACAGCGGCATCAGAGGGGTTAAATGCCCGCGATTGGTTCTAGCTCTGATCGTGGGCGTTATTGCGGGGTGTCAGCTCTCACACAGACCTGACACCTGCACTCAGGGTGAGGCCGCGCGATCATGCCACCGTTCATATACTGCTGTTTTGCGGAACGCAGCTCCCGTTAAGCAGTATATGTACAGCGCATGTCGGGAAGGGGTTAAGGATATAAAAATTGAAAGTTTGAAAATTGCTAAATTTTCGTCAAAATTCCGAAATTTTCACAAATAAACCCCAAATAATTCTACCTAAATTTTCTCCTAACATAAAGTGCAAAGTGTCATGAAAAAAACAATCAAATCACTGGAATTCTTGAAGGGTTGCAGAGTTATTAACATATAAAGTGCTACTGGTCAGAATTGTAAAATTTGGCGTTGTCAGGAATGTGGAAACAAACTTTGTGCAAAGGGGTTAAGGAATCCTTCCTGGTCTTCATCAGGACACCTCTAAAGATGAATCAGTCAGATCCCCAGGTTGCAGTCCTCAGAAAAGTCACCGGTAGGCAAGGAAACTTGTAAGTGATAAGTTATAGAAGGGCATGCAAGTGGCAGCCACAGGCAAGCAGAGCAACATCTGACATGAGGCGAGTTGAGTATCTCGCTAGAAACAGCAAAGTGCTGGACATTAGGAGGGGTAGTAGAACAGCAGCTAAGACTTTGCTGTCTGAACCTGGCTCAAAAACCCGCCCAGCAGTTCTTTATAAAAACCCACCATCCCTTTTCCCCTGAGCTTCCCCTTACTCTTTGGTATGGGAGCAGAGCTTCCTTATTACTTACCCACGAGCCCACTGCTGTCAGAAATATGAAAGTGGAGCAGGGGAAACTTGCCTTCACTGCTCTGTTGCGGGGAAGACCAAGCCTTTGATACATCATGGCTAGTGTTGTCCTCAGGAGCCTGTGTACATCATAAACCTCCATCTAGACTACACATAAGGTAGGTGTGTTTATATGTGTCATAAGCATACCTACCATCTTTTAATGGATAAAAAGAGGGACACATTATTCATATGTGTATTATATTCAGCTGCAACATTTTGGACCATGCCCCCAAGCCATCCCATTTAATTTTCCTCAGCTTTAGGCTACGTTCCCACAATGAGCTTTTGGTAAGTTTTTGATGTTGCAGATTTTTTGCAGCATTTCGGCACCAAAATAGGTTACTAGCATTTTTTTTTTTCAATCTCCAACATCAAAACCTTATCAAATACTTTTAACAAGGGGACAAGGGGGGGGGGGGCATCGGTAGTTGTGGCCGAGTTATTTAAAGGCACAGCACACAGACAGAGTTCCCCCGGCCCCTTGTACATAAATGAACAGGACCGACACAGTTCTTCTCCACAGGTTACCTTCTCCTTGAGTCTCAGTAGTCCAGGCAATAAAGGGTCCAGGAATGCAGCTGCTCTCCAACTGAGAAAAATAACTTTTATTGAACAAGGATGAAAGGTGGACAAAAAGACGATTTCAACACTGGCTTCCTGCTCTCTCCCTAACTCTTGCTACGGCCTTACCCACAACAGCCGTAGTAGCCAAAGTTCACTTTAGTCCAATCGCTGGAATCTGGGCGCCTGAGACCCCTTCAGTGAAGTCCCTTCCAAAATCCTGAGGGCCTGTGTTGTAGTCCTTGTTCTGGTGCTCAGTCCTTGTTCAACAGACCTTTCCCGTCTGGGGGGTCTGGCAGTGCCCCTCCTGTAGTTAACGTCTGTCCTGGCCAAAGTACCCAGGCTTTCTGATTGGGGACAGCAGCTTCCTTTTCCCTCTCTGCTGTGTGAAAGACGAAGTAAAAAGGAAAGATAATGATAGGGTAGTTTGTGGGGAAATAAGTTTGTAACGCCACCCGTGGTGTTTGGCAATAAGATGGCCGACGCTGCGATTCAGATCCACTGGGTCGGTTGGTGATGCAGCAGAGATGTTACAACTCTCCACGGGTAGAGCTAGGCCCCAGGGCAATTATTGTGTTAACGATGATAGTAATGGTTGCAGGGTAGGTGACGCAGTAAATTAATCTGAGGACACAGCAGGGTGCAGTCTCCACACTTTACTCACAGTTCTTAGGTTACAATCTCCAGCCGAGGTGCTGTGTCCTCCAGGTTTGTGGTTCAGCCAGCTCTCTGGTAGTTTGGGGAATACTTTGCCAGAACCCCCTTCTTATGTTCCTTTCTCTGTTTGTCTCTCCCAGCGCCGGCTCCCTCCACTTCTACCCTGCGCCTCACACACAGTGTCCCAAGCCAGTAGCCTCAGATCCTGTCAGGCGATGTCGTCTTGGTCCCCTTGATCCTATATGGCTATCTTTTCAGCAAATGTGTGTGGATTTGGCAGTCGCACATACAGTTACTACAGCCTCCGGTTTGCTAGCTGAGTCTTACTGATTCTTCACTAGTCTGGGGCTGGTCCCCTACTGCAACCTGGTCCTTCCTTCTGACTCTGGTCAGGCTGGATTTGGGTGCCATGGGTGGATTCCTCACTTCCCTGGCCCCTTGGACCCCTTCTGTCTCTCCTCAGGAGCTTCTCTCATAACTGCTCCTTTTCACTCCTCACAGCTTCTCCTCCAGCTCACAACTTCTCCACAGCTCCTCTCAACTCCTCTCTTCCTCTCCAACTCACTACTTTTCCTCCAACTGTCATACACCTTCTCGCTCTAACTGGGGTTCCTCCCCTCTTGCCTGAGTTTATGTGATCTCTGTTGGATGCAAATATGCAAGCACTGGCTGGTGCCCCCTCCTTACCCGAGAGCTAAGTACCACACCTCTGGCTGAGGTGAAGTACCTCTGTGGTGACTGGACCCTCAGGGGCACCACACATTCATGGCAGACACAGCACATTAAAGGGGAGCACAATAACATATATTACATTAATGCAGAAACACTTATATTACTTAAAGTGCACGGGGGGTCATACGGAAGGAGGAGAGGGCATAACTGAGGGACCTGCCACCTCCTTACATACTCATTGCGGGAATGTAGACTTCAAGGGGTATACCCGTATCCAAGATCCAATCCCAATATGCAGCAGGTGTAATAATAATATTCGGAAATACCTCCAATTAGAAATGTAGTATTGTTCGTCTGATTCGCTAAATCACTTACCCTATGTGCAGGACTTTGCAGTACCTTAGATAGCCATGGTTATGACCACTAACAGCAAACTATCTGTCATTATATGAGCAGTCATAACCATGGATACCTGCAATGGCCTGCATATGGGGTAAATTACATTTCTAATTAAAGGTATTTGCTAATATTCTTATTATTGTTACACCTACCACATATTGGGAAAGGATCTTGGAGATGGGAATACCCCTTTAAGGCTGTGGACACTCTACTGCTAAACCCATCTCCTGACTATTATAGTTACAAACAAATGGGAAGCACTTAGTGACAGATTTACATTTAGACAATGGAGCCCAACCGTCCCCATTGACTATAATGAGCAAATTCAGCTTTCATATTTGGCACCTAAGTTTTTGTTATAAATCCACACTCACTCAGACTATTTCTTCAGTGTTCCTCTTTGGTCTCATGACAAGGTAAGTTGCAACTGTGAATGTCACAAAGTGCCCTGGACCAAGCAGAGAGGAGCATCTTTTAAGGGGCTGCCTTCACAGTTCACCATTTAAATGGGGTTTTCGTATTTCAACTTTCTATACACCATCATCGTGCCTGTGTTAAAATTATCTTAATCAGCATAATCTCCTTATCTCTTCTCTAGAACCTGCTAACCGCCACTACACTTGGTGTTTGTTTGTGGGCGTAAATATATATGCCATTTATTAATTTTAGTATTTATGTATAGTTATGCACTTATGCTGCACAAAAGCACAAAAGCATATGGTTGCTTTTAGAAACATGTCCATTGGTTTTTTCGGATACTAAAAATATAGAGGCGTAGGACCATTGTGACTTTCCCTTGTGAAGGCCTCTTCATGGGGTGTCCCCAGGGCAGGCTCCAGGTTTTTATGGGCCCCGAGCAAAAGAGTCTCAGTGGGCCCCTTTAACACAGACCACGATTCATGATGTACAGATACTGCAGAGAAATATGGGTATAGTACAATGCCAAACACTTCACTTCTTCCATTACATGATATCTATAGTAAATTCTACAATAGCTCAGAAACCGCCAAATCCTCACAGCGCTCAATATAGACTGGACAGTACAGTCCTCTATACAATATTATGGGCACCACATAGTCCTCCATACAGTATTATGGGCCAAATATAATGCTCCATAAAGAATATTGGACCCCAAATAATGCTCCATACAGGATACTGGTCCCCATATAATGCTCCATACAAAATATGGAGCTCTCCTCTGCACTGTGCTGCGTTCTGCGCTGTTACGGCTCAGGAAAGGGCGCTGTGGAAAGACTCCCCATCATTATCATCATTGCCTCCCCATCATCATCATCATTGCCTTCCCATCATCATCATCATTGCCTTCCCATCATCATCATCATCGCCTCCCCATCATCATCATCATCGCCTCCCCATCATCATCGCCTCCCTATCATCATCATCATCATTGCCTCCCTATCATCATCGCCTCCCCATCATCATCATCATTGCCTCCCCATCATCATCATCATTGCCTCCTGCTCCTCACCACCATCACTGCCTCCCCCCACCACCATCACACATACAGCACCACACACAGACAGCACCGCAGCACTCTCTCACATACACACACACAAAGCACCGCACTACATACACGCACCTCACATCTCACCTGTCCGGCATCCGCGCTCTCTCTGCCACAGTCGGCCGCTGAATGATGACGTCATTCAGCGGCGCTGCTGTGAGAGGAAGCACAGGCACCCTGCAGAGGGAGCCTGGAGCTGCGGATTGTGGAGGCACGGGGAGAGGTGAGTATTGTGTTGGGCCGGCTGCCGGGGCCCTGAGCAAGCGGGGGGGGCCCAGTGGCGGCGCTGGCACCGCTCTCCCCCGCTGAAGGGCGCCGGGGTGCCCGACGGCGAGTGGGCGCCCCCGCATGCTCAGGGCCCCGGCACTTGCCCGGGTATGCTGGGTACTGACGCCAGCCCTGAGTGTCCCACATGGTCTCATCAGATTTGAAGAATGGCACATAGTACAGAATGTATCACTATCACATATCAAGACTATCACACATGCGAGGAACACGGACGAGTCTCACATATTAATATTCAGCACTGCCGCCTGCACTCGGGAGCGGAGCGTTCAGCTGCATGTATTTCTATGCAGCCGCTCGTTCCGCTCCTGAGTGCCGGCGGCACTGCCGGGTATTAACATGCAAGACTCGTCCGTGTTTCTCGCATGTGTGATCCTGGCCTAAGGCATCAAAGTTTCTATACAAATTATCAGAAGGCATTTGCATGCTGTGCAGCTACAGGTCTTCCATTAACCTAGTGCCACCGCTCTCAAAGGCTATCATGGTTCACAGCAAAATTTCAATATAGGCTGGAATGTAGGTCTATACTCTTCAACGATAAGGCCTACTTTTATCTTAGATGCAATGATAGCTGGAGATTTGTCTGGAGTCCTCGTGGGCAAAGCCATGAAGAGGCCTTCATTAGGGAACATAAAGGTATCTCAGCTGCCATTTTTCAATACGTCACCAGGCCACATGTTGCTCGTGCTGTTGTGAGCAGCCTGCGTGGCCTAAACAAGCTGTCATGGCCTGTAACATCTCCAGACTTTTCTCCCATCTAGTACACATGGGGCGCCATTGCTAGGAGCTGGCAAAAAGAGTAGCCAGCAGTGGATCTTGATGATTTGTGTTCCCAAGTGCAGTCAGTGTGGCACAATATTCATGAGACAACAATTAATAACCTCATTGATTGCATGCCAAGGTATGTAAGTGCATGTATATCTGAGCAAGGTACTTGTTCTTGATCCTGCATAAAGTGAGACGTTTAAAAAAAAGTCTTTTAATCATTTGCATATCATTAATAAGTCTATTGCTCCTGAGATTTTAATAATTCTATGAGGGGGGGGATGCATGGTGTTGCCATTTTAGTTTTTATGTCAGGCAGCCAAAATGCTACATTCTGCCCTGGCCATAGGAAAAAAAAACGGAAGGTCGGTAACGTATGACAAATCCAGAGAGCATGGCAAAGCTAGAAAACCAAGGCACAGGTCAAACCTCAGAGAGGGGCAAAGGACTAGAATATAGGTTCAGCCCACACAAACAACACAAGGTCAGAACTTTGGCAAGCTGAAGAAGTCAAATGTGAGCTTCAGGAAGAAAAATCTCAAAACTAAAATCTAATACTCCACGAGGGATAGGAGCCCCTTGTCTGATTTAGATAGTCTTTCAGGATGGAACTGTTTAAATAGATTGTGTCCTGTTGGTGCCCAGCAATAGATGATCAGGGAAGCTGTGCTGGGATGGGTTGAGGTATGTAATGAATACAATGTGGCCCTCTGAGCAGAAAAGATTGTGCACCCCTGGTTTAGGAAACCGTCAAATACTTTTACAGTGTTTGTGCAACTGTGTTTTCAGGCTGAGGATGGACAGCACATACAGACACCATTTTATTTCTGCTGATGATTTACAATTTGTCTTTTATAGGAACTTGGCAAATATGGAGTCCTTTTTTATAATGCTGCTTTCATGATTTTACCTACATTGCTTTACACTCTCTGGACGGGGGAATTTGAAAAGGTAATTTTTTTCTGATGGGAACAAATATTTTCCTGCATACATAATGTAACAAAGATTAATCAATATGAAATGTTTCCTTTAAAATGATCTAAATTTAGCACCACTAATTTTAAATAATTATAAAATCATCCCCCTCGCTTCCTATACAAATGTTAAAAACAAGACCTTACCAGCAAATGTTGGTGAAAAAAATCAGAGGCGCTTTAATGCAGACTGATGTAAGTAAATTGATAACATATCTCAGAACAAATCCAAAATATTCACTTTTTATCAAAAACCTTCTAAATATTATATTATATTAAAGGGGTATTCTGACTCTGCTCACTTCAGCATTGGAAGGGCCAGTGGCATCATGTCTATATTGATGTCTTCTTGACATGATCATAGCGTATCTTACACATGTCCTACATATTAGATTGGGACAGATGCAGAATTGGGCAGAATACCTTTGCAAAAGGTCCCTGGATAAAATACTGAAATCTGCAGCATTAAAAGGGTTATCCGATCTTAAACTAGCAATCTGTAGTCACTCTATGTAACTCTATGTGACTGCAGACTTGTGAATCATCACATCACGCGCATTGTGAGCTGTGAGGATTATCTGGTGCCAGCAACGGCGGTAATGTGACAGCAAGTATGTTATATGCATATCCCCAGCCATAATCCAACATGACTTTTTTTTGCCTTTGATCAATACACTTGCATGGAGCAAGGCTGTGTCCAGCTAGGGTGATTGTGGCCAGGAGTATTCAAATCACATACTTGCAGTCACAAAACTGCTGATCACGGCATCGGAGAGTCCTCACAGTGTGCAGTGCGCGCGATGTGATAATTCACAAGTCTGCAGTCAAATAGAGTCACATAGGGTGAATGCAGATTTCTAGTTTAAGATCAGACCACCCCTTCAAGCACAATTCAGACAAATGTATGAAAAATCAGCATCCAAGTGTCATCTTTGTATCAAATGTTTACATATATTTATATATTATTTTTATACATCAACAGTTTAAACTGTACATGATCATAGGATAGTTTTGTAGGTTAATAATGGCAATGTATAAGTAAAAATTGAATGCAATATAGATGATCAATGTGATCCTTATTATTATCATTATTAGTATTATATTTTTATTTTTTTTGGATTTCCGTAGTCTTGAATGGGCATGTCTCATCCGAAATACAGAAGTCTAATGTAGAAAGGCATTCGAAATCCAGAATTTCACACGTTGCTTTTTCTACTGTGTTTTTCTTTTCTGCATCCAAAACCCGATCTTTAGGCATTAAAAAAGCTGCATCAGGTTTTCAATTTTTTTTTTTGCCTCATTTTTCAGAATCCCAAAGTGCAGTTTTGCTTCCACCATGCAAGCATGTACAATGCAAGATGTTAGGCCACCAATGCCACGTATGTGACACCATAAAACATTTTAGGAACAAAAAAGAGCAATTTGATTAACCCCTTAGTCAGGGCCGGATTAAGAACATGATGGGCCTGGAGCTGAAGGGGCGGGCAAGGGGCGGGGCAAGGGGTGGGGCCAAACACGGCAATTCACAAAGGCCAAAAATGTAACGTAAAAGATATAAACAAAGTAAATATATGATACATGCCACTTTGGCGACCATTTTGGTCGCCATCTGCAGCACTGTAAAGAGGCCTGCTGTTTTCGGGGCCCCATTAGGGGCCTGCTGTTTCCTTGGACATTAGGCCCCTGATGGGGCCTGCTGTTTCCTGGGGCCTGCAGTTTCCTGGGGCCCTAGGCCCCTGATGGGGACTGCAGTTTCCTTGGGCCCAAGGCCCCTAATGGGGCCTGCAGTTTTCTTTGGAGCTAGGCCCCTAATGGGGCATGATGCTTCCTTTGGACCTAGGCCCCTAATGGGTCCTGCTGTTTCCTAGGGCCCAATTAGGGGCCTGCTGCTTCCTGGGGCCTCTAATGTGGCCCACTGTGTCCGGACCCCCCCCAAGCACACATGCGATTTGCACACTTAGTCATGTACCCACGAGCTGCTCTCCCTAATGCTCTCAATGTTCAGTGAAAAACTGAGAGAAGCAGGAAGAGAAGCTCGATGTCACAGGACCATAAGTATAAAAATCGCATATGAGTGACGTGTCCATGAGATGACTACTGGAACCTGCAGAGCTGAATCCTGACATTGCAGCTTCTGAATTCTCACAACGAATGCACTGCACACTTTTAGGATTCTTCATTACCGGTGGCAAGAGTACACGGTCATGTCAGCATAAGCATGTGATTTATATACTTCTGGCCACATTCCGACTAGACGTTCCCGGCCTCGCTCCGTTCATTTTCATTGAGTGAGGTCACACACGTCTAGTCAGCATGTGACCGCTTGTATGTAAATCACCGGCACGAGAGAATCCTGACAGCGTGCAGTGATCACTGTGAGAATTCTGAAATTGACTCATTCTCATGTTTTTATTTATGTTAGGAGCATTAAAGGGGTTGTCCAGGTTTGTGCTGAGTCTTCAGTCATTCTATGTGACACAGACCTGGAGAACCCCTTTAACCCCTTACTGCCATCAGACGTACTATCCCGTCCATGGTACCTGGGCCCGTATGACCGGGGACGGGATAGTACGTCTCGTGCGATCGGACGCGCTCCCGGGGGGAGTGCAGCCGATCACGGCCGGGTGTCAGCTGATTATCACAGCTGACACCCATGACTGTGTGTCAGGAGCGGTCACGGACCGCTCCCGGCACATTAACCCCTTGCACACCGCGATCAAACATGATCGCGGTGTACTGGGGGCACAGGGGAGGATCGCGCAGGGTGGGGGCTCCCTGCGCGCCCCCCTGAGACCCTCAGCGCAGCGCAATGTGATCGCGCTGTTCTGAGGGCTTCCTCCCTCCCAGGACCCAGATCCAAGATGGCGCCGGGGTCCTGGAGGGAGGCGGCTACCTCAGTGCCTGCCGAGAGCAGGCACTGAGAAGCCTGCTGCACTGCTTGAGCGATCGCTGGTGTGACAGAGTGCTGTGCACACTGTCACACCAGCGATCTGATAAAATACAGTGATGTCCCACCCTGGGACAAAGTAAAAAAGTTAAAAAAATAAAAATAAACATGTTTTAAAAAAAAATCCAAAATAAATAAAAAAAAAATATATATTCCCCAATAAATTCACTTCTTCCTGTAAATAAAAAAAACAAAGCAATAAAAGTACACATATTTGGTATCGCCGCGTCCGTAACGACCCCCCCTATAAAATTGTCCCACTAGTTAACCCCTTTAGTGAACCCCTTAAAAAAAAAAAAAAACGAAGCAAAAAATCAATGCTTTATCATCATACTGCCGAACAAAAAGTGGAATAACACGCGAACAAAAAGACCGATATAAATAAACATGGTACCGCTGAAAACGTCATCTTGTCCCGCAAAAAACGAGCCACCATACAGCATCATCAGCGAAAAAAAAAAAAGTTATAGCTCGCAGAATAAAGCGATGCAAAAATAATTATTTTTTATATAAAATTGTTTTTATTCTATAAAAGCGCCAAAACATGAAAAAATGATATAAATGAGGTATCGCCATAATCGTACTGACCCGAAGAATAAAACTGCTTTATCAATTTTACCACACGCGGAACGGTATAAACGCCTCCCCCAAAAGAAATTCATGAATTGCTGATTTTTGTTCATTCTAACCTCCCAAAAATCAAAATAAAAAGCGATCAAAAAACGTCACGTGCTCAAAAATGGTACCAATAAAAACGTCAACTCGTCCCGCAAAAAATAAGACCTCACATGACTCTGTGGGCCAAAATATGCAAAAATTATAGCTCTCAAAATGTGATGATGCAAAAACTATTTTTGCAATAAAAAGCGTCTTTTAGCGTGACAGCTGCCAATCATAAAAACCCGCTATAAATAGTAAATCAAACCCCCCTTTATCACCCCCTTAGTAAGGGAAAAATAATAAAATTAAAAAAAAGTATTTATTTCCATTTTCCCATTAGGGTTAGGGTTAGGGTTGGGGCTAAAGTTAGGTTAGGGTTGGCGCTAAAGTTAGGATTAGGGTTAGGGTTGGGATTAGGGGTGTGTTAGGGTTAGGTTTGTGGTTAGGGTTGGGACTAGGGTTAGGGGTGTGTTGGGGTTAGGGTTGGAGTTAGAATTGGGGGGTTTCCGCTGTTTAGGCACATCAGGGGCTCTCCAAATGTGACATGGCGTCTGATCTCAATTCCAGCCAATTCTGCGTTGAAAAAGTCAAACGGTGCTCCTTCACTTCTCAGCTCTGCCATGCGTCCAAACAGTAGTTTATCCCCACATATGGGGTATCAGCGTACTCTGGACCCCAAGAGTTATTGTGCAATTTGTCCTATTTCTTCTGTTACCCTTGGGAAAATAAAAAACTGGGGGCGAAAATATCATTTTTGTACAAAAAAAATTATTTTTTTGTTTTTACGGCTGTACATTATAAACTTCTGTGAAGCACTTGGGGCTTCATAGCACTCACCACACATCTAGATAAGTTCCTTGTGGGTCTATTTTCCAAAATGGGGTCACTTGTTGGGGATTTCCACTGTTTAGGCGCATCAGGGCTCTCCAAATGCGACATGACGCCCCCAGACCATTCCATCAAAGTCTGCAATCCAAAACATCACTACTTCCCTTCCGAGCCCCAACGTGTACCCATACAGTAGTTTTCTCCCACATATTGGATATCAGCGTACTCAGGACAAATTGGACAAAAACTTTTGGGTCCAATTTCTCCTGTTACCCTTGTAAAAATAAAATATTGGGGCAAAAATCATTTTTGCAAAAAAAAAAAAAGATTTTTTATTTTTACGGCTGTGCGTTATAAACTTCTGTGAAGCACTTCGGGGTTCAAAGTGCTCACCACACATCTAGACAAGTTCCTTGTGGGGTCTATTTGCCAAAATCAGGTCACTTGTGGGGGGTTTCCACTGTATAGGTGCATCAGGGGCTCTCCAAATGTGACATGACGCCCCCAGACCATTCCATCAAAGTCTGCAATCCAAAACGTCACTACTTCCCTTCCGAGCCCTGACGTGCGCCCATACAGTAGTTTTTCTCCCACATATTGGGTATCAGCGTACTCAGGACAAATTGGACAACAACTTTTGGGTTCCAATTTCTTCTGTTACCCTTGTGAAAATAAAATATTGGGGGCGAAAAAATCATTTTTGTAAAAAAAAAAAAAGATTTTTTATTTTACGGCTGTACGTTATAAACTTTAGTGAAACACCTGGGGGTTAAAAGTTCTCACCACACATCTAGATAAGTTCCTTGAGGGTCTAGTTTCCAAAATGGTGTCATTTATGGGGGTTTCCACTGTTTAGGCAGATCAGGAGCTCTCCAAACACGACATGGCGTCCAGCCAATTCTGCGTTGAAAAAGTCAGACGGCGCTCCTTCCCTTCCAAACTCTGCCATGCACCCAAACAGTGGTTTACCCCCACATATGGGGTATCAGCGCACTCAGGACAAATTGCACAATAACTTTTGGAGTCTTGTTACCCTTGGAAAAATAAAAATTGGGGTGAAAAGATCATTTTTGTGGAAAAAATATGATTTTTAAATTTTACGGCTCTACGTTATAAACTTGTGTGAAGCACTTGGGGGTTCAAATTGCTCACCAAAGATCTAGAAAAGTTCCTTAGGGGGTCTAGTTTCCCAAATGGGGTCATTTGTGGGGGGTTTCCACTGTTTAGGCACATCAGGGGCTCTCCAAATGCAACATGGCATCCAATCTCAATTCCAGCCAATTTTGGTTGGAAAAAGTCAAATGGCGCTCCTTCCCTTACGAGCTCTGCCGTGTGCCCAAACAGTGGTTTTCCCCCACATATTGGGTATTGGCGTACTCAGAAGAAATTGCATAACAACCTTATCTGTCCATTTTCTCCTTTTACCCTTGTGAAAATAAAAAAAAAGTTTGTAAAAGATAATTTTTGTGGCTAAAAAGTTAAATATTCATTTTTTCCTTCCACGTTGCTTTAGTTCCTGTGAAGCACCTGAAGGGTTAATAATCTTCTTGAATGTGGTTTTGAGTACCTTGAGGGTGCAGTTTTTAGAATGGTGTCACTTTTGGGTATTTTCTGCCATATAGACCCCTCAAAGTGACTTCAAATGAGAGGTGGTCCCTAAAAAAAATGGCTTTGTAAATTTTGTTGTAAAAATGAGAAATCGCTGGTCAACTTTTAACCCTTATAACTTCCTAACAAAAAAAAATTTTGGTTCCAAAATTGTGCTGATGTAAAGTAGACATGTGGGAAATGTTATTTATTAACTATTTTGTGTGATATATTTCTCTGTTTTAAGGAATAAAAATTCAAATTTTGAAAATTGCAAAATTTTAAAAATTTTCGCCATATTTGCGTTTTTTTTCAAAAATAAACGCAAGTTATATCGAAGAAATTTTACTTCTATCGTGAAGTACAATATGTCACGAGAAAACAATCTCAGAATCGCGAAGATCCGTTGAAGCGTTCCAGAGTTATAACCTCATAAAGAGACAGTGGTCAGAATTGTAAAAATTGGCCCGGTCATTAACGTGCAAACCACCCTTGGGTTAATGCTCCTAACAAATAAAGACATGAGAATTAGTCAATTTCACAAATAATATTTACATCCAGGTACCTTATAGATGACGCTGTCTCTGGAGTCGTTCTCCTTTTCTTCATCTTGTCAAGATCCCATGATGAGTTTTCTCATCCACAGCCGTCTCTGCAGACCTCCATCTTCTCCGCTCTTCTGCACCAACTCTCCACACGATGCCCTTAAAGACAGAAGAGTCATTATAATGCCCCTAAATAAAAATATCTGCAATATACTGTCGCCTCACACTATTCCCCTCCCTCCTCATACTGTCTCCTCTCACATCACCCCTGTTCAGCATACTGTCTCCTCATATATTTACCCCCTCACTCTCTATACTGTCTGCTCACACATACCCCTGACTCCCATACTGTGTCTGCAAACATCCCATCACCCTCACTCTCCATACTGTGTCCACATGCATTCACCCGTTCGCTCCCCATACTGTCTGCACCCATCCCCCATACTGTTTCCTCATACATACTCTTCAGTACCCTCAAATCCCCCCACACATATTAAATGCCCCATCGCCACTCCAAATCCCCCCACACATAAAATAACCCCCCATCCGCACTCCAAATCCCCCACACATACAATAACCCCCCATCGCCACTCCAAATCCCCCCACACATAAAATAACCCCCCATCCCCACTCCAAATCCCCCCCACACATTAAATCCCCCCACCCCCACTCCAAACCCCCCCACACTTAAAAGAACCCCCATCCCCACTCCAAATCCCCCCCACACATAATGTATCCCCCATCCCCACTCCAAATCCCCCCACACATAAAAGAACCCCCATCCTCACTCGAAACCCCCCCATACACACACACTCACACACTATGTCCCCCATTTATCTTCTGTGGTATCTTCAGCTCCATAATGGAGCACAATCACCACAAATGTTCACCCTTCTGGGTGCCGACGAAGAGTGACGTCAGCAGCGTGATCACATGACCTGATCACGCTGCAGACGTCGCTCTGACCTGGCGGTCAGAGCTTCAATTGTACTGGCGTCTGTATAGACGCCAGTGCAATTGATTCCTGGGAGCCGGCACGCAGCAGCTTCTCTGCGCCGGCTGTCAGCTTGACAGCCGGCACAGGGAGCCGCCGACTCTCAGGCCGGGGGCGGCAGAACGCAGCCGCAGGGGAGACAGCTGCAGCAGGGACGGGCCCCCTTCTAGCCGAGCCCTGTGGCAGCTGCTTCCCCTGCTTCCACGATAGTTCCGCCCCTGGATGACAGGCTGATGGGCCTATCTCTAACAAGGGGCCTGGAGCTGCAGCTCCATCAGCCCCTACGTTAATCTGGCCATGCCCTTAGTGACAGAGTCAATTTGCAGCTTAATGACCGGGCCAATTTTTACAATTCTGACCACTGTCACTTTGAGGTTATAACTCTGGAACACTTCAATGAATCCCGCTTATTCTGAGAATGTTTTCTCGTGACATATTGTACTTCATGATATTGGTAAAATTTCTTCGATATAACTTGCGTTAATTTATGAAAAAAATGGAAATATGGTGAAAATTTTGAAAATTTAGCAATTTTCAAACTTTTAATTTTTATGCCCTTAAATCAGAGAGATATGTCAAACAAATTTCGTAATAAATAACATTTCTCATATATATACTTTACATTAGCCCAATTTTGGAAGCAAATTTTTTTTTCTTACAAAGTTATAAGGGTTAAAAGTTGACCAGCCATTTCTCAGTTTTACAACACCATTTTTTTTAGGGACCACATCTCATTTGAAGTCACTTTGAGGGGTCTATATGATAGAAAATACCGAAAAGTGACACCATTCTAAAAACTGCACCCCTCAAGGTGCTCAAAACCACATTCAAGAAGTTTATTAACCTTTTACTTCACAGGAACTGATGCAATGTGGAAGGAAAAAATTAACTTTTAACTTCTTTTGAAAAAAATTTATTCAGAACCAATTTTTTTTATTTTCACAAGTGTTAAAAGAGAAATTGAACCACAAAATTTGTTGTGCAATTTCTTCTGAATACGCCGATACCCCATATGTGTGGGTAAACCACTTTTTGGGCGCACTGCAGAGGTCGCAAGGGAAGGAGTGCCGTTTGACTTTTTCAACACAGAATTGGCTGGATGCCATGTCGCGTTTGGAGAGCCCCTGATGTGCCTAAACAGTGGAAACCCTCAACAAGTGACTGCATTTTGGAAACTAGACCCCCCAAAGAGCTTATCTAGATGTGTGGTGAGCACTTTGAACCTCCAAGTGCTTCACAGAAGTTTATAACGTAGAGCCGTGAAAATAAAAAATAATTTTTTTCCTCAAAAATGATTTTTTAAGCAAGCTATATTTTATTTTCCCAAGGGTAACAGGAGAAATTAGAACCCCAAAATTGGTGTGCAATTTGTCCTGAGTACTCTGATACCCCATATGTTGGGGTAAACCACTGTTTGGCGCACGGCAGGGCTCGGAAGGGTGGGAGCACTATTTGACTTTTTGAGCGCCATGTCGTGTTTGGAGACCCCCTGATGTGCCTAAATAGTGGAAACCCCTCAATTCTAGCTCCAACCCTAACCCCAACACGCCCCTAACCCTAATCCTAACCCTAATCCTAACCCTAATTCCAACCCTAATTCCAACCCTAATTGTAACTCTAACCCTAATTGTAACCCTAACCATAACCCTAACCCTAATGGAAAAATGAAAATAAATATATTTTCTTTATTTTAATATATGTCGCTAACTAAGGGGGTGATAAAGGGGGGGTTTTGTTTACTATTTTTTTTTTATTTTGATCACTGTGATAGCGTTTATCACAGTGATCAAAATGTTTCTGCAGAGAATGAATGAATCTGCCTGCTGGCAGATTCGGCGGGCGCACTGGGCATGCGCCCGCCATTTTCTTTGCAAGCAGGAAACCGGGAGCTGCAAGGAGCCATAGGAGGACATGGGAGACACCGGGAGGTGCCGGGGGTGATCGGGAGTCCCTTGGACCCTATTTCTCTCCCCTCTGATGTGCGATCACATCAGAGGGGAGAGAAATTACATGTAGGATCGCTGCTTTTTTTTTTCTTTTGCGATCGCCGTTATATTGTTAATAATGGCGATCGCAAAAGCGGGGGGACTGCGGGGGACCCGAATTATGTTCTCTGGGGTCTCAGCTACCCCTTTGTTTACTTTCTCACATTGGTCAGGCATTGTTTTAGTTTCACACATTGCTCAGGCATTGTTTAATGTCACATATTGGTGAGGCATTGAGTTGGTCGGTCATTGTTCAGTTTCACATCTTGGTAGGGTATTGAAGCCCCTGTCTCACACAGCGATCTCGCTAGCGAGATCGCTGCTGAGTCACTAGTTTTGTGACGCAGCAGCGAGCTCCCCAGCGATATCGCTGTGTGTGACATTTAGCGACGATCAGCCCCCTGCTGGGTATCGCTGATCGTCGCTGAATGTCCTGGACATTTTTTTGATCGCTGGTCTCCCGCTGACAGGCACGCATCGCTGCGTGTGACAGGCGGGAGACCAGCGATCTGCTGGTAACCAAGGTACACAGCGGGTTTCCAGGCGCGGGGCTGTGCCTGGAAACCCGCTGTGTACCTTGGATACCAGCGCGCTGATGCAGGGAGCTGGTAACCAAGGTACACAGCGGGTTTCCAGGCACCGCGCAGCGCCTGGAAACCCGACGTGTACCTTGGTTGCCAGCTCCCTGCACCAGCGCGCTGGTATCCAACGTACACTGCGGGTAACTAAGCGATGTCACCCGCAGTGTCGCTTGTACTGATCGCTGCCTGAGCTGGCTGTTTGGCAGCTCAGCAGCGATCATGTAGCGATACACCAGCGATCCTGATCGTTGTCGGGATCGCTGGTGTATCGCTATGTGAGACCCGGGCTTCAAGTTTGTCAGGCATTGTATACTTTAACACGTGTCACTAATTTAATTAAACTGTACTAATACTAACAGCCATGCTAAGGTGAGGATACCAAGACTTAATGGTTTAAACTTGGGATAATCACAAAAATAAATGGGTTTCACTTACTGCTGTCCATGCTTTTTTTCACTAAAAATGCTGCAAAAATTGATGGCAACATTTTGCTGTGTTTTTGCTTCTTTTTTGCACATTCTCTTTGCTTTCTGTGGGTGAAAAAACACTGAAAGAATTGACATGATGCAAGTTTTAAAAAAGCAGTAGTTTTCCAATTCAGTGACGAGAAAATAAAACAAGTGTGTGCCTGAGATTTCTGAAGTCTCATAGTTTCTGCTGGTGCTGTAAAAAAACAGTTTTAAATTTGCATAAAAAAAGCAGCAATAAAACGCAACTTGTGGACATAGCCTGATAACGGAATTAAACAGAAGTTTATTCCTGTTATTTATTATTTTTTTCCACTGATATTAAGTCCATATGAAAAGAAACTGTTGTCTGAACTATTGATTAACATTGGTTAGTGTGCTACAGTCGCATGTAAAAGTTTGGGCTTAACTGGTCAAAATTACTGTTATTGTGAACAGTTAAGCAAGTTGAAGATTAAATGATCTCTAAAAGGCCTAAAGTTAAAGATGACACATTTCCTTTGTATTTTAGGCAGAAAATTTTTCTTTCCATCTTTTACATTTTAAAAATTACAAAAAGGAAAATAGGACAATGCAAAAGTTTTTGCACCCTGCTCATTTAGTACCTAGTAGCACCCCCTTTGCAAGTATCACAGCTTATAAACGCTTTTTATAGGCCACCAATAGTCTTTCAATTCTTGTTTGAGGGATTTTCATTTTTTCTTCCTTAGAAATTTCATCCAGTTCTGGATATTCTTGCATACACTACTATTTTGAGGTCTAGCCACAGATTTTCAATGATTTTCAGATCAGGGGACTATGAGGACCATTGTAAAACCTTCTGCTTGACGTGTGTTTAGGACCATTATCCATTTGTAGAAGCCATCCTCTTTTCAACTTCAGCTTTTTTATAGATGGTGTTATCTTTGTATCAAGAATTTGTTGAAATTTCATTGAATCCATTCTTCCCTCTATCCGTGAAATTTTCCTCGTGCCATTGGCCACAACACAAACCCAAGGCATGATTGATCCACCCCCATGCTTAATGATTGGCAATATGTTTTTTCACTGAAATTCTGTGCCCTTTTTTCTCAACACATACCTTTGATCATTGTGGCCAAATAGTTGTATTTTAGCCTTCACAGTACACCGAACTTGTTTCCAAAATGCATCAGCTTGTTTAGATGTTTTGCATACTTCTCAACTTTATGGTGAGGATGCAGGGGAGGTTTTCTTCTGATGACTCTTTCATGAAGGCCATATTTGTGTAGGTGTCACTGAACAGTAGAACAATGTACCACAACTCCAGAGTCTGCTAAATTTTTCTGAAGGTCTTTTGTAGTCAAGTGGGGGATCTGATTTGCCTCTTTAGCAATCCTACGAGCAGCTCTCAATGAAATTTTGTTTTGTCTTCCAGATATTATCTTGACCTCTATTGTTTCTATTAACTGCTATTTCTTAATTACATTTAGAACTGAGAAAAGGGCAACTTGAAAACACTATGCTATGGCCTTCTCCTGCTTTGTGGGCCTCCACCATTTTCATTTTCAGAGTGCTAGGCAGCTGCTTAGAAGAATCCATGGCTACTGTTTTTTTGACACAAGGTTAGAGGAGGCTGGGTTTTTATAAGGCTGGGAAATTTGCATCACCTTGCCTTTCCTAACAACAAGCCATAACCCTAACAAGGTCACTTAGCTCTGAAACATTGGTCAAAGTTATCTGAGCACACAAATCTCCAAGAGTGCCCAAATTTTTAAAATGTAAAAAATGACTATATATATTTTTTTCGCCTAAAATACAAAGGAAATGTGTTATCTTTAACTTTAGTCCTTTTAGAGGTCATTTCATCTTCAACTTGCTTACAGTAACTGTTCACAATAACAGTAATTTTGACCAGGGTTGCCCAAACTTTTACATGCCACTGTATGTGATTTTTAACTCAAACAGCACGTCTGTTTAATACTCTCGACTGAACAAGACCTCAAGCCAAACTGATACATGGCTGAGTTCATGGAAAGCTTGGCTTGAGTACTCTCATGATTTCTTGTCCATTGTTTTACAATTTAATACAGTATTCTTGTGGTTTTTGCATAATGTCTTTTTCCTGGTATTTTTTTTTGTTCAAATATCTCAACAAAATTTTGCATGAATGTCTATACGGAAATAGAAAAGGCACTATGAATACTGCCGTTTTGTTTTTTCCAGTGGTGTTTTTTTTCCCAAAACATTTGTTCATTTTTTATCCCCATGCTACCCTATAGCATTTTAAAAATGCCAGAATAAAAACATTACAAATGGGATAAATAGAAATGTGCCACATGTAAACCTTTCAAAATGAAAACGACTCAGAATTAATACATTTAAAGCTAAAAAGTAAGTGTAGCAAAAAGCTTTATCAAATATTTGTAAAAATATTTTTAAATAATATACAGTAATCTAATTCACACCTTTAACTAGATGTCTGTAATGAATACGACTGACCAATAAGAGGCACAGACTCTATGGTTACATAATAGGCCCCCCAGTAGCGTGGCTACTTCTGGTGTAGTTGCTCCAGGCCTCCTACTCAGAGGCTACCTGCTACTCTTAGCTGTACACATCGATATAGTTAAACTGTCCGTGATCTCCAATAAATTTCTTATTACAGTAGACCACATGTCTCTATATACAATACCTGTGGTTTAAAGAACAGCAGGGTGATGCAAGGACAGAGGTGCCAGCGCACAAATAGATTCAGAGTCCTGGCACAGTGATGTCATTGCGCTGTTCCTCTGATGTCCAGTGCGTGGCCGGCGCTTTGCAGGAGGACTTTTTTGGATCCTGGATTTGGTGAGTATATGATGTTTTTTATTTTAATTAAAATGTATGGGGACATCACGCCTCTGGGGGGAGCATCATTAAGTAAAGGGGCATCGTGATTTTGGGGACATCATAAAGTATAGGGGGCCCTCACACTTTGTAGGGACTCCTGTGGGGGCCCTCACACAGTGTGGCGGCTACTGTGGGGTGTCCTCATGCAGTGTGGGTGCTACTGTGGGAGGCCCTTATACAATATGAGGATTACTGTGGGAGGCCCTATCATACAATGTGAAGTTACTGTGAGGGACCCTCATACATTGTAGGGACTACTGTGTTAGCCTTCATAATGTGTGAGGGCCATTATATAGCGTGGAGCTCATGTGGGGCCATTATAACATTTGGAGCCTACTGTGGGGGCCGTCATATACAGTGTGGGAACTACAGTAATAGGGCGGGAGCTACTATACAGTATAAGTTCTAATACTGGAACCATTATACAGTTTGTGGACTTCTTTGGGAGCCATTAAACAGTACAGATGACATTATACAGTGTAGAGGCTACTGTGGGGACCATTAAAGGGAACCTATCAGCAGGATTGTGCTGAGTAGCCTACAAACACTGTCAGGTTGGCGCCGTTATATTGATTAAAATGATACCTTGGTTGATGAAATACAGTGATCTGATAGATGATATTGTGCAGGCGCCGCCGGCGCCATCTTGCTAGAGAAAAAAATACAATTTCTCCAGTAAGGTGGCGGCGCCGGCCCAGTAGCATCTATGGGCGATCCGATAGAGGCTACTGTGCAGGCGCCGCTGGTGCCATCTTGGTTGAGACAAATTTTGTTTTCCTCTAGCAAGATGGCGCCGATGGCGCCTGTGCAATATCATTCATCAAATTGCCGATAGATGCTACTGCGCAGGTACCACCGGCACCATCTTAGTGGAGACAATTTTTTTTCTGTAGCAAGATGGCGCTGCCGACGCCTGCGCAGTGACACCTTCCGGATCTCCGATAGATGCTACTGCTCAGGCGCGGCCAGCACCATTTTGAGACCAAATTTTTATTTTTTTTCAGGATAAATTTATATCAGCAAATAAAATAATTTAATGCACATTATACATGCACCTGCCTACTGACTGTGATTTTATTTTCTTTCAATGCATATAATATTCAGTATATAAAATAGAGGGCAGGTCGCTGAGGATGCCAACCTGACGGTGTCTGTAGATTATTGTGCACAATCCTGCTGACAGGTTCCCTTTAAACAGTGTAAGGACTACTGTGGAGTTCATTATACTGTGTATAGGGGAGCTGTTGGGGCATTATACTGTGTAGAGGGAGATGTGGGCTCATCATACTGTGTATAAGGGAGCTGTGGGTTTATCATACTGTGTATAGGA
Organism: Oophaga sylvatica; assembly: GCA_033576555.1. Classification (NCBI taxonomy): domain Eukaryota; kingdom Metazoa; phylum Chordata; class Amphibia; order Anura; family Dendrobatidae; genus Oophaga; species Oophaga sylvatica. Next base: position 692,354,264 of record JARQOD010000001.1, on the reverse strand, counting down.
TAGCTGTACATATGGGTACTCAGTGGACATTATTATTTAAATATTAAGTAAGCACTTAAGTATTATTGTTATAGGGGCACTCAGTATTGTGACTGTGAAGAGTACACATTGGGCATTTGTGTAGCCCTGGTGTGTGAAGGCACACGCAGTACCCTGGAGGATGTGTGGAGAGATAGCAGTTTAATGCTAAATGAACATTCATTCCAACATGCACTTAGACACGCCCACAGGTTTATAAGCTTGTGACATCAGCAGGGAGTGTTCAGTCAGAGAGTGTCCTGTCTTCAGTCAGTTCAGTTTGTCTGAGGAGACAGTCAGTCAGCGAGAAGTCTGTGCAGGAGAGAGGAGTGAGCTGCAGATAATTCAGACGCCTGTCTAGAGGACGGTAGAGGTTCAGAGACGTGCTCCTGCCTAAAAGTATTACTGGTATTCTGCTAGCAAGCTCTGGAAGGAACTAAGAAGGAACTGACTGATATATATATCTGTGAAGTGAGGGATGCTTATGCTACCAGCACGGGCAAGGCGAAAGGCACAGTGGTAGATATTGTGAGTGCTTTAGGATTGGAAGTCCTGCACTGTTAACCGGTTACTGGGACCGAAGCATCACCATAGCTTCATGCATGGTGGTAGAAGAACCAGATTTATTGGAGGGAACTACGCTTCATGCTAGTTGGACTCGTCATATTGGAAGTAAAGGAGGCCCCTAACTTGCCCAGCTGCTATCTCGAAATACATCCTCCTTGGATCAGCCTCCCTGGGACCTGCTTGAACATCTTACAAGTAAAGGTATGGAAAGACGCTGACCGTGTGAGACTGTGTTCTTTATCTGCACCCGACTTCACAAATCCCATAGACTTTGAGGGACCAGTCCCACCTGTAGGGGACCCGACATCTAGCTGCCTCACCATCCCCTCAGAGATCTACAGCAGCGCTGGTACTAATTACCAGAATACTACAGGTGGCGTCACGAACTATATATAAACCTATCCCCTGTAAATATATCCCCAACATACGCCAGACCGCCAGGGCCACAGACCGAGCCACAGCTACCTGTGACAATCCCCATAGACTTCCATGGGCTCGGCTCTGAGTACCCCATTGCCCTGGTAACCCACAATTGTGGTGGCGGGTTGACACAAAAACTTGGCGTCACGAACAGGATGCGAAACTCGCAGAATTGCGAGCCCTGCGTGCCTATGGAATTGTTTTTGTAAAAAGGACTGTTTGCTATTTTTGGCGCTAAAATCTGCCATTTTGCCGCCATATTCGCGCCCTCAGGCGCTGGAGAAGAAGGTGGGCGTACCTGTAAAAGCGCGCTGTTGCCTGGCTCCGCCCCCGGCTCTGACTCATCGGCAGGTCCTGCGACAGGAAGTGAACGCTCTGACATCAGAGCGCCTGCGACGAAGGTCCTGTCTCCACCGAAAAGGAATGAAGGAGATAGAGAGACGCTGGCGTGCCCTGAAACAGCGGCTGCTGAGGGACGCAGTGTTCTCTCCTACAAGCATAATGCCGTCTCCTGAATTCCCAAGTTCCCTGCTGAGGAAGGCTGAAGAGAAACCGGAGGCTGCCCCCAAAAGTACCGATCCTGATCCCACCGATGGAGCGGTGGAGGCAAAGGAGGTTGAGGAGGTACCGCCAGTTCCGGAACGCCCGCCCGGCCAGGAGGCCGCAGCAGATGATCAATCCCTGGTAGGGACACCGGCGGGGACCCAGCCGTCAATGATGGAGAGCGACTGGGAAGAGATGGAGCAGCGACAGCAGCAGGTTAGTGCGTCCTCAATTGAGCCATTGCGCACACCTGCTTCCTGCTCTGCATCACACCAGCATTGTGCGTCCTATTCCGCATCGCCCCCTGCGTACACCTCAGTATCGCAATCGGCGACCTACTCTGCATCGCAATCGGCGACCCAATCTACATCGCAAACTGCGGTTACAGCTGAATCGCCCCCTGCAACGCAAATTGAGACGCAGTCGGCGTCTCACGAGAAAGAGATACCCGTTGCGCCCCTGACGGTTCATACAAAGACTGTTGCGACCCAGACTCTGATCGCAGCACATGATCTGTTCGTCATGAGATCTAGGGATCATCGCATTGTTCCAGCCCCCGGGATGGAAAGTGTAACAGAAATTAATAAAGAGATGTGAAGAACGGTAGGACCCAGACAGGGTTTACCGCAGCTGAGAAGATGTATATAAGTTTTTATAAAAGTGAAAGTAGTTTGTACCGTTAATATGAAAAATGTCTATTTAATACTTTGTGTATTTTTCTATGTTTAATGCAACGTTCAAGATATTCGTACCTCCCGGATGGGAAGAAGTTAATGTTTGTTGTTATGCATAAACAAAATTTTCTGTCTTCTTGTATTTCACAGCCCGGGAGTGCTGTCTTTTACCATGGGGGAATGTGTAGCCCTGGTGTGTGAAGGCACACGCAGTACCCTGGAGGATGTGTGGAGAGATAGCAGTTTAATGCTAAATGAACATTCATTCCAACATGCACTTAGACACGCCCACAGGTTTATAAGCTTGTGACATCAGCAGGGAGTGTTCAGTCAGAGAGTGTCCTGTCTTCAGTCAGTTCAGTTTGTCTGAGGAGACAGTCAGTCAGCGAGAAGTCTGTGCAGGAGAGAGGAGTGAGCTGCAGATAATTCAGACGCCTGTCTAGAGGACGGTAGAGGTTCAGAGACGTGCTCCTGCCTAAAAGTATTACTGGTATTCTGCTAGCAAGCTCTGGAAGGAACTAAGAAGGAACTGACTGATATATATATCTGTGAAGTGAGGGATGCTTATGCTACCAGCACGGGCAAGGCGAAAGGCACAGTGGTAGATATTGTGAGTGCTTTAGGATTGGAAGTCCTGCACTGTTAACCGGTTACTGGGACCGAAGCATCACCATAGCTTCATGCATGGTGGTAGAAGAACCAGATTTATTGGAGGGAACTACGCTTCATGCTAGTTGGACTCGTCATATTGGAAGTAAAGGAGGCCCCTAACTTGCCCAGCTGCTATCTCGAAATACATCCTCCTTGGATCAGCCTCCCTGGGACCTGCTTGAACATCTTACAAGTAAAGGTATGGAAAGACGCTGACCGTGTGAGACTGTGTTCTTTATCTGCACCCGACTTCACAAATCCCATAGACTTTGAGGGACCAGTCCCACCTGTAGGGGACCCGACATCTAGCTGCCTCACCATCCCCTCAGAGATCTACAGCAGCGCTGGTACTAATTACCAGAATACTACAGGTGGCGTCACGAACTATATATAAACCTATCCCCTGTAAATATATCCCCAACATACGCCAGACCGCCAGGGCCACAGACCGAGCCACAGCTACCTGTGACAATCCCCATAGACTTCCATGGGCTCGGCTCTGAGTACCCCATTGCCCTGGTAACCCACAATTGTGGTGGCGGGTCGACACACATTATCACTTTCTAGGGGCAAATTGTGGACATGTATTTGCACAGGGCATTAATATTTCTTATTTTATAGGAGCCAACAAGAAGACATAAAGGAGGCATTATTACTATGTAAGGGGCACAGTGGTAGGCAATATTATGTGGGGCATTAAGAGGAGCCCTGTTATTGTGCCAAACAGCAGATGCAGTAATAGGGACACATACGGGAGCAGTGGCTCAGTATTCGGGTATCAGCACAATGAGGGATTTATGCAGGTTGGGAATAGATGAGGACGATGCTGGAAATGTGAGAAGCGATATGTGTCTTTGTTGTAATTTCTGCCGATGAGTTGTTGCTGGAAGAAGTTTTCATGTCGGTCTGGGCCAGATGGAAAAGACGGGAAATGTGAATTACTCCACCAAAAAGAACGTCAGCTGTAAGTCACTATCTGTAACTGTGCTGTGATCTCTTATATGTTCTGCAGGACTGGTATCTACCACTATATAGTCACAGTATGGTGGTAATATCAGTGTTGGCCTTTGTATAGAGATTTTTTAGTAATAGCATGATCATCTGCTGAGGTTTTCCTATATCCACAATTGGGGTGCTCCACCATAGTTGTAATCGGGTAACCAAGTTAGGGGCCCACTCAGATGTTTCGCCCTCCCTTTCCCCACCTGAGCTGAACCTTACTATACCTATGGGTCCACAATATAAGAGGGCCAGAAAGGTTCCACAGAAGACAACTCAATTGGAGCTAGTCATTCGGTAGAATAGACTATTATAAATTAATCTTTAGGTTACGTTCAAGCAGCAATATTTTGTAACAGTATATACAAGACATAATCAGGAGAGGGTCCAAAACACACAGGAGATACCAGTAATTCTGCTATACCGTTTCTCTGTTTATTCCACTTCTAGTTTGGCTTAAAATATTAAAGCAAAATACTGTTGTATGAAAATGGTTCTAATTTTTTTATTGCAATGCTAAAAGATAGTAAATTATAAACGTATTACTGCATTTATTAATACAGGAATTATATGGCTGTAATATGTGTATGCACTGTTTTTCCTTAGGCAATACATTTTAGCAAGTGGACACATTTTTATTTTGTTTTTCAATTTCTCCTCGCCTGCATCATGGGGTAAGTAGGCAGAGATATGTTGCAGTAATGGATAAATATACTTGATCTCACTAAACTAAATACTAAACAATAGTTTGCTGGCTTCAGATAAGCAGGACAATTCGTTAGTGAACCCACACTGACGGTGATTATATTACAAGTATAAACATCCACATGTGTGGCACCGCAGGAGTCCTGTTGCCACTGTGACAGTGACATTGACTCCATCACAGGGAGGAATGTTATGCCTGGAAGCTAGGAGGGGTCCGCTTACCAGGTGTCAGTAGGAGAGAAGTCGAGCAGAACCTGGGGAGTGGAGCTGTGATTAAACTCGCCCCAGAGCTGAGCGCTAGGGACCGGATACCGGAGGCCGTGGTTGCACGGGTACTGAAGTCCCGGCAGCTAAATCTGGAGCGCAGGGAACTGCAGGTCTCCTGGCCCAATCTATTACCCGGTCTCACAGCAGCATACCAGAGCCTGGAGCCGACACAAAGGAGCGGCACCTGTGATAAACTCGAGCTGCCTGCCATGCGGGCAATGGTTTGCTTTTAAAAAAAAGAGAGAGAGAGTCAGTTAGCAGTAGGAGGTTAAGCTGTTAGGCAGCGAGGAAAAAAAGGGAGGACAGGGCAGAAGGAAGGGCTCCGTACCTACCTGGACAGGTGTATCCAAAATTGCTTCCAGGCTCCCCGTCTCTCCATCACGATCTGTAGCCAGTGCCCCTGTGTGTACTATCAACCATCAAGTAAAGGAAAAGAAAACTACAGTCCTTGTGTCCTCCAGTGATCTCTTGCGCCCTGAGTCCTGCACCACAAGGTACACGAAGCCTGACATACACAGAACCGGTAGCCCTGGGGCCCCGCTCCACCTGTGGGGAGCAGAACCATCCAGCTGCGTCACCATCAGCCCCAGCAGTCTCCTTTAGCAGCGTCAGCCATCTTTTGCCGAACACCACAGATGGCGTCACGTTAAATCCCATATACATATTCCCCATTTTACGGCACAACCAGGGCCACGGAGCCGGGTCAGGGCCCGTGACTTCCCCAAAGAACTGTCCGACCCGATTCCGAGTACCCCACGGCCCTGGTGGGTGTGTCACATGTACAGTATAACGCTCATTGATCTCCCTGGTTAACAGAACGGTTTATATTGTCAGTAGTTATAGTATTATATATAGTATGTGCTGCTTGTTTTTAGTTTACATTTGCTACAGTTGTGCTCAAAACTTTACATACCCGGAAGAATTTTTGCATTCGTGGCCTTTTTTCAGAGAATATGAGTGATAACACCAAAACTTTTTCTCCACGCATGGTTAGTGGTTGGGTGAAGCCATTTATTGTCAAACTACTGTGTTTTCTCTTTTTGTGTAATCCCTGCATGTGTTGCAACTAACAAATAGGCAATCCATGCATGTGATGCAGCTAACAAACAGGTAATCCATGCATGTGTTGCAGCTAACAAACAAGTAATCCCTGCATGTGTTGCAACAAACAAACAGGCAATCCATGCATGTGATGCAGCTAACAAACAGGCAATCCATGCATGTGTTGAGGCTAACAGACAAGTAATTCCTTCATGTGTTGTGGCTAATAAATAAGCAATGCATGCATTGTTGCGACTAACAAACAGGCAATTATGCATGTGTTGCAGCTAACAGCTAATCCAGGCATGTGTTGCGGCTAACAAACAGGCTTTGAATGCATGTGTTGCGGCTAACAAACAGGCAATCCATGCATGTGTTGCGGCTAGGAAACAATTAATCCATGCATGTGTGGTGGCTAGTAAACAGGTAATCCATGCATGTGTTGCGGCTAACAAACAGGTAATCCATGTATGTGTTTTGGCTAACAAACAGGCAGAAACCTGTTTACGTGCTCATCTGGCTACATCATGATGATGTCTAAAGGGATTGTCAGGGAGAAGAGAGCAGAGCTATATGTCATTACAAATACCACTCTGCATTTGTCCCAGGCATCCGGGAATAATGCGCCGGTACGTGGGATAGATGTAGAGCAGTGTGTGTGACAAACTAAAACGAGACTGCACCGTTCAGACCAATAGAACAAACCACAAAGAAAAAAATGCAATGAGTAGTCCAAAAATACAAAAAAATAGAAATGCTTTATTAAATATCACAGGTCATTGACAAACAAGGCTAAAAGTGACAGACTATATCCGCATAAACCATACGTGCGGTATAGACAAGCAAAGGGTCTTGGAGTATGTTATAACTGAGCATGTATGTAAACCAACATATCAAGGATCTATGCAGCTATGCAGAGAGCATATATATTATAAATCCCATGTCAAAATAGCAGTACACATCATAAATGGGCAAAGTAATGTTGCACAATCCACACAGACATCCATTATGTCAAATAGCTACAGATCTGTAAAGCATAGCCAAAGAATAATATAATGAACATACCGGATAACAAAACTCCAGACACCACGCTGTCTCCCACCCACCCCGACGTGCGTTTCAGAGATTTTCTTCCTCAAGGGGCGTGTTCAGACCAAACAGACAAGGTGGACTTCAGTGCAGTGCATGCTGGGAAGTCAGGAAAGGAAGCTCACACAACTATGGTGCTGGCAAGATTCTGAAGAATACAAATTGCTATCTCAACAGATGCAGGAAAGATGTATATCTTTGTACCATGTTAGCCAGTGAAAAATATTCAGAATTGAGAGTCCTCAGTGGTTGATACCTTTCAATGGCTAACTGAAAAGATGGTAACAAATTGCAAGCTTCCGAGACTACACAGGTCTATTCATCAGGCCTAATGACGAGACTGAGTAGTCTGGAAAGCTTGCAATTTGTTACCATCTTTTCAGTTAGCCATTAAAAGGTATCAACCACTGAGGACTCTCAATTTTAAATATTTTTTTCTCAACAGAGTGACTTGCGAGATACAGAGCAGGAGAATCAGGGCAATTCCTCGACATATTAGATGGTATGTGCACTAGTGATGAGCAAGTATGCTCGTTGCTCGGGTTTTCTCTAGCACGGTCGGGTGATCTCCGAGTATTTAGGCGTGCTCGGAGATTTAGTTTCTGTTGCCGTAGCTGCATGATTTGCGGCTTCTTGACAGCCTGAATACATGTGGGGATTGCTTGAATTGTATTGCATCACCAATGTGCACCAATGTGCATCGGTGATGAGGATGAGGGCAGCAAGTCCATGTTTTTCTACCCGGTTTGTGTGAAGGAATAAGTATGCTTTAAATTTTAGATTTTAAGGCCTAATGGCAAATGCACACACAATTTCTAACTACTGTGTAATCCTATAGCCATCATTACGTTTTCAGCTCCCTCTCTCACCACATATACCCACATATAGGCCAGGGTCACACTTACGAGTGTGATGCGAGAAATTTGCGCAAGTCTCTCGCATCAATACCCGGCACTCAGGACCGGAGTGTATTTCTATGCAGCCGCACACTCCTTTCCGAGTGCCGGCTGCAGTGCTGGGTATTGATGCAAGAGACTCGTGCGAGTTTCTCGCATCACACTCGCAAGTGTGACCCCGGCCATATTCTGCTTCTCTTCATTGCAGGTTTGTGCTCCTTTATGCGATAGTACTCTGCAGTTACCACAATTCACCACTTACTACCACAGTCATTGGTGCCCTCAAGGTAAATCTTCTTTCTGGACTTGAGCAATTTCCTGATGTAAAAATGTCTACTATGTTTCAGATGTGTAAAATATATACTAGGCACGTATACTGCAGCCATGCCCATGACTCAGACATTTATAGAGTATCCAATCAGTAAGGCCTAAATGTCTGCCCTAATGATATCATAGGGGATCAGTCAGTAGGAGCTCAATGGGCTTATATTAAATGAAAATAAGGGTAGTTACCATGGTGAGACATGATGAGGACATGAGATGTGTCCTGTCTATAGATCTTAAACAGCTCATGTACATATCAAGAAAATGTGGATTTCTCTGGAATAAAACCTTGATATCTGTGATCCGATGTATCATTAGAGTCAAATTTCTGTGACCTACATGCCCATATTGACGGCTTAGTAGGGTTCATACTACTGACAGATTCCCTTTAACCAATTTTAGTTTGTGTGAAAAATTTTGATCCCTAAAAAGTAGGATCTGACAGAGATATGGTATTCTGTATGAGGCTTAGTGTCATATACACTACTTGTACAGGGTCATATCACTAGTTCATACCTAGTGACTGAAATTATTCTTGATCTATGACTGCCATGTGAAATTGGCCTCAATGTTTGGACTAGCCTGAATTGATCTCAACAGCTGCAATCCGAACATCATGAGCCATAATCAGACTATGATCGTTGGTCTTGTGATACCAATCTTAGATGAGGTATTCTAATTAATATTTCAACAAATTAACAATTTTGCATACAAAAATATAAATAATTTTTACCTGTTTTGGCATTTAGTTCATAGGACTAACAAACAGCCAAGCTATATCCTGTGGTTTTATCATTTGTAATAGGGCAAGGCACATTTGTCTGACCATTTCTCCAGTTTACACTGTGATGCAGTTTCTGCTGGAAATGGATTCATGTGCCATATATCATATGTGTGTAAAAACCCTTTTAAGGCAATCTGTTACCAGTTTTCATAATATAAACTGTATACATTATTAAATAGATCTCTTAGACTGTTTTAATCTATGTCAGAATGACTGTATAATCTAGGCAAAAAGTGGAAATCCAAGGCCCCGAATAATTAAGATGTTTAAATAACACAGTTACACAAAAATGTATAGACTTTGAGGATTTGGTGGCAACGCTCTCCCATTTAATTCATTATCAATTTTGGCGCATTATACACCAGCAAGATTTCTGCCAAAGAGCACCAGTGTGCACGCCACTTGTAACAGACACCTGATTCGTTACATCTCTTAATTAATCAGGATACTTTTGCAACATCACGCAGCTTCATTGAGATTGACATGTACCATCCAGTCTTAGTGAATCATAGCCCAAGTGTAATCAGTCTCTACCCAACCCAGCCTGACCAACAGTAGCAGCTCTTACTAAGCACTGTGAGATCTCGGTAGCAGGGAGGAGGGACACTGAGGCTTTTGTCCAGCAGAGTAGGTGGGCAGAGATTGTTGTTAGATATTAATAATTACACAGCCATTCTGACTTGCATTTTATGAGTAAATACACCAGGCTCATTGGGTCCAATACATCTATTTGACTAGGTACTCAGTGTGTATTGTGATATAAGGTGTCAGATCCAGTGTTAGGATTGTTTGATACTTTATTTACTACAATTATATTTTTCTCTACAGAATGTATCTATCGCCTACATTGGAATTTTTATTGGAGGAGATTATATGTTTTCTTGGCTAAATTTTTTAGGCTTAAATATTTGGTAAGTACGATGTTTGTTTTATTGTTACCATCTCACTGTACCAAATGCACATTTTTTTATTTAATGTTTTATATTTTTCACATTTTTCATGAATATCAAGTACTTATCTATTTACTATTTGTTCTACAATATGTGACATGATATTAGTGGACTGCGAAGGAATAACCAGGAAATGTAACACAGGTTTAAATTGTGAACTCTAGTGTTAATTTGGTGTCCACATTCCTAGTCTGAGAAACAAACTAGATTGCATTTAAAGAATCCGCTTTCTACATATTTTATCCTTCTATGGGTTTAACATTTATCAATGCGTTAACAAAAATCTAACCTGGAACTCTTCACACGTGTTGGCAGGTCAGTAATAACATCTTCATTAACTATTGGTATGTTCACATACCAGCTCGATAGCATGGTCAATGGTTCATTAAATCTCAGTTTTTTAATACTTAATATGACACTCAATTGTGTTTGTTAGATTATCGTCTATTAAAGGAGGTGTAAATTCATCTTCCAGCTCTATCAAAGTGCTATCATTAGCTTGTAGAGTGATTTCAGTGCAGTAATAGTCAGAACCAGGATACTACAGATGTTCAGTCTGATATTCCTTTGAACAGAATCAATCATGTAAAGTTTTGGATTCTCCATGTTGATGAATTTCTCAATTTGTTCTTGTTCGATTAACACCACTGACCATAGGGAGTATCAATAATAGTGGAATTGTTTTCTCTGATGTGGAACAAGACTAAATATTCTCCAAGGGCATGTCTTTAAATATAGCACTGCATAGTTTCTGCTCTCCAAGCAAAATGTAATATATTCATCCATATATTATATACATATATAATATATGTACAGTATATAATATAGGTAAAAAAGCACAAATAGGATAACATTTTAAAAGGGAAGAAAGAAACAAACAAACAAAAAAATAATTCACAATTGGTTGAGACATTTACTAAGCTAAATGCCAAAAAATTGTCTTTCATGGCCTGCACCAAATGTATTATTTTTAGAGACATTCTGCTGCATGTTCTTGACAAATGTGCATGATCCAGATCGGGGATCCTCAAACTTTTGAACAGGGGGCCAGTTCACTGTCCCTCAGACCACTGGAGGGCCGGAATATAGTTTTACAAAAACTATGAACAAATTCCTATGCACACTGCACATATCTTATTTTGAAGTAAAAAACAAAACAGGAACAAATACAATATTTAAAATGAAGAACGAGTAAAGTCAAATCAACAAACGTACCGGTATTTTAATGGGAACTATGGGCCTGCATTTGGCTAATGAGATGGTCAATGTCTGGGGCTCCATAGTCAACTTTTCTCTTTCTTGATATCATTGTTTCCTAGGGATTCAAAATTGCAATTAGTAAAATACCAATATACTGTATATACAGCGCTACAAGAACAATGTACCAGCAATAAAATTGCCCACACAGAGACATACAGACTGCACTGCCCATCACTGCAGTCTGATCAGTGCCCATCAATGCAGCCTTGCCAGTCCATATCATTTCAGCCTCACCAGTGCCCATATTGGTGGAACTCCGCTTTTACCTCAGGCTCAGACTGGTGTGGTGCGAGAGTCCACAATAGGCAGGTAAATGTCCCCAATAGGCAGCATAGGTTTCCAACAGGCAGGTAAATGTCCCAATAGGCAGCATAGGTCCCCATTGGGCAGCATTGGTCCCCAACAGGCAGGTAAATGTCCCCAATAAGCAGCATTGGTCCCCAATAGGCAGGTAAATGTCCCCAATAGGCAGGTAAATGTCCCCAATAGGCAAGTAAATGTCCGCAATAGGCAGCATTGGTCCCCAATAGTCAGGTAAATGTCCCTAATAGGCATCATTGGTCCCCAATAGGCAGGTAAATGTCCCCAATAGGCAGGTAAATGTCCCTAATAGGCAGGTAAATGTCCCCAATAGGCAGGTAAATGGCCCCAATAGGCAGGTAAATGGCCCCAATAGGCAGGTAAATGGCCCCAATAGGCAGCATTGGTCCACAATAGGCAGGTAAATGTCCCCAATAGGCAGGTAAAAGTCCCAATAGGCAGCATAAGTCTGCATGATAAACCGGACCCGGCGTTAAAAAAAAAAAAACAGCAATCACCGATGTCCCCCACTGCTCTGAAGAGGCGCCCGCTCGACTCCGTCTTCTTCTGGCACAGGCGGCGTGACGTCATCAGGCTGCGCAGGAGTCTGCTGCATACCGAGCGCCGCAAGTCTTCCGGCAGTGGCAGCACATCGTCTTTCCTCGCCACCTCGTCATTCCGCCCGCCATTACAGGGCCTGCCGGCATTGAACTGTAGTGAAGTTAAATGTTGTCTGGGCCTAGAGGCCACTGTATTGGAGGCTTCTCGGGGCCCCTTGAGATAAATGTGATTGGTGGGACACATGTGTCCCGCGGGCCGTAGTTTGAGGACCTCTGATCTAGATGGAAAGAGATGTGGTGTAGTGGAAAAAGTTTAGTGGCTTGAATGTAACAACAATGTCAACAAATCAGTGCAAATTTTTGGCACAAAGTAAACCGATTAATAGATGATATAGACTTAGGTTAGATAGTCTAAATACATTGGGTGAAAGAAGTATTAAACACGTCACCAATTTTCAAGGTGAATATATTTCTAAAGGTGCTACTGAGATGAACTTCTCTCTAGATGCTGGTAACAACCTATCCAATCCACACAGGTAAAGAAATCAAACCATATATGTCTATAACTTAAGTTATGTCTGTGTAATAATGAGAAATGACACAAGTATTGAATGCACTTACTGAAATGTATTTAATACTTCATCCAAAAGCCTTTGTTGGTGATGACAGCCTCAAGACACCTCCTGTATGGGAAACTAATCACATGCATTGCCCAGGTGTGATTTTGGTCCATTATTCCACACAAACTCTCTTCAAATCCTGAAGGTTCCATGAGCTCCTTCTATGAACTCTGAGCTTTAGTTCGTTCCATAAATTTTCTATTGGATTCAGGTCAGGTGATTGGCTGTGCCATTCTAGCAGCTTTATTTTCTTTTTCTGTAACCAATTGAGAGTTTCCTTGGCTGTGTGTTTTGGATCATTATTTTGCTGAAATGTCCACTCTCGTTTCATCTTCATCATCTTAGTAGATGCCAGCAAATTTTTATCCAGAATATCTTGGTACATCTGTCCATTCATCCTTTGTTAAATTATGTGAGCTGAAAAACAGCACACACCATGATGTTCACCATGGGCGTACCCACCGTGGGGCAGGGGGGGCAGCTGCCCCCCCTAGAAGCAGGGGCACGCAGTGAAAGGACCGGCCCGTCGGCCCCGCCGACATTGAACTGACAGTTCAGTGCCGGCGGGCCCTTTAATCTCCTTGCGGCCTTCCATATGCAGCACAGATGACGTGATCGTCATCACACTGCCTGCACGCCCTGATGACGTCACGCCGCCTGTGCCAGGAGAAGACGGAGTCCAGAGCGCACTTCTTCAGAGCTGCGGGGGAGATAGGTGAGTACTGGCATTTTTTTTTTAACACCGGGCCCCGCCTATGTGGGATTATGCTGGCTATGGGGACTATGCTGGCTATGGGGGACTATGCTGACTATGGGGGACTATGCTGGCTATTGGGGATTATGCTGGCTATGGGGGATTATGCTGCCTATTGGGGACTATGCTGCTTATGGGGGATTATGCTGCCTATGGGGACTATGCTGCTTATGGGGGATATTTCTGGCTATGGGGGATTATGCTGGCTATGGGGGATTATGCTGCCTATTGGGGACTATGCTGCTTATGGGGGATTATGCTGCCTATTGGGACCTATGCTGCCTATTTGGGACCTATGCTGTTTATTGAGGACATATGCTGCCTATTGGGACCTATGCTGCCTATTGGGGACCTATGCTGCCTATTGAGGACATATGCTGCCTATTGGGACCTATGCTGCCTATTGGGGACCTATGCTGCCTATTGGGGACCTATTCTGCCTATTGAGGACATATGCTGCCTATTGGGGACCAATGCTGCCTATTAGGACATTTACCTGCCTATTGGGGACCAATGCTGCCTATTGGGGACATTTACTTGCCTATTAGGGACTCTCGCACCACACCAGCCTGAGCTAAAAGCGGAGTTGCGCCAATATGTGCACTGATGAGGATGAAGTGATATGGATTGGCAAGGCTGCAGTGATGGGCAGTGCAGGCTGTATGTCTCTGTGTGCGCAGTTTTATTGCTGGTATATTGTTTTTGTAGCGCTGTATATACAGTTATATGAAAACGTTTGGGCACCCCTATTAATCTTAAGCTTAATGTTTTATAAAAATTGGTGTTTTTGCAACAGCTATTTCAGTTTGATATATCTAATAACTATTGGACACAGTAATGTTTCTGCCTTGAAATGAGGTTTATTGTACTAGCAGAACACGTGCAATCTGCATTCAAACAAAATTTGACAGGTGCATAAGTATGGGCACCTTTATCATTTTCTTGTTTTAAATATTCCTACCTACTTTTTACTGACTTACCAAATTACTTTTTTTGGTTTTGTAACCTCATTGAGCTTTGAACTTCATAGCCAGGTGTATATAATCATGAGAAAAGCTACTTAAAGTGGCCACTAGCAAGTTGTTCTCCTGTTTGAATCTCCTCTGAAGAGTGGCATCATGGGCTCCTCAAAACAACTGTCAAATGATCTGAAAACAAAGATTATTCAACATAGTTGTTCAGGGGAAGGATACAAAAAGCTGTCTCAGAGATTTAACCTGTCAGTTTCCACTGTGAGGAACATAGTAAGGAAATGGAAGAACACAGGGACAGTTCTTGTTAAGGCCAGAAGTGGCAGGCCAAGAAAAACATCAGAAAGGCAGAGAAGAAGAATGGTGAGATCAGTCAAGGACAATCCTCAGACCACCTCCAGAGAGCTGCAGCATCAACTTGCTGCAGATGGTGTCACTGTGCATCGGTCAACTATACAACGCACTTTGCACAAGGAGAAGCTGTATGGGAGAGTGATGCGAAAGAAGCCGTTTCTGCAAGCACGCCACAAACAGAGTCGGCTGAGGTATGCAAAAGCACATTTGGAAAAGCCAATTTCTTTTTGGAAGAAGGTCCTGTGGACTGATGAAACCAAGATTGAGTTGTTTGGTCATACAAAAAGGCTATATGCATGGCATCAAAAAAACACAGCATTCCAAGAAAAACACTTGCTACCCACAGTAAAATTTGGTGGAGGTTCCATCATGCTTTGGGGCTGTGTGGCCAATGCCGGCACCGGGAATCTTGTTAAAGTTGAGGGATGCATGGATTCCACTCAGTATCAGCAGATTCTTGACAATAATGTTCAAGAATCAGTGACAAAGTTGAAGTTACGCAGGGGATGGATCTTTCAGCAAGACAATGATCCAAAACACCGCTCCAAATCTACTCAGGCATTCATGCAGAGGAACACTTACAATGTTCTGGAATGGCCATCCCAGTCCCCAGACCTGAATATCATTAAACATCTGTGGGATCATTTGAAGAGGGCTGTCCATGCTCAGCGACCATCAAACTTAGCTGAACTGGAATTGTTTTCTAAAGAGGAATGGTCAAAAATACCTTCATCCAGGATCCAGGAACTCATTAAAAGCTACAGGAAGCGACTAGAGGCTGTTATTTTTGCAAAAGGAGGATTTTCTAAATATTAATGTCACTTTTCTGGTGAGGTGCCCATACTTATGCACCTGTCAAATTTTGTTTGCATGCAGATTGCATATTTTCTGTTAGTACAATAAACCTCATTTCAAGGCAGAAACATTACTGTGTCCAATAGTTATTAGATATATCAAACTGAAATAGCTGTTGCAAAAACACCAATTTTTATCAAACATTAAGCTTAAGATTAATAGGGGTGCCCAAACTTTTTCATATAACTGTATATTGGTATTTTACTATTAGCAATTTGGAATCCCTAGGAAATAATGATATCAAGAAAGAGAAAAATTGCTTCACTTGTGACAAATATGGAACCGAACATTGACCATCTCATTAGCCAAAAGCAGGCCCGTAGTTCCCATTGAAATACCAGTAAGTTTGTTGATTTTTAACTTTACTTGTTCTTTATTTTAAGTATTGTATTTGTTCCTGGTTGTTTTTTTTTTTACTTCAAAATAAGAGTGTAGTATATGGTGTATACAGGGTCATACATATCGTGTGCAGTATATAGAGTGTAGTTGTCATGGGTGCATCGCCACGAAGATCGTCGCGATTGCACATTCTGACTTCTCACAGCTGAGCTGCTGTTTCTTTGTGTTTGGTAATGAGAGAGTTAATTTTACCTAGCTCTTTGCTAAGACTAGGTCCAGCCTCGCCCGGCTGCTTTGGATTATGTTCTAATTAGTTTCCTTTATATTCCTGCCAGTCTGGGTGTTTGATGCCGGTGAAAGCATTCATATAGTTTAGCAGACTGGATCGGTTCTGGGAATACTTAAGCTAAGAGCTCCTTAGTTGTTTTTACTCTTACAGCTTATAGTTTATCTCTGAGACCTAAGGTGTTCCTACTGTGTGTGAGTGTTGTATGTAAGACTTTATTTACTTTATTTCTTATCTTTCTTGTTTGTCTTTCTGTTCATTAACCATTACCTGGTCATTCCCTTTGGTGGTATTCAGGGTCCTTCTTAGGACTAGAATACAGTTGGCAGGGATTGATAGGAGACAGGGTTTACGCTGGTGGCCTGGACCTCTGTACCTTTAACAGTACCTCCAGGTTGAGGGATTAGTTAGGACCCCAGTTAGGGTCAGCTTAGACCCCGGTCACCCTCTAGCCGGAGACAGCGTATAACGGATTCCGTTCTGACCCACTGGACTTTCTGTCAGGTAAATCTATGTTATCATATAGCTATGCGCATGTTATATAGTATGTTGCCCTTTTGATATAGATTATTGTCATCACATATATATATCTGCTATACAGCGTGACATTTTCACCGGCCCATACTAAAGATTCTCCCCAGCTATCATGGATCCAGTAGCCCAGCTGGCCCGGCAGTTGCAGGGATTGTCCATGGAGTTGGCAGACATTAAGTCCAAGGTTTTGTCCCCCCCGGAGCAAACCAGATCTGAACCTAAGGTTGCTCTCCCGGACAGGTTCACTGGTGGGCGGGACAAATTTTTTACTTTCCGGGAGGCATGTAAATTGTACTTTCGGCTGCGGCCTCGGTCATCTGGGAGTGAAGAGCAGAGGGTGGGAATTGTTATCTCGCTCTTACAAGGGGATCCTCAATCTTGGGCGTTCTCTATTCCTCCAGGCTCCCAGATCTCCAGTCAGTGGATCGATTTTTTACTGCCCTGGGTCTGGTATATGATGATCCGGATCGAGTCTCCCTTGCTGAAACAAGGTTACGTAAAATACGGCAAGGAAATCGTCCAGCGGAGGAATATTCTTCTGAGTTCCGTAGATGGGCAACAGATACTCAGTGGAATGACCCAGCTCTTAGGAGCCAGTTTTGTCAAGGGTTGTCTGACAAATTAAAGGATGTGTTAGCTCAGTATGATTCTCCTCCATCACTGGAGGCTGCTATGGCCCTCGCTATTCGCATTGATAGACGTCTTCGGGGAAGACGTGAGGTAACTCCGCCCCCCGTGATGACTCCACCTACTACTAAAGTCCCTTATACTGAGGTTCCCCTGGTCTGTTCTGAGGAACCCATGCAGTTGGGAGGGACATCATTTTGTAGGAGGGAATCAGCGGTGCGCCGCAAGACTAGAAGGTGTTTCTTTTGCGGGAGAGAGGGACATTTTGTTGGGGGGTGTCCATCCCGGACCTCTTTGAACCAAGGAGTTAACCTGGGAGTGTGTATTTCGTCCCCAAATCCCTCTCAGTTTCTCGTGCCTGCGGAGGTGGTGATTGGTACTAGAACTGAGAGGATTTCTGTTTTTCTTGATAGTGGGTCCGGGGCTAATTTGGTGGACACTCGGTTTGCCCAGGTGCATGGTATGCAACTGAGTGTATTGGCCAAACCGGTCCCTATACTCTCTATTGATTCTAGACCTCTTGGTCAAGGTAGCTTGGTACAAGCTGTTCATAACATAGATCTTCGAGTAGGGGCAATACATAAAGAGCAATTGTCTTGTTATGTGTTGGAGGGTCTGCCTGCTCCTATTGTGTTGGGACTTCCTTGGTTGGCTAAACATAACCCAGTGATTGATTGGCAATCCAGAAAGATTAGCCAGTGGGGTGAATTTTGCAAGAATAACTGCATGAGCACGGTCATCGGTGCGGTTGTGCCTAGGACTTTGCCTCCTTTTCTGGAGGACTTTTGGGAGAAGTTCTCAGAGGAGGGGTGTAAAGAGTTACCTCCTCATCGCACATATGACTTCTCAATAAAGTTGCTTCCTGATGCCTTATCTCGTACTTTCCCAGGGGTCGGGAAGACGGATGATCCGGTTCCTATTCCTCAGGAGGGAGTTGTAGTGTCAGCTGTATGCTCTGAGCTTGAGGGGGAGGTATTGGGGGCTCAGGGGACGCCCCTGTGGGACTTCCAGGGAGACTGATAGTTCCAGATCGCTTAAGACTGAAGGTTACGGAGAACCCTTACAAACGGATGGCTGATAGGAGGAGAGTTTCTGGTCTAGATCTGAGGGTGAACGATCTGGTGTGGTTGTCTACCAGGAATATAAAACTTAAAGTTCCCTCCTGGAGGTTGGGTCCCAGATTCATCGGCCATACAGGATCAGTTCCATAATTAATCCTGTGGCATTTCGTCTGGACCTCCCTCCTACATTTAAAATTCATAATGTGTTTCACAAGTCATTACTTAAAAAGTATGTGGCACCAGTCATACCGTCACCTCTACCTCCTCCTTCAGTGGTAGTCAATGATAACGTGGAAGTTCATTGGAGGGGGTATGGTCCTGAGGAGAGGACGTGGGTCCCTGCGTCTGATGTTAACGCAGATCGATTGGTTCGGACCTTTCACACAATTTACCCGGACAGACCTGGTCATGAGGGTCCGGAGGCCCCTCGTAGAAGGGGGGGTACTGTCATGGGTGCATCGCCACGAAGATCGTCGCGATTGCACATTCTGACTTCTCACAGCTGAGCTGCTGTTTCTTTGTGTTTGGTAATGAGAGAGTTAATTTTACCTAGCTCTTTGCTAAGACTAGGTCCAGCCTCGCCCGGCTGCTTTGGATTATGTTCTAATTAGTTTCCTTTATATTCCTGCCAGTCTGGGTTTGATGCCGGTGAAAGCATTCATATAGTTTAGCAGACTGGATCGGTTCTGGGAATACTTAAGCTAAGAGCTCCTTAGTTGTTTTTACTCTTACAGCTTATAGTTTATCTCTGAGACCTAAGGTGTTCCTACTGTGTGTGAGTGTTGTATGTAAGACTTTATTTACTTTATTTCTTATCTTTCTTGTTTGTCTTTCTGTTCATTAACCATTACCTGGTCATTCCCTTTGGTGGTATTCAGGGTCCTTCTTAGGACTAGAATACAGTTGGCAGGGATTGATAGGAGACAGGGTTTACGCTGGTGGCCTGGACCTCTGTACCTTTAACAGTACCTCCAGGTTGAGGGATTAGTTAGGACCCCAGTTAGGGTCAGCTTAGACCCCGGTCACCCTCTAGCCGGAGACAGCGTATAACGGATTCCGTTCTGACCCACTGGACTTTCTGTCAGGTAAATCTATGTTATCATATAGCTATGCGCATGTTATATAGTATGTTGCCCTTTTGATATAGATTATTGTCATCACATATATATATCTGCTATACAGCGTGACAGTAGTATATGGTGTATACAGGTCATACACATCGTGTGCGGTATATAGAGTGCATATACACTGCTGTATTATAGTTTTCATATACAGGTTATAATGCCTCTTATTCTTTGTATAGAGGTTAGTGTGCCATGTATAATATATGGTATATACAGCGTAGTGTCGCATACACTGCTGTATTATACAATATACAACAGTTCTAATGCTCCATACCTAATATGCAGTATAATGTACAGTGTATATGATGTAACCTGTATAAGATGTGACATTGGCTTGCCCCCCCCTAGTTTTGATCCTGATGTTTTGGGGCTAATATCCAGTGCCATTTGGCCTCCAAATATGTTGTATATTATGGCTTCCAAAGAGTTAAATTTTGGTCTCATCTGATCAGACTATATTCTCCCAGTACTTTTCACAGACTTGAGCAAACTTTAAAAGTTTAATGTTTTTTCCTTTTCTAGATTTTGGCCCCACCAGTGCTCACTGGAGCCTTCAGTAGTTTAAAAATTCTTCTGTAAGATTAGAGTATGAAGATTGCTTTATAATTACTGATAGATTTCAGCTAGTGTCGTGACTTTCCATGGCTTTTTGCTTCTCTCTTTCTTCATGTGTTCAATATTTTTTCATTGTATCATTTCTCATCATTACGCATAACTTAATTTATGGACATCTATGGTTTGATTTATTTGCCTGTGTGGATGAAATGGGTTGTTACTGACATCTGGTGAGAATTTCATGTCACTAGCACCTTTAGAAATGTATTTACTTAGAAAATGAATGACGTGCTCAATGCTTATTTCACTCGCTGTAAACCGAGGCATATCTAGGGGTGCCTGGTGGGGCATCTGCCCCGGAAGCAGCCGGCAGAGTGGTGCAGATGGGCCACGTAATGCGGCGGTCTGAAGTCTCTCCCAGCCCTCCAGACTGGGAGTCAGTCGTTCTCTGAGCTGGCTGTCAAACTAAGGCTAAGTTCACACGTTGCGGAATTGCCGCGGAAATCTCTGCGGCAATCCCGCACTTCTCTGCCGCGGGAAATATGCATTTTTTTTTGGTATGCGTATTCCCGCCAGAAACTAGCGTTTTGCAAGTTTAATTAGCTTGCAGAATGCTAGCGTTTTCCTAGTGATCTGTAGCATCGCTTGGAAAACTGATTGACAGGTTGGTCACACGAGTCAAACATAGTGTTTGACAAGTGTGACCAACTTTTTACTATTGATGCCGCCTATGCCGCATCAGTAGTAAAAAGATCTAATGTAAAAATAATAAAAAAAAAAATAAATCGTGCTATTCTCCCCTTCCGGTGGCCCCCGCAGCTTTCCCGCCTCTCAGCGACGCTGTCTCCTCTCCTCCAGACCCTGGGTGCCATCCGCACATGAACCTCTTACATTGCACATGATGGGCATAGCCACATGCAGAAAGTAAGCGGTTCAATGCATTCCTATGGCAGCGGAATCGCCGCGATTACGCAAAATTAATGAACATGTTGCTTTTTTTTTCCACGAAGCGTTTTTTCACAGAAAAAAACGCTGCATGTGCACAAAAATTGCGGAATCCATTTAAATCAATAGGATGCTTAATGCTTGCGTTTTTTTCCGCATTTTTTCCATTGGGAAAAAACGCGAAAAAAACGCGAATATTCCTGACGTGTGCACTTAGCCTAACAGTCGGCTCAGGTGCAACGTGCCGGCTCTCAGTGATTAATTGCACTCGCATCTTCCTGACACAAGTACAATTGAAGATCTGACTGTTGGGTCAGTTCATATGATGACATTGCTTGCGTCACTTGCCAGTGCTACAGAGGCACCCATTGGTGGTAAGTGCTCTACTGTAACAATTTCTATGAAGAGAAACTTAATTTTTCAATAGACTGCAATACTACATTATTGCAGTGCATTTTAAAGCGATCTCAGTTTTGAGTTACCTAGACTAGTAAAATGTGTAAAAAGCATTCTTTTTAACAAAATGTAAGTAATAAAATGTAAAAAAAAATAACATTTAGAATTTTTGCATGTGTAATTGTGGGGCAGTAGTAGTACTCCACAAAATTGTTGACATCCTCAACTTAATATTTGGTTGCCCACACTTTGGAATAAATAACGGCAGTAAGTTGCTTTATATAACCATCAGCAAGCTTCTTACACCTCTCAACTGGAATTTTGGACCACTTTTCTTTTACAAACTGCTCCATATCTCTCATATTTAAAGGTTGCCTTCTCCCAACAGCAATTATAAGATCTCTCCATAGACTTTCAATGGGATTTAGATTTGGACTCTTTGCTGGCCACTTCAGAACTCTCCAGTGCTTTGTTTCCATCCATTTCTTGGTGTTTCTTGATATATATTTGGCGTCATTGTCATGCTGGAAGACCTAGGATGCAAACCCAGCTCTGACACTGGGCATTACATTGCCAACCAAAACCCTATGGTAATCTTCAGATTTCATAATGCCTTGCTCACAGTCAAGGCACCCAGTGCTAATCTTATCTTTCCACAAGACACTTTCCCAGAAGGATTTTGGCTTACTCACATACATTTTGGCAAACTTCAGTCTAGCTATTTTATGTCTCTGTGTCAGCAGTGGGGTCCTCCTAGGGTCTCCTGCCATAGTGTTTAATTTCATTCAAAGGTCGACAGATAGTTTGCATTGATACTGTTGCACCCTAAGCTTGCAGGACAGCTTGAATTTCTTTGGAACTTGAGTAGGGCTTCTTATCCACCATCCGGATTATTTTGTGTTGCAACCTTTCATCAATTTTTCTCTGCCGTCCATGTCCAGTTAGATTACAGTGCCATGGGTTGTAAACTTTTTGATTATGTTGCGCATTGTGGGCAAAGGAACATTAAAATCTTTGGAGATGCACTTGTAACCTTGAGATTGTTGATATTGTTCAACAATTTTCATTCTCAAGTCCTCAGACAGTTCTTTTCTCCTTTTTCTGTTCTCCATGCTTAGCGTGGCGCACACTGACATGCAATGTAAATATTGAGTCAATTTCTCCCCTTCATATCGTGTTTCAGGTGTGATTTTCATATTTTCTGATTAGAGAAAGATTACAGGCCAATAAGAGGTGGATTTCACAAGAGGAAATTATTAAACAGAGTCTTATTGGATCTTTATGTTGGAGACACGATCACCACATGGTCTAAATCTGAGACAGGATATCATTTTACAGTATTAATGTTTTACTTCTATTTTGTTTCTTCTTTTTTTGGTTTTATTTTTATTTAGCATTGTCTATTTATGTGCTGTTATCACAAAATCCTTATTCAATATTTATGATTATGACATTTCTTGGCAGCTTGCTTTAGTTTCTTGAAGGAGATGCCCTTTGAGCATTCAAACTGTATATAAAAACTGTCAGTCTAGCCAGACCATGAGTAATACTAACGTCAAAAGGCATGGGTCTTGTCATTTATATTGACACTGTTGCCCTTATATTCAGATCTTTCTATTTTATCAAGCTGAACAAAAGCTATGCTTTACATTTTTCTGATGACAAAGCCTCTTTTTTGCTGGATCACCATCCTTTTTCCTACCTGATATTGCCCACACCTGTTACTTTCCACAGGTGAGTTTGAACGAGCATCACATGCTTGAAACAAAGTTGTTTACCCACAATTTTGGAAAGGTGTAGTTTGGGGGTTTAATGTGAAATGATGTCCAATTTGCCATTTTTTGTGTGGCTCCAATACAGACAAAAGGAATTAAACATGTGTATAGCAAAACGTGTAATTGCAATAATTTTCTGAGCAAAATACTTCATTTTCTGGAACAATTTAAAGGGTGCCAACACTTTTGGCCATGACTGTATATACGCTGTGCTGTATGCATACAGATATAACGGAGAGTTGTGTCTGCAGCAACATGCATAGAAGCAGTGTGAGCTCTACTGAATGGAGCCATGCCTACCATCAGTTTCCAGAGCTCAAAATTATATCATGTGAAAATCTTCCCTTCAGAGATAGTCATGGAATTCTCAGCCAAGGATAATGAGACAACGACAGCAGTTTACAGAAGGATTTGGGAAAGCAAAGTATTTAGTAAAGTACTTATCTATGGCCGTTAGTTCACATGAAAGGGACATGTAAAGTATTGGTCAATCCCTTTAAGTAATGACAAAGAAAAGTAAGACATGAACTATTCTGAGTACCACAGTTATGTCAAGCATTGTGTAATATTGCTTTTTACAACGATACTATAATAGCGTTTGAAGTTGTATGAAACATGGGACCACTTTACACTTTTCTTTTACTTGGCAAGTTCTGAAACAAAAAGTTGTTTCGATTCCCAAAGGATAATGTTTAATAAAAAAAGAGAATTTAAAAGAATATAATTCTCTCCCATGGCAGCAGTGATTTACCGGAAAATCAGACAGATGTTGTTTTATATTGTATCTTTTTTTTTTTATTTTTACCCATCAGACATTCATGAAAAACATGCATGGTGCCAGGACAAGCTGTTGTTAATTACTTTATTGGAAATATGTTTGACACACGGTTCATAAGTACAGAACTTGGGTCTGGGTCCCTTATTAACCCCGTAATCCCATTGGACGTAATATTCCGTCCATGTGACCTGGTACTTAATTCCCATGGACGGAATATTACGTCCAGGGCGATCAGCTGTGCTCCCGAGGGGAGCGCAGCTGATCGCCGCCGGGTGTCAGCTGATTATCACAGCTGACACCCGGCACTATGTGTCAGGAGGGTCGCGGACTGCTCCCGGCACATTAACCCCTGGCACACCGCGATCAAACATGATCACGGTGTACCCGGGGCACAGGGGAGGATCGCGCAGGGTGGGGGCTCCCTGCGCGCTCCCCTGAGACCCTCAGAGCAGCGCGATGTGTCGCGCTGTTCCGAGGGTCCGTCCTCCCTCCAGGTCTCCGGATCCAAGATGGCGCCGGGGTCCTGCAGGGAGGCGGCTTCCTCAGTGCCTGCTGAGAGCAGGCGCTGAGGAAGCCTGCAGCGATGCCAGAGCGATCGCTGGTGTGACAGAGTGCTGTGCACACTGTCACACCAGCGATCTGCTAAAATACAGTGATGTCTCATCCTGGGACAAAGTAAAAAAGTAAAAAAAATAAAAACAAAAAGTGGTAAAAAAAATCATAAAAAAAAATAAATATATTCCCCAATAAATTCATTTCTTCCTGTAAATAAAAAAAACAAAACAATAAAAGTACACATATTTGGTATCGCCGCGTCCGTAACGACCCCCTCTATAAAACTGTCCCACTAGTTAACCCCTTTAGCGAACACCTTAAAAAAAAAAAAAAAACTAAGCAAAAAATCAATGCTTTATCATCATACCGCCGAACAAAAAGTGGAATAACACGCGATCAAAAAGACCGATATAAATAAACATGGTATCGCTGAAAACGTCATCTTGTCCCGCAAAAAACGAGCCATCATACAGCATCATCAACGAAAAAATAAAAAAGTTATAGCTCGCAGAATAAAGCGATACAAAAATAATGATTTTTTATATAAAATTGTTTTTATTCTATAAAAGCGCCAAAACATAAAAAAATTATATAAATGAGGTATCGCCATAATCGTACTGACCCGAAGAATAAAACTGCTTTATCAATTTTACCACACGCGGAACGGTATAAACGCCTCCCCCAAAAGAAACTCATGAATTGCTGATTTTTGTTCATTCTAACCTCCCAAAAATCGAAATAAAAAGCGATCAAAAAATGTCACGTGGTCATAAATGGTACCAATAAAAACGTAACCTTGTTCCGCAAAAAATAAGACCTTACATGACTCTGTGGGCCAAAATATGCAAAAATTATAGCTCTCAAAATGTGGTGATGCAAAAAACTACTTTTTGCAATAAAAAGCGTCTTTTAGCGTGACAGCTGCCAATCACAAAAACCCGCTATAAATAGAAAATCAAACCCCCCTATATCACCCCCTTAGTTAGGGAAAAATAATAAAATTAAAAAAATGTATTTATTTCCATTTTCCCATTAGGGTTAGGGTTGCGGCTAAAGTTAGGGTTAGGGATGGCGCTAAAGTTAGGATTAGGGTTAGGGTTGGGATTAGGGTTAGGGGTGTGTTAGGGTTAGGTTTGTGGTTAGGGTTGGACTAGGGTTAGGGGTGTGTTGGGGTTAGGGTTGGAGTTAGAATTAGGTGGTTTCCACTGTTTAGGCACATCAGAGGCTCTCCAAATGTGACATGGCGTCTGATCTCAATTCCAGCCAATTCTGCGTTGAAAAAGTCAAACGGTGCTCCTTCACTTCTGAGCTCTGCCATGCGCCAAAACAGTAGTTTACCCCCGCATATGGGGTATCAGCGTACTCTGGACCACAAGAGTTATTGTGCAATTTGTCCTATTTCTTCTGTTACCCTTGGGAAAATAAAAAACTGGGGGCGACAAAATAATTTTTGTAAAAAAAAAAATGATTTTTTTTGTTTTTACGGCTGTATGTTATAAATTTTCTGTGAAGCACTTGGGGCTTCATAGCGCTCACCACACTTCTAGATAAGTTCCTTGTGGGGTCTATTTTCCAAAATGGGGTCACTTGTGGGGGGTTTCCACTGTTTAGGAGCATCAGGGGCTCTCCAAATGCGACATGACGCCCCCAGACCATTCCATCAAAGTCTGCAATCCAAAACGTCACTACTTCCCTTCCGAGCCAGACGTGCACCCATACAGTAGTTTTCTCCCACATATTGGGTATCAGCGTACTCAGTACAAATTGGACAACAAATTTTGGGGTCCAATTTCTCCTGTTAACCTTGTGAAAATAAAATATTGGGGGCGAAAAAAATCATTTTTGTAAAAAAAAAAAAAGGATTTTTTATTTTTATGGCTGTACGTTATAAACTTCTGTGAAGCAATTCGGGGTTCAAAGTGCTCACCACACATCTAGATAAGTTCCTTGTGGGGTCTATTTTCCAAAATGGGGTCACTTGTGGGGGGTTTCCACTGTTTAGGCGCATCAGGGGCTCTCCAAATGCGACATGACGCCCCCAGACCATTCCATCAAAGTCTGCAATCCAAAACGTCACTACTTCCCTTCCGAGCCCAGACGTGCACCCATACAGTAGTTTTCTCCCACATATTGGGTATCAGCGTACTCAGGACAAATTGGACAACAAATTTTGGGGTCCAATTTCCTGTTAATCTTGTGAAAATAAAATATTGGGGGCGAAAAAGTCATTTTTGTAAAAAAAAAAGGATTTTTTTATTTTTACGGCTGTACGTTATAAACTTCTGTGAAGCAATTCGGGGTTCAAAGTGCTCACCACACATCTAGATAAGTTCCTTGTGGGGTCTATTTTCCAAAATGGGGTCACTTGTGGGGGGTTTCCACTGCTTAGGCGCATCAGGGGCTCTCCAAATGCGACATGACGCCCCCAGACCATTCCATCAAAGACTGCAATCCAAAACGTCACTACTTCCCTTCCGAGCCCGAACGTGCACCCATACAGTAGTTTTACTCCCACATATTGGGTATCAGCGTACTCAGGACAAATTGGACAACAACTTTTGGGGTCCAATTTCTCCTGTTACCCTTGTGAAAATAAAATATTGGGGGCGAAAAAATCATTTTTGTAAAAAAAAAAAGATTTTTTATTTTACGGCTGTACGTTATAAACTTCTGTGAAGCACTTTGGGTTCAAAGTGCTCACCACACATCTAGATAAGTTCCTTGAGGGTCTAGTTTCCAAAATGGTGTCATTTGTGGGGGGTTTCCACTATTTAAGCAGATCAGGAGCTCTCCAAACAAGACATGGCATCCAGCCAATTCTGCGTTGAAAAAGTCACACGGCGCTCCTTCCCTTCCAAACTCTGCCATGCACCCAAACAGTGGTTTACCCCCACATATGGGGTATCAGCATGCTCAGAACAAATTGCACAATAACTTTTGGAGTCTTGTTACCCTTGGAAAAATAAAAATTGGGGTGAAAAGATCAATTTTGTGGAAAAAATATGATTTTTTAATTTTACGGCTCTACGTTATAAACTTGTGTGAAGCACTTGGGGTTCAAATTGCTCACCAAAGATCTAGATAAGTTCCTTAGGGGTCTAGTTTCCCAAATGGGGTCACTTGTGGGGGTTTCCACTGTTTAGGCACATCAGGGACTCTCCAAATGCAACATGGCGTCCAATCTCAATTCCAGCCAATTTTGGTTGGAAAAAGTCAAATGGTGCTCCTTCCATTCCGAGCTCTGCCGTGCACCCAAACAGTGGTTCCCCCCCACATATGGGGTATCAGCGTACTCAGGACAAATTGGACAACAACTTTTGAGGTCCAATTTCTCCTGTTACCTATGGGAAAATAAAAAATTAGTGACTAAGAGATAATTTTTGTGGGAAAAAAATAGGATTTTTTATTTTCATGCCCGGGCATTATAAACTTGTGTGAAGCACTTGGGGGTTCAAAGTGCTCACCAAAGATCTAGATAAGTTCCTTAGGGGGTCTAGCTTCCAAAATGGGGTCACTTGTGGGGGTTTCCACTGTTTAGGCTCATCTGGGGCACTACAAACGGAACATGACCCCCATCAATGTTTGCATTCCAAAACGTTACTACTTCCTTTCCAAGCCCTGCCGTGCGCCCAAACAGTTTCCCCCCCCACAATGGGGTATCACGTACTCAGGACAAATTGACAACACTTTGGGCCCAAATTTTCCCTTTTGGGAAAAATCAAAAATTTGGGGGACTAAAAAATCATTTTTGTGGAAAATTTTGTTTTTTTTTCCACACCCAGGCATTAAAACTTTTGTGAAACACTTTGGGGTTCAAAGTGCTCACAACAGACTAATAAGTTCCTAGGGGCTATTTTCCAAATGTGTCACTTGGGGGGGCTTCCACTGTTTAGGCGCATTCAGGGGCTCTCCGAACACACTGGCGTCCAATCTCAACTCCCCAAATTTTTATTTAAAAAGTCAAACGGCGCCCTTCCCTTTTCGAGCCTGCCGGTGCCCAAACAGGGGTTTTCCCCAACATATAGGTATTGGCGTACCAGGAGAAATTGCACAACAACTTTACCCTGCCCATTTTCCCTTTTACCCTTGTGAAAATAAAAAAAGTTTGTAAAAGACATTTTGGGCTAAAAATTTAAATATTAATTTTTCCCTTTCCCACGTTGTTTCACTCCTGTAAGCACCTGAAGGGTTATTAACTTCTTGAATGTGGTTTGATACCTTGGGGGTTTGCATTTTTAGAATAGGTCACTTTTGGGTATTTTCTGCTATTAACCCGTCAAAGTGATTCAAATGTGAGGTGGTCCCTAAAAAAAGGCTTTGAAAATTTTTGTTGTAAAAATGAGAAATCACTGTCAACTTTTAACCCTTATAATTTCCTAACAAAAAAATTGGTCAAAAATTTGTAAAAATTGGCCCGGCATTAACGTGAAAAACCCCACCCTTGGGGGTTAAGGGTTAAACTTAACCAAATTTTTTGTCCCTCAAAAACTCTTACGTTGCATATTGTTTGTGAAGGTTTGAGATGAGTTCTGAGCAGAGACTCCCTCGGTGGTTACAAGGGGTACTGGTCTGTTCATGAAAGATTGTGAGGACGGGAATCAGGTTTTTACTGACTGGTCTTAATAAGGGATCACCTTCCATAGGGTTGCCGGGAAACATTTTCTGGTCTGAATCCTTCATTCCTGTTCCCTTGTAGCCTGCTGTGTCGTGCGCACTCCTCTAACAGATAAACATTTTCTTCTTTTGTTTTTGTACTATAATTTTGCATTTTGTCCGCACTTTGTGGGGGCCTTCTGGTCCCCTCCGGGGCTTTTGCCCCTCAGTTTAGTTCAGCCACGATTTGTACTTTTGCTTTTTCCAGTTTTTTCAGTGGCTGCTGTTTTGATTTTGTTTACACCAGAGAACTAATTTAGGTGGTAGAGGTCGTGTGATCTCAGGTGATTTTGAAATTAGTAGAGTTTGGTCTTTTCAGGTTTTTTCTGGGATTGCAGTAATACCCTTCCATCCTTTTCTATTTATTTTAGTTTGGACCCCAGCGTTTTGCTCATACTATTTTCTTTCTGTGACGTATTTCTTCTTGTCTAACCGCCATTACTTGTTTGGGGGCTTTCATTATCTTTGGGGGTCTGCTCCGGCAGAAGTTTTCCCCTTTTTTCTATTTTTGGGTGTAGTTAGTTTCTCAGGCTTGACAGGCATCTAGGACCAAACGTAGGAACGCTCCACGGCTGCCTCTAGTTTGGGGTTAGTCAGGTACTGCAAATCTCATAGATTCCAACTGCTCTGGTTATTGCCTTTTTTACCTGCACTCCTCAGCTACCGAAACATAACAGTACACCGGCCTAAAAATTGAAAATTGATTGTACTCAAGAAGGGAAAAAAAATTGTGAAAAAAAAGTTTCAAGTTGTCAGAGATATTTTTTTTTTTGTTGCATTTTTTTTTTCCCTCTGTATCTCTGGGTGCGGGGGGATCTTTTTTTCTCAATGGAGTTTGCACGTTTCGGCCGTGTGGATCAGCTTGCCACTGAGTTCAAGTTTGCTATATCTTGCTAGTTGCCGTTTGTGGAACTAGGATCCCCATGCCAGATTTGTTTTGGGGATCGAGCTAAGTTTCAGAATTTCAAAAATAATTGTAAATTTTTTTTGCCTTAAAATCTAAGTCCTTAAGGGGAAAGCACGCAGCAGGTTCAAATTATCATCTCCTCCTGCGCGGCGATCCTCAGATTGGGCTTTTTCCCTGACACCTTGGGGGTCCTGTTTTGAGTGAAGTTGAAAGCATTTTTCAGGGTTTGGGTTATTGTACGATGAGCCTAATGTCACTGACAAGCGAAAAAGCCTTTTTGGCATTAAACAGGGGCCTTATGACCTGAGTTATACTTCAAGATTCCTAGGTGGGCAGTCCTACCAAAGGAATGACGACGCTTTTGGACCCTTTTCCGGAAGGATCTGCAGATAATGAAAGGGTGTATGGGGGGATTCCCGTCCCCCTGGTCTCAATGATTCTATGTCATTAGCGATTCAAATTGACAGACTTTGCGGAGCGAGAAGTATGCGTGGAATGGTGTTGCCTTTTGAACGCTTCTGAACCCAAGCCTTGGAAGGGGTGTCTGGGGCACAGTTGTCATAGTTTCGAAAGCGCAAGGTTATGTTTCTAATGTGGTGATCCTCTCATGCATTTCAGTCGCCCAAGGGAAACGTTTGCCCTCAGTTGTCCTGGTGCACCTGTCTAATGATATGTAAACAATGTCAGTAAACTATAATACAGAACAACACCTATACAACACTAGTATACAACATCACATGTAAGTATAGAAAAAGAATTTACCTGACACGTATCTGCTGAACTCAGGTTAACTTGAGGACTTGATGAGCGAAACAGGAAAGAGGTGGACCGGATTAACCTGACCCTAAACTGGGGTCCAACTAATCCCTCACCTTGGAGGTACTGAAATGGTTCAGAAAGGGCCAAGTCTCCAACCTAACCCTGCTCCTATCAACCCTGAACCCTGTAACAGTCCTAAGAAGGATCCTGACTACCACCAAAGGGATATGGGGGTAAACCAGCAAATACACAGATTAGACTATAAACAACAGGATAACACTCGCTTGCATACCCCCTCAAACACCAAAGGGAAAATAAAGGCTGGGAAATAAACTCTAACCAAGTTGAGCTT
The DNA here is from genome assembly GCA_033576555.1 of Oophaga sylvatica. NCBI lineage: Eukaryota > Metazoa > Chordata > Amphibia > Anura > Dendrobatidae > Oophaga > Oophaga sylvatica. The sequence continues at coordinate 692,323,016 of JARQOD010000001.1, read as the reverse complement.
AAAACAACTAAGGAGCCACAACTAAAGTCAAAACAGATTCATTCCTATCTGTGGTCTGCATGAAGGTTCACTGGCAACCCCCAAGCAGACAACCCCGAATTTTAAAGGAAACCAACAACAAATAATCAATTGCAGTCGGGAGAAACGCACCCGTCCCAGCACCAGCACAGACAGAATTAACTCCCTAGCGCCAAACACAAAGAAACAGCACTCAGCTGTGGAAGTCAAAATGTGCAACCGCGACGATCTTCTTTCAATGCACACATACAGTACCCCCCTTCTAGGGGGGGCCCCTCCGCCCCTAAAGGGCCGGGCCCCCCCCGGGGGTGATTTGGGGGAAAAGGGTAAAAACCCCAAAACGATCCTTAACCAACGCGGGGACCCACCCTCTCCTCGGGAAACCATCCCCTTTTCCAAATGCACCAAGTACAAAAGGGCCCCCGGGGGCGTTTTCAGACGTGAGTCAATGATCTTGATACTTAAAATTTCCCAATTTAAATTTTTGACCAACACAGGAGGAGGAGGTAGGGGGGGGGGGTAGGGCCGGGTGCCACTTTTTTTTAATTAATGACTCGGGGGAACCCCTTTTAATGAATTTTAAACGTAGGAGGGAGGTCCAGACGAAAATGCCACGGGATTAATTAAGGAACTGATCCTTAGGGCCCGATGAATCTGGACCCAGTTTCCGGGAGGGCACTTTAATTTTTTTTTTCCCCTGGTAAAAACCCAAAACCCAAATTTCTTTCACTTTCAATCTGCCCAAAACCTCCTCCTATCCCCCCATTTTTTTTGGGGGGTTTCCCCAAACGAAACCAGATTAAAAAAATACCCCTTTTCCCCCAACACAGAAGAAAGGGACACAAAACGCTCCTCCTCGGGAACCCCAAAGGGGCCCCCCCCCATTAAAAGAAAAACTGGGAGGGAAACCATATGCCCCAAAAAACGGGGACTACCAGGGAATCCTTCGCCTTTTTTAAAGCGAACCCCCCCCAAGGCAAGAAAAACCATCCCCTTGTTCCTGAGAAAAAACCCCCGGGGAGATTTTTCTAAAACTCTTTTAACCTCTTCTGACCATTGGCCCTGGGGAAAAAACCGAGGAAAATGAAAATTTTTTACCCCCACGAAAAAAAACCCCCCCCCAAATTTTTTTGGACACAAACGAGACCCCCTATCTGACCCCACATCAAAAAAAACCCCCAAAAAAGTTTAACGATCCCCCCAATGAACCCTGCGCCAGATTTTACATGGGGATCAGAAGAGAAAAAAAAATTTGGGGCCATCTTAAAAAACCTTTTTAAAAAACCCCACCAGTATAAAATTTTCCCCCTGACAGGGGAGGAAGGCCGTAATGAATCCAAAATAAATGAGTCCATGGACGCTCCAAAATTTCGGGTAAAAGGGCCCCCAACGACGGGAAATAGGGGTTTTAGAGCGAGCACACACCCCACATGACGCGACAAAATTTTTAACATCTTATTAGAAAAGGCCACCAAAAAAACGAGAAAGAATCTAAAAAGCCTTAAATCCGGTTCCTGCTAGACAAATTTTGATTCCCAATAAAACCCTTTTTTTTCAACGATTTTGGGGCAAACAGTCCCCCTGGGGGGCCGCAGGGGGGCCCCCTGAGCCTCAACACCTCCTCCTCAAGCCCCCAAAAAACAGCCCACAAAACCACCCCCCCCTGAAAAGGGAAAGGGCCGGGCATCCGTTTTTCCCGCCCCTGGAAAACCCCCACAAGGGGGCACCTTTACATTCTTAACCCCGGGGGATAAGGACGACAAAAATTTTAAAACCCGGGGGAAAAAAAAACCATCGACTTGTCTGGAAAATTTTTACCTTGCGGATTTTAAATACAAAGGTTTTTTTGATCATAATAACGGTAAAACCCGGGGGGGCTGCCCCCTCCAAAAGTGCCATTCTTCAAAAGCTAACTAATGGGGCCCAAAAATTTCCCATTGCCGATACAAAAAAATTCCCCTTTTGGCGGACGACAAAATTTTTTGAAAAAAAACGCACGGATGCCCTTTTTTAGGGGACGGACCCTGGGGCAAAATAGCACCCACCCCACCAGACGCATCCACCTCCCAATGAACGGCTGAGATTTCTCGTTTTTTTGAAACGGTGACGAACAAAACAAATTTTTCCCAAAAAGAAAAGGCTTGGCAAACCCTTTTTTCCCCCCTTTTTTAAAAATCCGCCCTTTTCTTGCATTCAGGGGGGGGTTTAAAAACAATGAGGGAAAAACAAATAAATTTCCGTAAATTTTTAGAAAACCCCCAAAAAAAAGCTGCAACCCTTTAAAAATCCCCGGGGTGAAACCCTTTAAAACACTGCTCTAAAAAACCTTTTGGGGGGGGGGGGGGGGGGCCATAAAAGGGAAACCCAGGCTGACACCAAAAAACCCAAAAACTGAATTCCTTAGGGGAAATACACACTTTCCATTTTTGGGGTATATTTTTTGTCCCCGCAAATCGCAACCCCTTTTTCACATGCTCCAAGGGCCCCAAACGGCGAGTAAAAAATTAAAAAAAACGTCCCCAAAAAACAACCACAAAAAACCCCCAAGGGGACGAAAAATGTCATTAAAAAAAATGTTTTAATACTGCTGGTGGGGTAGTCAGACCAAAAGCATACCCAGGTTCTCTAATGTCCCTCCGGCGGTTAAACGCCGTTTTCCACCATCCCCCTCTTTTTCCTAATCAAAAATAAAGCCCCCCCTGAATCCCCAATTTTTAAAAAAACCCCCTTGGGGGGCCCCAAAAATTTGATTGAAGAATCAGGGGAAAAAAAGGGAAAGGGGGGCGGATCCGAACATAACCGATAAATTCCGGAAATCCAAGCAATTTCCCTAGGCCCCCATCTTTCTTCTTCACAAAGAAGAACCCCGGGGTACTGGGGGGGATGAAAAGGTTTTAAAAACCCTTTTCCAACTTCAGAAATAATTTTCATCCCCGCCTCTCAGGGCCCAAAAAATTTAAAAACCTAGCTTTTGGGAAACTTAGCATTTAGAAGGAGATTAATAGAGCATCATACACGCATGAGGAGGGAACTCCAAAACCCCCCCCAAGAAAACACCCCAAAATCCTCCAAAAAAAGGGGGAATGTACAGGGGGGACCGCACTGATACTGGTTTTGCATTTCTTTTTCAAAAAAAACCCCATTGCTTTTTCCGGACTACCAATTAACCAGGGTTATGTTTAACCAACCAAGGAAGTCCCCACAATGGGGGAGGTAGACCCCCCCACACAAACAAGATAATTGTTCCCTATGTATTGCCCCACCCAAGTCAATTTATGACCTCATGAACAAAGCTACCTTACCGAGAGGGCCTGCGTCAATGGGGAATATAGGGATCGGGTTTACCTAACACCAGACATCCTTGACCCGAGCAAACTGAGCGTCAACCAAAACCCCGGGAACCACAACAAGAAAAACAACAAAACCC
>JARQOD010000001.1:692299493-692319471 GCA_033576555.1 Oophaga sylvatica | reverse complement strand
TTTAAGAGCAAATTCAATGGGGGACTTGGATTACCAAACATTCAGGCATACTTTTGGTCAAATCTAATAAAACAAAGCATATATTGGGTAAAGGAGAACACGCTTCCAGCTTGGATTGAACTAGAAAAATTTCATGTCATTTACCGCTCATTGAAAGAATGCTTACTTAATCATATTTTCCAACTAAATCGTTATAAATTGCTTCATCCTATTTTTCTTAGCCGCAACCCAAGCATGGGACAAAATTGCTAGACCACCTAAGAAACATAATAAACTAGCTAACTTAAATAACTTCCCACTCTCCCTGATTGCAACCATCTATAAATTTCAAATCCCAGAGAGATGGATCCAAATAGGCATAAAAAAAATCGGTGATATTTATGTGAATAACAACTTTGTTAGTTTTAGCGACATTAAACTAAAATTTAATATTCATCCATCGGACTTTATGCACTATTGTATTCTGAAAGAACATGTTCAAAACTTCATCCATAAAGTGCCTACAAAGGCAGAAGCTGTACACTTATTACTCAGTAATATAGGGCATAGGGTCTTCTGGAGCACCAAATACTTATACACTCTTTTCAACAAGGACAATAAGTTCCAAAAAAATATCTATATGTCCAGGTGGGAAACGGATCTACAGATCTCAACAAGTCCAGAGCAGTGGGAAGATGCTATGAAATACACATACTCCGCTAATATATCACTACCCCTTCATGAATCCTTTTATAAGATGCTAACTAGATGGTACTTCACCCCAGTAAGATTAGCACGCATCAACAGCGACCACTCACACCTATGTTGGAGGGGATGTGGTTCCAGAGGAGACTTGCTCCACATTTTCTGGACTTGCCCAAAGATTGCACTATTATGGAATCAGGTTTCCCTACTTATCAATAATTTCCTTAAAAAAGACTACCCTCTTACTCCACAAACAGCCTTGCTATCTTTGGGACTAGAAGACATTCATCCTTCCAAGAGATACGTTTTTGGTACATATCCTACTAATAGTCAAAAACCTGATAGCCTTCCACTGGAAACAACCAGATACCCCCAATTTGCTGACGTTGTCGACAGACTTGACATCCATAACTCTTTGGACCTCAAATTCGCAAGGATCAACGGCTGCATTAATAGATATGAGAAGAAATGGAACCACTGGAATTCAATATTTCCCAAACCCTAAACATAACCCTAATCCTTTTTACTGGTTTCAGGTGCCTCAGGATACTTTATTCAATTTTTTTTCTTCACTTGTTTAATATGTGTTGCCTAGAATATGTAAAGTTATTTATTCTGAGTTCTCTACCTCAACCCATTCCCTTTACCCTTCTATTACCCCTTTTCCCAAAGACCCTTCCCATTTCCCTCTTCACAAATCATCTTGGAGAACAGATGTAAGGCGAAAATATCAATATGCTTTAATAAAGTTAATTTGTTGACTGTTAAAATATACAAAATGTTAATAAAAACTTTGGAAAACAAAAATAAAATATTATGCCTATACTGTATAACTTAGTGTAACAAATGACTGTAGCTCACAGTCACTGAACATTAGAATTGTGGCCTGATTTGATGCTGAGTCACTACTCACGGACAAGCCATAAGGCAGAGTAGTCAAGTGGTCTGGGATCAGATATCAAGAGAGCTTGTCATAAACAGAGGGATGAGACAAAGGTGCAGTCAGGTCACAGTCCGTGGTCATGATTCCAAGAAGGTAGCGCATGAAGACAAAGGAGCTAGACAAATGCCCAACCAAAGGCAAGGTCCAATGTTGGGCAACAAAGATCAGAAAACAGGAACTTTGAATGCAGAGCAAATGCTCACCACTTGAGTTAAGCTACAACTGCCAAAACCTGATAATAGCTAGTGAGTTAAATAGCCAAATAGTCACCCAGAACTCGTGACACTTGGAAGACCATGCAGGCCTGGCCAGATTGGACAGCTGGGTCTTTATTGAAGTTTTTTGCACTAAATTATTCAACATGGTGCACAGGGGTTCATGAATAAAGTGTGCTCTCTATTTTTGTCTTCAACCTATTTTCTGACTTTTTATAGCTGAATTTTTACCAAATTATCGCAAAACAAATCCAAGGTGTACTTAAAAATCAAGAGGGGACTGGTGAGCATTTGTGTAAAAACTTGACTTTTTTAAAAGTTGTGACCTTGGACATATGGATACGTCATGCCCGCACTGCTCCCAGCTGATATCGATCTCAGCATTTAGAAGGCAGGAAGAGGGAGGGAGGGAGCCCCTCTGCTCTCCAATTGGTGCCCCCACAACGTCACCGCGGGGACCCGATCATTGCCATGGTGACCCAATGTTGTCATGGGTCACCAGGCTCTAGCAAGTTAGTTAGATTATGCGCAGTGCAGTTTCTGTGTCAGTGCAGCACTGTCAGTGATAAAGCATAGCAATGCTTCAAAGTGCTGAAAGTGAAAGTCCCAGAGTAGAACTAAGCAAAAAAGTAAGAAAAAAGTAAAAAGAAAAGTTGTAAAAATATATTTTTAAAAACAAAATCACAAAATAAGAAATAAAAATACATTGTACCCATAAATAAATATTTTTATGATAGAAAAAGAGTACACATATTTGGAATCGCCACGTCTGGAACGACCTGCCCTATAAAAATGTCACACTAATTAACCCCTTCAGTGAATATCATAAAAAAATAAATAAAAAAACAAGGCAAAAAAATGATGCTTTATCATCATACTGCCGAACAAAAAGTGAAATAAAACGTGATCAAAAAGACGAATGTAAACAAAAATGGTATCACTGAAAACATAATTTTGTCCTGCAAAAAGACAAGCCATCATACAGGTGTAAAAGCGTCAAAACATAAAAAAGTTATAAATGTGGTATTGCTGCAATCGTACTGACCTGACGAATAAAACTGCCTTATCACACGCAGCACGGCATAACCCCACCCCCCAAAAAAAATCCTGAATTGCTGATTTTTGTTCATTCTGCCACCCAAAAATCAAAAAAAGTAATGTGCCCAAAAGCGGTACCAATAAGAACATCTATGCGGCCCACAAAAAACAAGCCCCCCCCTCACATGAATCTGTCTGCAGAAATATGGAAAAATTGGAGCTATCAAAATATGTCTTTTATTGTGTGACAGCAGCCAAACATAAAAAAACAATATAAATTTGGAATCACTTTAATTGCACCGAACCGAAGAATAAAGTCGTCTAATCACTTCATATATCATATATTTCATGTTTTCCTGCTGCAGTGCTACAGGGGGCAAATTCATTAAGAGAAGCACGCCACTTAATGAATTTGATGCATTTTCTCAGTGGCATGCACTTCTTACTTCCTACCTTGAGATAGTTCATCAACGTCAGATCTGTGGAGCTACAACACCTGGTGCTCCCACTGGTCAGCTATGACTGGTGCCAGATGTGATCATTTGCAGACCTGAGTAACACAACTTCATCAATGTATAGTGGCTGCAATGGTGAATTGTAGACAGGGCCGGCGTCAGCACCCGGCACACCCGGGCAAGTGCCGGGGCCCTGAGCAGGCGGGGGGGCCCACTCGCAGTCTGGCACCCCGCGCCCGTTACCGGAGGAGAGCGGTGTCAGCGCCGCCACTGGGCCCCCCCCGCTTGCTCAGGGCCCCGGCATCAGCTGGCACAATACTTACCTCTCCCGTGCCTCCGCTGCCACAGCTCCGGGCTCCAGGGGGCGCCGGCGCTTCCTCTCACAGCCGGCCGCTGAATGACGTCATCATTCAGCGGCCGGCTGTGGCACAGAGCGCGGGGACGCCGGACAGGTAAGATGTGCGTGTGTGTGTGTCTCTGTGTGTATGTAGTGCGGTGCTTTGTGTGTGTATGTATGTGTGTGTATGTGTGTGTGTATGTATGTGAGAGAGTGCTTGTGTGCTGTCTGTGTGTGATGATGGGCAGGCATTGCTGATAATGGGGAGGCATTGATGATGATGATGGGGAGAAGATGATGATAATGGGCAGGCATTGATGATGGGGAGAAGATGATGATGGGCAGGCATTGATGATGATGGGGAGGAGATGATGATGGGCAGGCATTGCTGATAATGGGGAGGCATTGATGATGATGGGGAGAAGATGATGATAATGGGCAGGCATTGATGATAATGGGCAGGCATTGATGATGGGGAGAAGATGATGATGGGGAGGAGATGATGATGATGGGCAGGCATTGATGATAATGGGGAGGCCATGATGATGATAAGGAGGCAATGATGATGATGGGGAGACAATCATGATGATAATGGGGAGTCTTTCCACAGCGCCCTTTCCTGAGCCGTAACAGTGCAGAACGCAGTACAGCGCAGAGGAGAGCTCCATATTTTGTATGGAGCATTATATGGGGACCAGTATCCTGTATGGAGCATTATATGGGGACCAGTATCCTGTATGGAGCATTATATTGGGTCCAGTATTCTGTATGGAGCATTATTTTGGGTCCAGTATTCTGTATGGAGCATTATATGGGGGGTGACATCCTGCATGGGGTATTATATGGGTGATGAGGGGGAGACTGTGGTGCCCATAATATTGTATGGAGGACTGTACTGTCCAGTCTGTTCTGTGCGCTGTGAGGATTTGGCGGTTTTTGAGCTATTGTACAATTTACAATAGATATCACTCATGTAATGCAAGAAGTGAAGTATTTGGCATTGTACTGTACCTATATTTCTCTGCTGTATCTGTGCATCATGAATCGTGGTCTGTGTTAAAGGGGCCCACTGAGGCTCTTTCGCCCGGGGCCCATAAAAACCTGGAGCCAGCCCTGATTGTAGATCTACCCCTATTTATTCGTATAGGGGCAGATGTACGGTACATGACTGCAGCCACTGTGCAGTGACCAGAACTCTGTGCTGTGCAACGCCGCAAATTATCACATCCATCTGCTAAGGCTAACAGTTGACTGGCAGAAGTGCTCAGTGTTGTAGCCTGACCGGTTTAATATGGACAAACTATCTTAAGGATATGCCCTCAGTATAAAATTACTTGACGACCACTTAAGCAACCAACTTTGCCAGAACAACCCGACAACAACTCTTTTAGCCCTTATCACACAACAGGTCCTTGGCAATGATATGTGATGGACCTAGCAAGGCCATGGATCACGCTCTACTACAATGCAATCTTAAAAGGAATCTGTAACCCCCCCGGGATTTTTATGACCTATTAATATGGGCATACAGGTAATAGAAATGTTACGCTAGTACTACCTATATACCTCATATTAGTGGTCTTGTTGCTGAGAAATGTTATGTTCTTTCTTTATGTTTACGATTTCTTCCAGGCTCCGGGGCGTGCGGTGCCTGGAAGAAATCCCTGCCTTCTCTCCTCATTGTAATACTTACCGGCCCCCTCGCAAATGACTGACAAGTGATGGACGAGGCCACTGCTGCTTCCACTACTAGGTCGGTTACTTGGGAACTCACAGTGAGCGTATAGTATATACACCTCCGATTCTCATGGAATATGCATACAGTTGGGAAAATAAGTATTTGATACACTGACGATTTTGCAGGTTTTCCCACCTACAAAGAATGGAGAGGTCTGTAATTATTATCGTAGGTACACTTCAACTGTGAGAGACAAAATCTAAAAATAAAAAAACAGAAAATCACATTGTATGATTTTTGAATAAATACAGTTGTGCTCTAAAATTTACATACCCCGGCTGAATTTTTCCTTTCTTGGCCTTTTTTCAGAGAATATGAATGATAACACGAAAACTTTTTCTCCACTCATGGTTAGTGGTTGGGTGAAACCATTTATTGTCAAACTACTGTGTTTTCTCTTTTTAAATCATAATGACAACCCAAAATATCCAAATGACCCTGATAAAAAGTTTACATACCCCATTTCTTAATATCGTTTCTTGCCCCCTCTAACATCAATGACAGCTTGAAGTCTTTTTTTGGTAGTTGTGGATGAGGTTCTTTATTTTCTCAGATGGTAAAGCTACCCACTCTTCTTGGCAAAAAGCCTCCAGTTCCTGTAAATTCCTGGGCTGTCTAGCATGAACTGCACGCTTGAGATCTCCTCAGAGTGGCTCAATGATATTGAGCTCAGGAGACTGAGATGGCCACTCCAGAACCTTCACTTTGTTCTGCTGTAGCCAATAACAGGGCAACTTGGCCTTGTGTTTTGGCTCGTTGTCCTGTTGGAATGTCCAAGTACATCCCATGCGCAGCTTCTGGGCTGATTATTGTGAATTTGCCGATAACATGCTGCATTCATCTCTCCATCAACTTTGACCAAGTTTCCTGTGCCTTTGTAGCTCACACATCTCCAAAACATCAGTGATCCATCTCAGTGCTTTACAGTATGAATGGTGTTCCTTTCATCATTATTATTATTATTATTATTTATTATACATTTATATAGCGCCATTTATTCCATGGCGCTTTACATATGAAAAGGGGAAAAATATAGACAGGTACAATAAACATGTGCTGGACAAGGGACACACAAGTACAGAAGGAGAGAGGACCCTGCCCGCGAGGGCTCACAGACTGCAGGGATGGGTGAGAATACACTAGGAAAGGGTAGAGCTGGTCGTACGATGGTTCAGTACACTGAGGATCATTGCAGGTTGTAGGCTTGTCGGAACAGGTGGGTCTTCAGGTTTTTCTTGAAGGTCTCCGTTGTTGGTGAAAGTCTGATGTTTTGCGGCAGGGAGTTCCAGAGTATGGGGGAAGCCGGGAGAAGTCTTGTATGCGTTTGTGGGAAGAAGAGATGAGGGGGGAGTCGAGAAGGAGATCTTGAGAGGATCGAAGGTTGCGTGTAGGTAGGTAGCGGGACACCATGTCACAGATGTATGGAGGAGAAAGGTTGTGGATGGCTTTGTATGTCATGGTTAAGGTTTTGAACTGCAGCCTCTGGGCAATAGGGAGCCAGTGAAGGGCCTGGCAGAGGGGGGAGGCTGGGGAATAGCGGGGAGACAGGTGGATTAGTTGTGCAGCAGAGTGTAGGATGGACTGGAGTGGTGCCAGAGTGCTAGAGGGGAGGCCAGACAGTAGGAGGTTGCAGTAGTCGAGGCGGGAGATGATAAGGGCGTGCACTAGTGTTTTTGTGGTTTCATGGTTGAGGAATGAGCGGATCCGGGAAATATTTTTGAGTTTGAGGCGGCAGGAGGTGGCGAGGGCTTGGATATGTGGTTTGAAAGAGAGGGCAGAGTCGATGATCACCCCAAGGCACCGAGCATGTGGGACTGGGGAAAGCGAGCAGCCATTGACATTGATGGATAGGTCTGGTGAAGGGGTAGAGTGAGGTGGGGGAAAGATGATGAATTCTGTTTTGTCCATGTTCAGTTTGAGAAAGCGAGCAGAAAAGAAGGCTGAGATAGCAGACAGACACTGTGGGATTTTGGTCAGTAGGGAGGTGAGGTCAGGTCCAGATAGGTAGATCTGCATGTCATCGGCGTAGAGGTGATACTGCAAGCCATGGGATTCTATGAGCTGTCCCAGGCCGAAGGTGTAGATGGAGAAGAGTAGGGGTCCTAGGACTGAGCCTTGTTGAGGAACACCGACAGACAGGGGACGAGGTGAGGAGGTGGTGTGTGAGAGGGAGACACTAAATGTTCGGTCTGTTAGGTATGATGAGATCCAGGATAGGGCCAGGTCTGTGATGCCAAGAGATGAGAAAATCTGTAGCAGGAGGGAATGGTCCACAGTGTCGAAGGCAGAAGACAGGTCCAGGAGAAGGAGGACAGAGTAGTGTCGCTTGCTCTTGGCGGTTAGCAGGTCGTTAGTGACTATAGTTAGGGCAGTTTCAGTTGAGTGATGCGGTCGAAAGCCGGATTGTAACCGGTCAAAGAGGGAACAGGAAGAAAGGTGGGAGGACAGTTCAAGATATACATGCTGTTCCAGTAGTTTTGAGGCATAAGGGAGAAGAGATATCGGGCGATAGTTAGACGCAGAGGATGGGTCAAGGGAGGGCTTTTTGAGGATCGGTGTGATTGAAGCATGTTTGAAGGATGAAGGAAAGACACCATTTGTAAGTGAAAGGTTGAAGAGGTCATCATTGGCTTTGTTGACCTCTCTGCAAATGTAACGGTATGGTTGTGGCCAAAAAGTGCAATTTTGGTCTCATTACTCTAAATTACCTTCTTCCAGAATTTTTGAGGCTTGTCTCTGTGCTCTTTTGCGTATTGTAGGCGAGATACTTTGTGACATTTGTGCAGTAATGGAAATACTGGTAATACTTTCCGAACCCACTGTATGTCATCTGTTAACGGAAATATATGAGTCTTCCACGTTGCTGGTAGTACAAAGGCTTTGGAAAAGTGTAATAGCTTCAACCCTCTGCTGTCAGCTTCAGCAAGGCTGGTTATTAAGAATAAAGGGGGCCCCACGCTGTTTTTTTAATTATTTAAATAATTTTAAAAATTGGCATGGGGTGCCCCCATTTTTTTAAAACCAGCCTTGCTAAAGCAGACAGCTGGGGGCTGGTATTCTTAGGCTCTTAAGGGGAGGATATTGGACTTCAGCCTAAAAATAGCAACCTGAAGTAGCCCAAAAAAGGCACATCTATTAGATGCGCCAATTCTGGCACTTTGCCCAGTTCTTCCCATTTGTCCTGCGGTGGCAAGTGGGGTTCATATTTCTGGGGTTGATGTCACCTTTGTATTGTCAGGTGACATCACACCCACGGCTTAGTAATGGAGAGGCTTCTATGAGACACCTCTCCATTACTAATCCTATAGTTACATGGTAAATAAAGACACAGCCAGAATAAAGTCCTTTATTAGAAACAAGACTAAACACAGTTCTCCATTTTTATTTAAAAATAATAAAAACACAGTTGTACTCACCAAATGCCTATTCCACAGAAGCCCTCGTTCTCCTGTAATAAAAATAAAATAAAAAAACAACAATGTCCTTTACCTGTCCGTCGTTCTGTCCCATGCAGTAATCCGTGTTTGGGGGATGAATAGTTTTCAACCTGGACGGTGCCAAGATGCAACTGTCCAAGCTGAGAACCACTGGTGACTGAACTGCTGCGAGCACAGCATCAGTGACCGGAGGTAACCTTGATGACGTCACCGCTGATCACTGACGCTGAGCTTGCAGCAACTCAGTCACCCATGGTTCTCAGCCTGAACAGTAACACGGACTTCCTGGTGAAGTCCTGTTCGATGTCCGTGCCTGAACAGTAGGTGTTCGATACGGTTGCCGAACTTTACTGTTCGGGTTTGCCCATCTCTATACATAATACATTGGGTGCAGGATGTGATGTAATGTTTTTTCATTGTAATTTAGGAAAGTAATGAAATGTCCAATAAATGCCAGTTCTGTTCCTGATCTAACAATCTTGGCTTTAAGCTGATATAAATCTGTGCTGCACATTATGTATATGCTCAGTAGTGACCAATGCTGTGGAGTCGGGAGTCAGGGAAGTTGAGGAGTTGGAGTTGGAGGTTTGGCTTATCGACTCCATAGCTCTGATTAGTAGCATATCTACAGCTTACACCAGCGATGTGCTGCTGAGAGCAATGATTTAAGTTCTGCCATAAACAATCCAATCACCTCATGAATGAGCAGCATTTTGCTCGTTCGCTGGACGATTGCCAATATGTTTATATATATGAACTCTTATCTGTCCATCCGGTATTTAAAAATATGCATGACACACACACACAATGCCACTGTGTGTCTATACCCAGCCATCTACATATACTAATAACATATATTCAAGTTAGAATAATGCCCAAAAAATTGAACATACTGTATATTATATATAATAATATATATGCAAAACATACATATATAGCACACACAGCACACACTTATACACACTTATACACACACACACATGTACATGGCACACACTTATACACACACATGTACATGCCACACACTGATACACACACATACATGGCACACACATGCTGGACAACAAATACTCATTTGATGCATTCACACAGCTCACAGACAGCACACACTACACATACCACACACCTCACGAGGCTGAAGTTGGTTTCTTATTCACCTAGTTTCTTATTCGGAGCTGAAGTTGGTTTCTTATTCGTCAGTTTCTTATTCGGCAATTTTTTCTTCTCTGTTTTTTATAGATTTAACAACCAAAAATAAGCATCACAATAATAACATACAATGCAGCAAGGTGCCCTGATGTGAATACACTTAAAATCAGCGAGAAAAAATTATAAAACTGGCACAAAAATGAGCATCAAAGTGGGCACCGAAGGGCGTTAATCAAAGGGTTAATTTACTTTGGGCCATGGATATCACAGTGCATACATATAGAACAGCGAGCCCAACATCAAAACCAGGTCTCTCCAGCCTGGCCCAAATGCATTCTGGGCATCAGAACTGGAATCAAATTGGGCAGACACTGATCTCACACTAAGAATACACAGATAGTGATGCCTTGCATCAAACCCAAGTCACGCCAGCATGGCCCAAATGGGCTCTGGGCATAAGAACTGGTATCACAGTGGACACACAGTCGATTTTGGCCATTTGAATAAGTAACTGATGTTTTAAGGGGTTAAATGACTTTGGGCCACTGATCTCACACTTATAATACATAGACAGTGATGCCCTGCATCAAACCCAGGTCCGTCTAGCCTGGCCCAAATGGGATCTGGGCATCAGAATAGGCATCAAAGTGGGCACATAGCCGATTTTCACAGATATGAATAAGTAACTGATGTTTTTAAGGGGCTAAATGATTTTGCGCCACTGATCTCACACTAAGAGTACACAGATAGTGATGCCCCACATCAAACCTTGGTCCATCTAGCCTGGCCCAAATGGGTTCTGGGCATCAGAATTGGCATCAAAGTGGGAACATAGCCGATTTTCACAGATTTGAATAAGTAACTGATGTTTTTAAGGGGCTAAATGACTTTGGGCCACTGATCTCACACTAAGAATACACAGATAGTGATGCCCTGCATCAAACCCAAGTCCCTCCTGCCTGGCCCAAATGGGTTCTGGGCATCAGAAATGGCATCAAAGTGGGCAAACAGCCGATGGTCACAGATTTGAATAAGTAACTGATGTTTTTAAGGGGTTAAACGACTTTGAGCCACTGATCTCACACTAAGAATACACAGATAGTGATGCCCCACATCAAACCTTGGTCCTTCTAACCTGGCCCAAATGGGTTCTGGGCATCAGAATTGGCATCAAAGTGGGCAAACAGCCAATTTTCACAGATTTGAATAAGTAACAGATGTTTTTCAGGGTTAAATGACTTTGGACCACTGATCTCACACTAAGAATACACAGATAGTGATATGCTACATCAAACCCAAGTCCCTCCTACCTGGCCCAAATGGGTTCTGGGCACCAGAATTGGCATCAAAGTGGGCAAACAGCTGATTGTCACAGATTTGAATAAGTAACTGATGTTTTTAAGGGGTTAAACGGCTTTGGGCCACTGATCTCACACTAAGAATACACAGACAGTGATGCCCCACATCAAACCTTGGTCCTTCTAACCTGGCCCAAATGGGTTCTGGTCATCAGAATTGGCATCAAAGTGGGCAAACAGCCAATTTTCACAGATTTGAATAAGTAACTGATGTTTTTAAGGGTTAAATTACTTTGGGCTAGTGATATCACACTAAGAATACACAGATAGTTATGCCCCGCATCAAACCCAGGTCCCTCCAGCCTGGCCCAAATGGATTCTGGGCATCAGAATTGGCATCAAAGTGGGCAAATAACAGATGTTTTTAAGGGTTAAATGACTTTGGGCAAGTGATGTCACACTAAGAATACACAGATAGTTATGCCCCGCATCAAACCCAGGTCTGTTATGTTTCGGTAGCTGAAGAGAAATTGCAAAAAATAGCCAAAGTAGTAATACACCAGAGAGTCTGGAAACTATTGGATTGCAGTACACTAAACTAACCGCCACACTAGAAGTAGCCGTGGAGCGTACCTATGGTGATCCTAGATGCCTCGTCACAGCCGGAGAGATAACTACACCTAAAGGCAGAAAGATGAAAGCTATCCCCAAAGAAATAGGAAGCCCCCAAACATGTAATGGCGGTTAGACAAGAAGAAAACACGGACACAGACAGAAAAGAGAATGAGCAAACGCTGGGGCCCAATCTGTCTAGATAGAAAAGTATAGGAAAGAATTCTGACTGCAACCCTAAAAAACCCTGACAAAAATACCAACACTTCTGATTAACAAAAAACCTGAGATCACACGATCTCTACCACCAAAATCAGATCTCTGGTGTAACTCACAACAACTCAGCAAATAAAAAGTGACAAAGGAACAAAGCAAAGTGAAAACACAAAATGAGCACAATTGCAGCGTCAGACCCCAAAAGGGGACTAGGCTGTAGTCCACTGCAAGCTGCAAACCAGCAGTGAAAATCCAACAGAGGAAAAAAAAAACAAAACATATCTTATCTGAATGAAAGCAGGAAAGCAAGCTGTGCTCCAAGCAAAACCAGGAGGAACAATTGATTACCGGCAAGGCTGATGGGAACTCAGGTCACTTATATCATATCATTCAAATCCAGCTGAAGGCCATTCAGTAATTAGTTCATTACCCTCAGCAACCACCGGAGGGAGCCCCAGCTCAGAAGTCGCCTCCAGTGTATTCACAACTGTACCCCCCCGTTGAGAAGGGGTCACCGAACCCTCACCTGCGCAACCAGGCCGATCAGGATGAGCTCGATGATAGGCACGGATAAGTCTCCCAACATGGATGTCCGAAGAAAACACTCAAGAATTGCCCTCCTGACCATAACCTCTCCACTTAACCAAATACTGGAGTTTCCGTCTAGCAAACAGAGAATACAATATTTTCTCAACCACATGCTCCAAATTGCCCTCAACCAAAACAGGGTCGGGAGGCGCAGCCATAGGAACCACTGGCTCGACAAACCTCTTCAATAAGGACTTGTGGAACACGTTATGGGTCTTAAATGTCCCTGGAAGAAGCAAACGGAAGGAAACCGGATTAATAATTTCCATGATCTTATAAGGTCCAATGAACCTTGGCTTAAATTTTGGAGATGCAACCTTCATAGGGATATTCCTTGAGGACAAACAAACCAAGTCCCCCACTTTAAAACGAGGACCATCAGTCCTATGCCGGTTGGCAAACCGCTGGGCCTTCTCTTGAGAGAGAGACAATCTCTCCACTACCTGGTCCCAAATCTGCTGCATACGCTGCACAATAGAATCAACCCCCGGACAGACAGAAGCCTCTGCCTGTCCTGAAAAAAATCGAGGGTGAAACCCAGAATTGCAGAAAAATGGAGACATCAAGGTGGCAGAGCTAGCTCTATTATTAAGAGCAAACTCAGCTAAAGGCAAAAAAGAGATCCAGTCATCTTGATCAGCAGACACAAAACATCTCAAATAAGACACATGACACACCCATACATATATCAGGTTGCTAATCATATATTCCTTTATATACTATTGCTCAAAAAAAAAAGTGAAATAACTCTATATAAGGGCATATAGTGCGACAATGGGACATATACCCATATTTAATAATATAATTCATCCAAAGTTGATAATATAGCGTCACTCACCATATACCCCTCAATATTCTACTACATAGATCTCAAGAGAGAGATGACTTTATATATAGGGTATAACATGCAATAGCAAAACTATATCCATATATGGTATGTCAGCAGAATTGGGACAAACATGTATGATGTAATAAGGCTAAGATGTATCTAAAATAAGGCTAAAATATCACAAAAAAGCTGTAAAAAGCCTAAAAGGGCAAACAGACTACACATAGATGAAGGTCAAAACAGGAGTATTCCTATGTTCAGTGTATACAAGTATGCAGCTATGATCTACATAAAATGTAAATGATAAGGTCCAGTGACCAAGATAGTTGAAGTAGAGATGCATAATATATAGCTGAAATTGCACCTAGGACGACCCATCAGTGTGCAGAAAACTCCATTGGAGACATACTGAATCCATTACTCAATTATTGCACATTAGCCCAAAATTGTACCAATGGAGAACTATAACAAATTTCACAGAAATTTAAGCAAAGTGCTACATGCATATTACCTGGCGTGAGGAGAACCCCGACGCACGTTTCGCAACAGCTTCCTCGGGGGGTTGTGTAGAAAAAGGCAGAGGTACCCTATTTAAATGTACAGCAGCTAATCAAAAATCCCGCGGTATAGCAGCGCTTCCGGCGCCGACACTGAATACCGGAAGCCACGTGTCAGCGCGTCCAACGTCACAGGGCACACACCCCCAGCGACGCGTCAGCTTTTGGGGGCGGGCCCTACGAAGCTACATGGGCTCGCGTCCATGGCGACCGGCAAACTGTCAGCACTGCAGGAGCGCACACCGCTGGAGCGTAAGATATAATAGGTAAGTATAGAAAGTTGGAACAAAGCCCATAAACCAATAGGGGATAGTCATAAAATTCCTATAAAGAATATCCATGTCCAGGCTGAATATAGTTGTGAGTACATATATATTAGTATGCAAAAAAGTATAATTATACCAAAATTTACAAGAGGACTCAAAGTCACATATGTTGCCCGGGGACACACCTGCAATAATTGCACCGAAATATGTATACCACCTACGGTAGAGATGGTTGTATATGGATTTTAGAGAGCCATACATAATATTAAACAAATAAAAACAAAGAAAAACTCATCGCACCCACATAATGACACACTTATAAGAACTAAACATAAAAAATAAAATTATTATGTGTGTTCCTTTCTTCAATGATGTCTTCAACTTCTTTTCATAGTAGCCTCATGATTCATCATATTAGGGAAGAAGAACATCATAATGTAGAAATAAATGCACACACAAGATATAAGGATACCTAAAGTGAGACAAGACACAATGTTAAAATCAAAGGAATTAAAAACAAAAGGACATTTATAGAAATGGAGCGAAACTTAACACCTCATTTAGACCCTTGGGTCTCACACTGTCTACTCTCATGATCCACCTAGCCTCCAACTGTGCCAGTTTTTTCTTGAGATCACCACCCCTACCATCCTCTAGGACCCTGTCGATGCCCCTTATTCGCAGTAGCCTGGCATCACACGCGTGCACCATCCTGAAATGTCTAGGTATTGGTTTCAACGTGGACATGTCCGTGACCCCACTCGCCTTGATGATGTCACGAACATGTTCACGAACCCTGATGCGTAACTGGCGTGATGTCAATCCAATATACACCAAGCCACATGGGCATGAAGCATGGTATATGACCCCAGTGGTACTACATGTTATGTGATGTGTGATCTTAAATTCCCTCTGTCCATCACTAGAACAGAAGGTATTACACCGCTCAAGATTAGCACAAGCCATGCAGTCTCTACACGGAAAAAAATCCCCACTTGGGGCCCTTTGTTCCAAAAGGTCCTGAAGTTTTTTGTTCCCTATGGTGACTATGCACCAAAAGATCACGCAGGTTTTTAGCTCTTCTATAGGTGATAGAGGGATAGGTATACAGACATTTGTCTAGAACAGGGTCTTGTTTTAAGATTGACCAAAACTTCTGTAGGGAATTTCTTAGACCAGTGTTTTGTTCATTGAAGGTTGAAATAAATCTCACCTGTGTAGAATTCCTTTTATTTTTGTCTTTGTCACTGGTTGGGTGCAACAAATCTTCCCGTATAGATTGTAATGCTTTTCGCCATCCCTTATGGATTACACGTCTCGAGTAACCACGTTCTTCAAATCGCAGGGCCAATTCATGTGATTGTCTGTCAAAGGATAAGTCTTCTGAACATACTCTTCTAGTGCGTAGAAATTGCCCAAATGGAATGCTGTTTTTCAACGCCCGTGGATGGGCAGACGAGGCATGCAGGAGGGAGTTCACAGCAGTCTCTTTCCTGAAGATTTGAGTGTGTATCCGACCTCCTTCATCCTTCAATATATGGGTGTCCAGAAAGTCAACAGCTGTATGACTATGTATAGTAATTTGAGTTAATGTCTTAAGTTGATTCACCATAAAAGAAATCAAGTCATCTCTCTCCCTGCAGATGGCCAGGACATCATCTTTATATCTGGCCCAAATACGATCTTGCTGCTCAGATTAGATGGATAACACAAAAAACATCCCTCTCCACAGCCCAGGAACAATAGCATGAGGGCAAAGGCTACCCCGTAGCTGTGCCCTGGAGCTGCAGGAAGAGGTGTCCTTAAAAATAAAAAATTATGCGTTAATGAAAACTCAAAAGTGCCAACAAAAAAGATGAAATCATGATCCATCGTAGTCATGCATAAAAAAGTGTTGACAGCTGTAATCCATCATGGTGTCTAATCGAGTATACAGGGCTCAATATCAAGTGTCACTAGCCACATATCATCTTCCAAATGAATATCTTCCCAATTTGCGCAAAACATCACCAGTATCTTTCAGATATGATGGTAAACTTTCAACACTTGGTCTAAGGTAAAAATCAAGATATTTACCTGTCATTTCATTAAGTCCACCATTACCAGTACACAATTGGTCTTCCGCGGGGGGTATGTACAGTTCTTGTGCACCTTCGGGAGTAGATACAAGCATGGAGTCCGAGGATGTTCAGGTACCAATCCATCACTGGTTTCCTTATTTATAAGTCCCTGTAGAAAAGCATCTTCTAAAATTTTTTGCAGTTCAGCCTGAAAAATGGAGGTAGGATTGAATGAGAGTTTGCGGTAGCAGTCTGGATTCCTTAATTGTCTATATGCTTCCTTTTCATACATGGTGGTGGGCCACACCACGTTGCCCCCTTTGTCCGCTGGTTTTATTACCACCCCTTTAATCGCCATAAGTTCCCTTAGTGCCACACGTTGGTTTTTTGACAGATTGTCATTCCGTATCCTCAGATTAATGTCGTTAATGTTGAGTTCACCCATAAAAGAAATCAAGTCATCCTCTCTCCCCTGCCAGATGGCCAGGACATCATCTTTATATTTGGCCCAAAATACGATCTTGCTGCTCAGATTAGATGGATTAACACAAAAAACATCCCTCTCCCACAGCCCCAGGAACAAATTAGCATATGAGGGGGCAAAGGCTACCCCCGTAGCTGTGCCCTGGAGCTGCAGGAAGAGGGTGTCCTTAAAAATAAAAAAATTATGCGTTAATGAAAACTCCAAAAGTGCCAACAAAAATAAGATGAAATCATGATCCATCGTAGTCATGCATAAAAAAGTGTTGACAGCTTGTAATCCATCATGGTGTCTAATCGAGGTATACAGGGCCTCAATATCAAGTGTCACTAGCCACATATCATCTTCCAAATGAATATCTTCCAATTTGCGCAAAACATCACCAGTATCTTTCAGATATGATGGTAAACTTTCAACACTTGGTCTAAGGTAAAAATCAAGATATTTACCTGTCATTTCATTAAGTCCACCATTACCAGACACAATTGGTCTTCCGGGGGGTATGTACAGTTCTTGTGCACCTTCGGGAGTAGATACAAGCATGGAGTCCGAGGATGTTCAGGTACCAATCCATCACTGGTTTCCTTATTTATAAGTCCCTGTAGAAAAGCATCTTCTAAAATTTTTTGCAGTTCAGCCTGAAAAATGGAGGTAGGATTGAATGAGAGTTTGCGGTAGCAGTCTGGATTCCTTAATTGTCTATATGCTTCCTTTTCATACATGGTGGTGGGCCACACCACGTTGCCCCCTTTGTCCGCTGGTTTTATTACCACCCCTTTAATCGCCATAAGTTCCCTTAGTGCCACACGTTGGTTTTTTGACAGATTGTCATTCCGTATCCTCACAGGGATTTTTCTCAGTTCTTCGGATACCAATTTGACAAACATCTCAATGTTGGGAAAAAGGTTTAAGGGGGAAATTTCTTTGGTTTGGGGATCACAAACTTACTCTGTATGGATAATTCCTCCTCTCCATTTTCTTCGGCTAACTTATCCAATAATCTGATTATCTCCTGTTCTCTCGGTGTACACTCGTTATCCTCACCTTTCCTTTCGTGTAGTTTTTTTTTAAATTAATTTACGTGCAAACAGATGTAGATCTTTTATTACTGAAAAAACATCAAAAGATGAAGTGGGAGAAAATGTCAAAACCAGGTTAAGAACCTCAGTTTGTGTGTCAGTTAAAGGGATATCAGACAAATTGATCACCTGTGGGGTGGAAGATTTGGATGCTTTAGTCAGGGCATATTTGCTTGCTGAGTTCTTCTTATTATGTCCCTTGTATCTGCCTCTAGTGGGATAAGATCGCTGCACACCACTACCAGTGGCTTCATCCGCAGATGACAATGATGACACAGAGGATGCACGCTGTCCCATATGTGTTTTATGCCATCTACATACAGTATTACTCTTGTAATCAAGCAGATCCCTAGAGAATTTCTTAGCTTTCCCTTCCTGTACCTCCTTTTCCCATGCCGTAAATGACTTCTCCAGTTCAACTTTGAATTGATCCATATTAGCAGCAGGGAGGCCTTCAGCCAGTTTCTTCTTCACATCATCAATTTCACTTTTCAGGCCTTCCAGACTCTTTTTATTAATGCCAATAAGCAACTCAATCAAAGATCTTGAACATAAATTACATGTTTCTTCCCATCTAGTACGGAAAAATGCATCCTCTACCGGAAAAGAGGGTAAAATTTTCACCCTAAGGCCCCTTGGGATCATACTTTTTGCTAAATAACTTTCAAGTGAGGCTTTGTTCCACCAAATGCATAGACGTTTTCTAAGTAGTGTTTTATATGTGTTTTTCAACTCCAAAAATGTCCCATTTTCTACACCAGTACCTGATGTAATTTCTCCTTTAAAAATAGAATCCACGTTAAGTAGCCAGGACTGTTCCCGTGCTTTGAAATCCATAGACACAAAAATGCTGGAAAACCAACATACATAGATTAGGACACCAAAAAAGTCCAAACAATCAAAGGCCTTCCCAATTAGAAAAACCAAAAAACCAAGGGAAATAGGCAAATATTACAAAAAGTTTATTTAATTACATATCATACTGAATAATACAGGAGAAAGAACAACAAGGTACAGCAACACCAGGAGCACAAAAATTGTTACAAAAAAATGCCCAAAATAAACAATGTAGCCCAAGACACATGACACACCCATATATATATCAGGTTGCTAATCATATATTCCTTTATATACTATTGCACAAAAAAAAAAAAAGTGAAATAACTCTATATATAGAAAAAAATCTCCAGCGCAAAAATGGATAAAAATTCAATTTTTATTAGATAAAATTAAAATTCATCTTGATAGAAAAAAGACATATACAGGTGGGGTCCCTGGTGGTCTGAAACCGACGCGTTTCGACCTAGCAGGTCTTAGTTATGGTTTACACAATGCCCTATACTGCAGACTTAAATACGATATAGACATGTGTAACACAGGTGAACATAACACAAATTGGTAACACAAGGTAACACCCTGAGAAATTAACCCCTTATAGGAAAAAAAAAAAAAAGGGATAGGACAGAATATAAAAACTGTATAATGATACACAAAACCGCAAATATAAACATATATAACATATACTTATAGATAATTTGCCAGATGAAAAAATATTTGAAAGAAACCAGAATTAATTAGGACTAAACCGAAAACATGAAAAAAAAAAAAAAAAAAATTTTTTCCCAAAAAAACCCGAATTACCTAAAAAAATATATTTTAAACTAATTGCAATAGTAAATTTTAACCATTTGTTTTAAGCCTAATGGTTTCCATGAATTTAAATTTGAAGAACCAAAATGATTCACCAAATTTTAAAAATTTTTTTTTTCCCGAAATCTCCCCTCTGGTAATTTTTAAAAAAATTTTCAATTCTGTAACTTTAACCCCTTTCTGCCATCGGGCGTACTAAACCCTCCATGGTACCCCCGGGCCCGTATGACCCCGGGGCAGGAAAAATACGCATAGGCGATCCAAACTGCGCTCCTGAGGGGACGCATAAACGCCGCCGGGTGTCAGCTGAAATTTTCAAAAGCGGGAAACCCCTGACTGTGTGTCA